>OX463757.1:94939048-95499972 GCA_949824845.1 Rhingia rostrata
AGCCAACGCCATATTCCACGAATATATAAATACAACTAATAGCATACGCCGACGATATTGATGTCGAGGATTGAAGCCCTCAATCATACCATTAAGGAGATCAAAAGCCTAAATATTACAGGTCCAGCCCTGCTCTACGGCGGCGAAACATGGATCGAGGATAAAAAAAAAATGCTTGGTCCAACGAAAAAATTTATTTATTTTTAATTTTAATCCTGTTTACATTGACGGATTATGAAAAAGATTCAGTTACGAACTTAACGAGTTCTTAGCGAAAAAATCCTAGCCGAAAAGCTTCGCATCGGACGTTAACGATTGCAAAGCATTAGACGAAATTGACTTCAGTTCACCCAACTTGAAATACGTAATTGGGGCAGATAGCTACAAAATTCATAGATTTCCATGAACGTAATGAAAAATCATTGCGGACTTCCATTGTAGCAACAAAAAATTCCCACATTTGATCACAGCCAATCTCTTAATTGGCAAAATCAAATCTAAACACTAAACCCACAACTGGCTATCAATTACAAAATTTAAATATTAATCTCACAACTATTCCATATTCCAATCAGGAAACATCACGCGATTGATGAATCGAGAATCGATTTACCACCTACACAGAATATGTGCACTTATGTTGCAGCCTTTTGTTTTGAAAAAAAAAAATTAAGGAATCCATCATAAATCGTCTGCAGGACAGTAAAAATATTTTGTATAAACTTTCCATCACGCAGTGCTGTCGATTTCTGTCTGATAAAAAACTCAATTTCGATATCTGACTGAATTTCAAATAAAAATCCCAAAACCAACACGAGTATAACAATGCATCTCCCCATGTGTAGTCCGTTCTATCCTGAGAGCACACAAACACACTTTTTGTTTGTCTTTGTTGTCCTGTTAGATGAAATTATCCGTCAATGTCAAATGCAGACGATGTCAGTTCTATTAAAGAATAGTGCACCAGGGTTGCGCTGCTGTCTGACCAACCACTACAACACAAATGAAAGCCTTTGGTTAGGTGCAGTCCATGCACCACCCCATTTGACTCGCAGTACAGTAAAGACGTGCATCTCTACGTTTCAACACATAAAGCCTCCCCACACACACGGGGACTTATTCTACTTAATATTGTTGACATTTGTTAGATTGCCCATCAGGATGACTATTGTGTCCCGGGCACTGCTGACAGGACGAAAATATCAGCACTAACACACAGAGGTGGGGGAAAGAGCGACTGGTAGTAGGCAAATCCATTTTTTTTGGGGGTGAGATAGGAATATTTCTCGACACCAGATATATGGCCCCGTCATCTGTACTTAAGTCAATATGCAGAAGCAACGAGTCTGGTGGTTGAGGTTAGTTCCGCCTTATCACAGCAGGTACATCAATGGAGAGGCCGGCCTTCCTTTCTATGAAATACTAATTGTGATCTTCGTCTGAAAGTTTAATTTTGTTTTACCAAAGCCAAAAGCAAAATTATCCTCCCAGTCGAGTGTGTATAGATACGTCGTCGTTAGTCGTCGTCGTGTGCAACACAGAACGAATCCTTCCATTTTATTCAACATCAATTACCCAGCTGTCATTCTTCCTTTCGTACTGTTTGAGAGGGCTGGCCTTTCGTACTGGTAGTCAGGCTGCAAAATTTTGCTCGTGACAGTGCATAGCTGAAGTAGTGTTAATCGAGAGAGCCGACTGAATTCAAATTTACATCCCTTTACACAAACGGACCTCATAGAGTGGTGTATGTGGAAATGTAAACGAACAGACATGCAATAATCTCGTCGACTATGTGGTCTAGAATCTAAAATGTCCAGGTTTGAGATTTTTTAATTAGTGAAGGTTGAGCGGGCCATTTTCGAGGAAGAACAAACAGAAATTGCAGTTTTGGGGGAGATGGGCGGAAGGCAATTACACTGGAGGGCAGGTATTCTGCACCATGCTGGAGGTAGGGGAAGTAGCAATTTGGTACCATTATTGAGGTTATTTCCGGAGGAAGAGTCATTGAAATGTTATTATGACTAAGAATGGGAGACTTCCTTCTAAGGTGGAGATACAGTTCAGAGTGAACGTGGGCTTTAAGCAAGATGACTCTCAGATTAGATCAGTCTCTAGTTGTAAGGTTGCAAACGCATCTGAAATACACGATAATGATACAAATGGTACAAAAGTAGCACGACTAGTGCAATGGAAATCACAACTACAGCGCCGCTCAAACTGTGACATTTGCAAGAATCTGCAGCAGGAAGCGCTCTACGCATCCGTCAGCCTTCCTAGTTGAAATGAATGCCAGAGAACACGCACCACGATCGTAACTTAGCAGGTACTGAAAATCAGATGTATTTTTTGACAACAGCTGGCTTTACAATTGATTTTCAATTGCATTCCCCAGCACCTCTCAAAACAGGGAGGATAAGGCGGGGAACGAATTTACCATTGGAAATGGATGCAAGAGGACACGTGCACAATATAAACAGGTAATTGAGCTCAGATGTATTTTCTGACTTCATGAGCTTAGATGTAAATATTTTCTGACTACATGGGGCTTCACTGTATCTTTTCAAGGGCATTCTACTGCATCTTTCAAAGCAGAGAGGAGTAGGCGCAGAATTAATATACCACACACTCAGAACCCTAAAAGTTAGTTGAGCTCAGATTTATATCTGGCTATATGGTGCTTTACCTTGCCACTAAATACATTATATAAGTGTTGACAGTTGATACAGAAGTGCCCAGCAGCTCAACAAGATATTTCGCCACTCTGGTCATAGAACTCATTTCCAGGAGGAAATATTGGCAGCAACAGAGGCCTATCAAATCGACCACTGTGTTAGCGATGTCAGCAGATGATGATACCATTTTCAAAGAGAGAGAGAATGCACTAAAGCAATCTCTGTTTTCGAAGTAAAATCTAGGCTTTTAGAAAACTGTCGAAAAGAGTTGAAGGTTCTTGACGTTGAACGCAATTCAAAGTTTTGCCGATTATGTGGACACAGGGGCATGCGGCGTAATGTAACTGATGACTGGCCAGGAGAGGATATGCCACCAGCAGCAAATTTACAGAACAATCTATCAAAACCAAGAAAGTTATTTCATAGAACTGGTGGGACAGCAAATACTGGATGTGTAGCCAAAAAGATTTTGAATTCACCGCCGTCCTGTAAAAATCAATGTTGCTAGAGTAAGAGTTCAACAAAATCAGAAACCACAGACTTTTTCGGTGAAACTGGGATTTTTGGACACAACTTACTGAAATGTCCTACTTTATCCAACATCTGGTCAATCAATCCTTAACCTCTAGGTTCGCAAAAGCATCCAAATGGCTAGGAAGGGAGTTAATGGACATCAAAGATAGCAAAGAAGAAACCACCAATGGCCATCACAATTGGTCTACATAAACTTGAGCATGATATTATAGCAAGGAAGGAAGGAATACCCCAATAGTCATCATAATGATTCTACATTCAATGAAGTACGATGATAGCTATTCACCACTTAGCAATCACCTAGTGACCATTTTATATCCTGGAAAAAACCAAAAAGTCCAAAACGATACCCACCACCTATTCATCGATATCGATTTATAGAGACGAACTATGCTTAGTTTTGGTATACCGCATAAGCTCTCATCCGGCTGTGCAGGATGACGATGGAAAATCCTAGCTGCTCCACTAGCATCAGAAATGATCTTACCGACACATTCGAAACCAAAAAATCATTTATACAAGGCCACCCACTATCATGTAGCTTCTTCAATCCCATTCTTGAAAGGATTGTCCAATCATTCCGAGCATTGGACTACCCGATGCACAATCTTCAATACATCGGAGGAAACAACTAGCACACGCCGACGGTATTGACATCATTTATATGACTTAACTTGATGTCATAACCACCTTTGCTAGTATAGAGAAGGAAGCGGCAAAAATGGGTTAGCAGTAATTGAGGGCAAGACAAAGTATATGCTGTCAACACGAAAGGACTCACAACATGGACGACTTGGACAGAACGTCACCTTTGATAGATATAACATTGAAGTAGTACAGAACTTTTTCTATCTCGGCTCCGTTGTTAACTCTGACAACAACATCTCGTCAGAAACTAAAGGGAAGAATTACACTTTCCAACCGCTGTTTCTTCGAGCTAAGAAGTCAATTTAGTAGTAAAGCCCTCACTCGAACTACTAAGGTGATCCTATATAAGACCCTGATCATCCCAGTTCTGCTCTACTGCGCTAAAGCATGGACCATTTCAAAAGCGGATGAAGAAATCATTGATCGATTCGAGAGGAAAATTCTTCAGTGCCGTTTGCGTTGGCGGGCTATGGAGACGAATATTCACTAAATAACTATACGAGCTTTACAGCCCCTGTTTAAAAAACTTTGCAGCTGACATGAAGAGCGACACCACTACACCAGTACTCAAGCTCGCAGAGTATTCGATCCCCAGCCAGACGTGGCGGTCGGACTCAGGAAAGGAATGCCTCGCCTCTAAGGGCGCGCACAAGTAGAAACCAACCTCAACCATTTTAAATTGCGCAACTGGAGGTAGCTAGTCAAGGACCGGGCTAATTGGTGAAGGTATATTGGTTGAATCTCAAGTTCATTTCGGACTGCAGCGCCACTTAAGGTAGATAGTATTTTTTTATGGTTCCAGGTGGGCTGAGAAAGTTTATACATTGGCATTACTTTACTGCGATTAACAATATTGAGAAAGTCTAAAACCGTGCAGGCTAGGGCATTAGTGTTTTTGCTCAAAATCACTTTTAACAATGAAATCTTCTCCTGGTAATGGAAAATTATTTTTGCTGTCATTTGCCTGCAGGAACGATTTAGCACCGACTGTATCATTACTGCGATGTCTTCTTGTATAACATGGGAGGGGTTCTTAGAGCCTTGTATAGCCATTATAAAATATTCGAAAATTATTTCTGGGCAGTGTCCTAATTTTTGTCGATATAGCAAGCATATGAAAGTCTGTAAGTCTGAACTGATTTATTTTTTCCAAAGCAAGACGGTGGCACTTCCAACTCTTCACATGTTGCCTTAATTTGAAGACGCTCATATTGACATTTATTGTCACTTCTCGTCAATCCTAGGATCTCTTTTTGGTTTGCAAAAAATAGTAGGGATACAATAGACTTTGAGATGAATTTTCGACAGTATCGTATCGTCTTCATAAAAGGTTGATATTGAAAAATTAGCCCCTAATGAAAAATATGATAAGTCTTCATGCCTTACTTAGTCTGTCGCTTTTGTCAAATTCAGTTCGCGCACCCGGTGATGCTATCATAATTTTGCTTGATCCATTATATCATATTCAGACTTTGACTTTTTGACCCTAGGAGGCATTTCAAATAAACTCAATTTATGTGTTCCTCATAGTGACTTATAGAAGATTTTCATCAATCGGAGAAAAAAAAATGTATGCGATTGTAGTTCCAAGAGCCACTTCCGCAACAAGGCCTCCCTATTACTAGGAAACTAAGTTTTGTTGCGGGGTACCGAGAGTGAGACATAATTTCATCGTAATCCGACAAAAAACCAACAAACCATGCCTCCACAAAGAACTAGATGTTTGACAGAGGAGTTTTAAAAAGGCCATTTGAGTCCTCTTTACATCTAAGTAATGCAACCTACAGGACAAGACTAAATTAAATGCTTTCAACCATTTTCAGTACAACATTGGGTATCTAGTCTTCCAAGCTATTATCTTAAATGTTGGCCATCATTACTAAATAAATCAAAAACTACACAAGACATTTGCCATTGCCACAAGCAAGTCCTGTTTTATGTCCACCCATCTTGGCTGAAACCCATCTAAAAGACAAACCCCCACAGAAGGAAACAAAAAAAAAACACCCTCATCAATCACTTGGCCACTTAATAAAAAAAAAACACACTCACACTCACACTCACACACCCACACCCACACTCACCCCCCAAAACACATTTTCATGTTTTCACATCCGCAATGCAAATCACAACATTATTTGAGTTGCCAAGAGGACTCAAGTGTACACTTGCAAATTCGTATCCGCTAAGAGTGAAATAGAGCACACACATTAGATCATGTCCTGCTGAACTTGTTGATTTTTATACTCCACCGAGGATATGAATGCCAAATCAACCAAAGCCAATCTCTGTGTCTAGGTAGCGCCCTGGTGGACTGGTGAACTGGTGGCGGACTACTGGCACAAACACACATCCGCACAAACTGGTTAGAGTGCATATTTTCCCACCCATAAAAGTCGAATTTTCGCAAACGAAACAAAAGCCCACTGCCAACAAGTATCTGACAAATACAAATGTGTTCTACAACCGAAATATTGCTGCCAAATTGGCGGCCGCGCTAACCGAAGAGATAAAATAAAAATCCACCGAAATTTTGGATCTAGAAATGGCTTCAAGGGAATAGTGTTGTTTGGCATTTTGCGACGGAATTTTGACTGCGATTTGGAGAGGTGGATGATGTAGATATAAGTGGACATGCGGGACCTTGAAGCTGTTTTTTTTTAGATCTAGATGGATGTTTTGTATTTGTAGGTCTTTTTGGATTGGTATCGAAAGATATTTTCATATTGCGGGTGAAGAATGTGTTCCGCCTTAATACATGATTTCCATGTCAGAAAATTGTACAAATTTGTGAAAGCATGAACACTATCGACTGCATTAGGGTCACTACACATTGTGTTGGCATTTTATGCCAATCGCAATAGCAAGCTTGGTGAAGTTGCCCCATGAAGGAATGAGCTAAGAATAAAATCGCAGCGTACCACAAACAAGTAGAGCTCGCCTTTAAAGGCGGTTTAAATGGATATATATAGGCAACATTTACGTCCAGTCTTAGGGAGCCTACAAAGTAATGTTTTATTATAAATTGTTCTGCTAGTATGTATGTAGGTTGATGAAGCTGGAAATGAAAAGTTTCAAAAAGATCAACATACACAATAACACAACTCTTGTCAAATAGAAAAACAATACAAGGCGAATCAGGCAGGTAGATCAGAAGGGACGCAGTAAAATCAGAATGAATGCAGTAAAATCAGAGAGTCGAAGACTATTGTTCAGCTAGCAGCTTTTCCATAGATACATCCAAAAAAGGAGGAATACCTTACAATCAAGATGGCGTAGCTGCAATTTAATTCAAGTTCTTTATATTCACACATCAGCGCTTCCCTGAAAACCTTATGATAAGTCCTTTTTTTGGGACACGACCGAAGTTTGAGCGGAGCTGCGGTCTACTTAAGATGGTGTGGTATTTTTAGAATTGCGCAGACAATTCATTGCTGATGCTATTCTTAATGACAATATTTTTCGAATATGCCCCTTAAAAACATTGGAATCCTTAATAGAAAAAATGGTCTAGAATTGTGACCCAAAAACTGGTCTAGACATTTAGGCAGGGAAATAATGGGAATACAGTGGGACATGTCCGTCAAAAGGTTGAAGAAAAACTGACTACGGTCAGTGCTTTTTACAACAAGGACCGTAGTCATTATCACTATTGCTCGAGTTATCACTGCCTTCTAACTACGATGAGATATAAGAAATGGTGGCGTTGAGATGGACTCCAGTGAAGGCACCCATTGGGTTATAAATAGGAAGACTTGTTTGAATTGTTGCTAGTCTGGTGTCACCGATGTGCATTCCAAAAACTTTCTATATAAACTAAGTTTCATTGCAGTGAAGAAACTAGAAAGCCTTCTAAGCCCGAAAAAAAGGTTGGCAAGTGTAAAGCGCTATATTTCTGATTAGATGTAGCTGTCAGTCGGACGTACCACGTACCTCCAGATGTTTTTTTAAACTCTGATCTAAGTGGCTGAAGTTCGTTTACTGATAGTCAAAACTCGCAAGTTCATGAATTTGCTCTTTTTTTAAAAAAAAAAAGAACCAGTTGGGTGATTGTTTTTTCTACTAAAGAAGAAAGTTTACAACGCACATACCGAACGGCAGGACCTAACAACTGAGATTTTTAAAATATGTTCGATAATCTGCAAATATCGAGTACCACATATAGACAAACACACAAACACATATCACCGCCAACCCTTGGGCCATTTTTTACATCCATTGCCAGAATCATAAGGATTATGAAAAACTAAAGGCTGATATTACAAACGCAGTAGCAGACGCTTGTCCTGTCAGATTTAGAAGAATAAGAGAGAGCATCATACTCCTCAGAAGCGACTTCAGAAAACCCCACAAGAAAAAGTCAAACGGGGTTAAATCGCACGATCTCGGTGGCTAGTTCACATCAACTCCACGTGAGATATGAATATGCCATCGAATCGCTCTGGCTTGAGCTGTGTGACACGTAGCGCCGTCATGTTGAAATAATATTGGTATCGTCCGAAAGTTGACAATTTTGTTTGTTGACATACTCATGATCTAGAAATGGGCCTCATGGTTTGAAGATATATTTTCGGTGAAAATTAGGGCCAGTTTCCAACTGCTCAAGAGTCCGATTAGCTGCAGCTCATAGGTATGTTGAATTTTGTACGCGTTAATGCTCAAGTCACTACGCAAAATACGCCAAGTTATGGTCTGCGAAGGGCGGAGTTTTTAAGAGTGACGCGAATTCGACTGCACACTCTGACGGACAGCGACGATGTTTTCAATCTTAAGTTTCGTAAACGCACGGATATTTGTTTATCGGTTACTTAACCAGTGGACTCAAATTTATCCACCACACTGCGAATAGTACTCTAGGTAGAACGATTATGGCGATCGATAAATGTGTGACTCGCGCGGAACATTGCCCGCACAGAACACCCATTTTGCACGTGCTGTTGAACACTATGTCCGTCCATGGTTATTTGGTTAAACAAAACTATGGCCATTATTAACTGCCAAAGTACAAAATTCTCTACTGGAAGTATTTGTTGTATTTTCGCATAAAATTGAGTTCAGTGTCAAAATTCTTTTTAAGTGAGCACTCCCAAGCCTGGAATGATCCTGTGCCTAAACAGAAATTCCTATCAATTTGGCTAACTGCCTCCAGTTGCGAACTTCTACTACTATGTCCGACATCTGGCTGGGAGAATCCGCGACGCCGGAATATTGGTGTCTGTTCATGTATTGGTGTATATACAAGTCCCAGCGGAGCCTTTTTTGGACCAAGCATAATACAGCTAGTATATATTTTGATTGTATTTTCGTCTCCACAAACGGGACCGAAGATTTTTCCGCTTCTAATACGGTCAGCGCCATACAGAAAGACCGGGATAAGCAGGACCACGTATAGGATCTCCTTAGCAGTTCCAGTGAAGGCTTTACTACTAAAATGTCTTCTTAGCCCGAAGAAACAGAATTCGGGTGGTATATCGAAAATAGGCATCGATCTGTATAGTTCCTCTTTATAAATCGATGTATAGGTGATGGGTATCGATTTGGACTTCTTGGGATTTTCAAGAATCTGCTGAAGTGTAAAGATTTTATCGGTTGTGGACTTTTATGGCCCAAAACCACACTGGTAATGGCCGACCAGAATGTTGGTTAGGGGTTACAGGCGTTCATATATAGCGGGGCGAAAGGATCTTGTAGACTTATGCCATTGTAGTTGGCGCAGTTCAGAGGGTCTACGTTTTGTGGATAGTGCAAACCATGCTCTGGTTCCATTCTTCAGGCATTCTTTCATCTGACCAGATTTGTCTTGTGAATGTGAGTGGAAGGCCATCATTTCCGCAAAGAGCACGCTTAGGAAAACTAAATATTTTGTATACATCCTTTCGTTAGTAGTTACTTTGACAGTACTAACTGCCTACTTCCCATTATGTCATATGTAACATTTTTCGAAATAAGATATCAGACATTACTGCTATAAAGCTTACTGACTGCCAAAAGTTGACCGACTGTCTACCAAGACGATTGCTTCACTTGAACAACTCACCAGAGAAAAATGGCCAATAGCTCTCTAATTCACTTATCTCAATGTCTTCATACATTGAAGTACACCCTACACTTCTCTCCCTCTCATCCCTTATCCATTATCTAAATCGATATTTAATATTTACTGACTCCAACTCCCGGCAAAAGTTTCTGTTCACACCATAGTACAAAATAACAATTAAATGCAACTTCCCAACAACTCAAGCCGGGTGTCAAGAAACTTTTCCGCCAACATAGTAACGCCTACGCCACAGCATATGTTCTGTATGTGTATATACACACACACACACAACATTTACAAACCTCTGCACTCATTATAAAAGTTTTTCTTAGACCATCGCACACAGACTTCTAACAAAACCGGAAAAACAACATTTATTAACAAACATATTGTGCTTCCCATGGCCGGTAAACAGAAGCACCGGGTACTCAGCATACCTTGCACATGCAAACAGCTCAATAGTTGAAGCCCATTAAAATAGCACCGTAAGCAGGAGGTAAACAAAAGAGTCCTATGAAGGGTATGCCGAGTACCAAGCTCAATGACTTTAAGTAATGGCCAACAGTTAAAAAGAATAATTGGCGTTCCCAATTGATTTGCAACACAGGTAACCAAAACTAATTAATTTCCTTCATGGTCATTAATATCAATCAATGTCCCGTTGGTTGTATTCATCGTCATCCAAAGCCGATGGTGACGAGGACTACTTATGTATGTACAAAGTGAAGGTGGAAGAAAAAAAAATCAAAGACTGTCGCGACAAATATAGGGTCCACCCCCTGTTGAATGACCACCGGTTAGTGAGTCACCCTGCAACAAAGCCTTTTAATGTCAAGAGATGTGGTAAAGGCAGGCATGTTGTAATTTATGGATTTTTTTACATGACAAATAGTTTTATTTACATAAAGTGATAGAACTTTTTTCTAACGGTGATTATGTGGTGACTTTGATTATAGGGTGATGTGGAACATTATGAAGTACAGAATGTTGAGACATAGTCTTCATCTGGGACAAAATATTTCATAACTGGGCAATATTGAAGTCAGATATAATGAATAGTTAAGTTTGGTGTTTAAAGAGCAATATACATCATAAATCCTAGCATTTTCTAGCCATCCGCGGAATTGATGTCGACAGAGGCTTTTTCCTGTTTTTTAAACCATCATTTTAACTAGATAGATCACAGTGTGCGGTAACGCTCGAGTCACTTGTCATTGACTACAATCTGCCTATCCAAAATGGGAGTTTTCTATAAGGGCAACAAGGCTATAACCTTTCAAATATTATATAAAAGCCATTTACTTAGACGGGATCAAGGACATTAGGTAGAATAGAGAAAGATGGTCTAGTAAAAATGTCCTGGGCTCGAATTCGTTCAAAGAACATTTGTTTTTGTTTTTTTTTTTGAGTTGAATAGAGAAGCCAAAAAGAGATCCTCTGATCTGCGCCAAGTCTTTCTAACATCACCTATAAGATTCTACCTGCCGTAATATGTGAACGCCTGAAACCATTTACCAACAACCTGATCGACCCTCGTCAGTGTGGTTTTGGGCCTGGAAAGTCCACAATTAATCAAATCTTCACACTTCGGCAGATCCTGAAAAAAAATACAGGAATACACAACACATATTCATCGATTTTAAAGCCGCATACGAAAGCATTTATAGACACGAACTAGACAGAACCATGTCTAGTTCTGGTACAAGGCCCAAACTCCCAAGTCTTTGCGGAATGACGATGGAGATCTATTCGAGTGATTTCAAAAGATGAAGCGGACGTGTGATATGTTGAACTAAAAAATGGTTTCACAGAGTAAGGGATATTTTTTGAAATTGCGAATTAGATAGTTGAACTCTGCTCGCTCATAAATGGAATAAAAACTAAAAAAGGTTTTAGTCTTTGAGTTTCATAAGCTCCAAAAATAAGATTCAATTTTCGATTTAATTATTTATTTATTCTTGTATGGCTCCACCATCTGGGGTATAGTTAGGACTTAACCAACATGTCATTTGAACTGGCCCGATCTGTAGCTCACTATTTCGAGTTGCTTATCGCTATTTGGTAAAGTTTGCTTTCTTCTTGTGGATGCCCAGTAAGCCAATATATTCCTTCACTGCATCGACCATCTATAGATGCGCAACTCGAGGCAGTCAGTTTAGGTCAGACAAATTTGATAGGCATGTTGGTTGAAATCCAGGTTCATCCCGGACACCAGAGCAACTTAAGAACAAACCGAAATATTGGCCAAGTGATTGGAGATCTTAAACTCAACTTTAGTGTCCATTCGCTTTTAAAAGTCATGCTCTCTGCGGACGTTAGTAACTAGGTTTAGATAGAACAACCATGTCTTGGAATGCTGCGAAAGGAGAGGAAATGAAATTTAAATTGAATTGAAGTTGAAATTCTTGAACCGAGTTTTTGCGGTTGAAAACCAACACATTGTAAATATATATGAACCCCTTTTCAGTATTTCTATCGAAATTGACATTTGCCTTGAGTATTTTTGACAATTCGCAGGCCTTTAGGTTTCTGTGAAAATATATGCAACAACATTGATGCTGTCTGTTCGGCTCACAAAAGCGTATGAAAGCCGGAAAGCGTTAACAAATCTTCAGATCTAAGATGGTGAAAAAAAGCCTTCCGGCTTTCATACGCTTTTGTCGCTTAATAGTCCATAAATCTAACCACTAGGCCACTGCCTACCCTCAGAAAATGCTGTGTGTGAAAAGATAAATAACCCCGAATGCATTGATTGGGATGCTTGGACTTAATGAAAGGCATTTGTATACAGATCCGAAGAGGATGTAAAGCTGATACTCACCATAACCCCGAGCTTAGGTATTTAGACAACCATGTAAATTTAAGACCCTTGAAATCTCTTCCCACAAATGCTCATCATTTAAATTTTAAAAGGTTCTATAAAACTTTTTGAAGCATCTGCTTCACATAAAACAATGAAACACATCATCGTCCATTAGCTTAATTAAACCAAATTCACTCTCAATCTCCTAAGAGGAAATCTCATTTCCACAAAACCTCTAAAAAATGCATGAGTGCCAAACAACAACCAAACATCCACCCAAACAAGCAAAGAGAGAACCCAGCGAAATGTATTTGCAAAACGTTTCGCAATTATATTTCACGATTTCACAACCGTACTAGATTGTCTCTAGTAAAAAAAACAAAAAAACAATCGCCTCGCCCTCTCATTTTAAATCCGCAGTATAAAACCGAATCGCCGGAGAAAGTTTAAAAGAAACAGAACGAGCCAAACTTTATTTTTCTGGTCCATTAACTAGCCGCAATTTGATACACAAATCTGTGCAAATACACTCTCTGTCCGTATGTTTGCGAGTGTGTATATGTGCGGAAAGCCTTCATTGGAATCTGTGTAGATACTATGCCGCTCTTACAATTTTCCTTGTGGTAAAAGATATTTTATATCGTCTTACTTTTCCTTCTCCCAGAACAAAAATGTCTTTATCGGAACCCATGTGGGTTATTTCAAGTCCTTGAGTTGAAAACTCACTTATCACCACTTGTGCTCATAAAGTGTCCTGCATACCAACCAACACCACATGACTTGTCGATTTCATATTTCGACCTTTCGCCAGTCCCCCTTTGAATATAATTTTAATAAATTTCATCCCGCTTGACAATAACAATTGTTCACCTTTGGCGGGAGTGATGAAATTGTTTCCTTCACAGCTGGGATTGTGGGCGTAAGACTATACCACCACCGCATATACACCCGGAAATGTGCCATTACTCGAACTGTTCGTTCGTCAATTTGTTATTTCAGTCGATGGCTGACACAGAGAGTTTTCACCCGTTGAAACCGTTGTGCGCCTTTACTTCCTGTTTTTCGACGACGATTCTGTTTGCAGAGGAAAAAGGACGATCGTTTTTCGGTTTCGATTTGCTATTTGCCAGTGATTTGGAAATGAGCCAAAGTTGCCACTCTGGCGGAACAGCGGTTAGACCAGAAGTAAAAAAAAACCAAAAGAACTCTGCGAGCTCTTCAACCTCAACCGTAATGTCTTTGGATTGAGGGTAAAAGGATGATGAGCAGTGGATTAAAAATAAAAGAATGAATGGAAAAACAAAAGAAACTCTGGAAAACAAAGGAATATAAGTAGAGGCTGAGAAAAGGGGGTCAAGCAAGAGCCTTAGAACGCAATCAACCAATGATTTATTCGTTTGCAGTTTTTAATGGCGTTCTTGTGAAGAATTTTATTTATTTTTTTGCTATTTTCTGCTCGTCCTTTTTAGTGGTGAACATAAAGAGGCCGATTTAACTTAATCGGTTTCGATTTTTAATTAAGGCAAAGGGAATTTATGCGAAGTGATGCTGATGTTTGGTTGCGAAGAGCAGCGCCATGGAATTCCACAGCTCTTTTTAAAGATCTTTTTGGCGGTTTAAGGCTGTCTTAAATTTTATATGCTAAATGACTATAAAGTATTTTTGTAGAAAAACTTAAGATTTATTTTTTGCGGTTTTTGGTTGACTTGAGCATATAAGATTCTTGATGTTCGTGATATACATTTTGGAACATTTTGAAATAACCTCTAGAGTGAGTCAAGGGTTCAAAGAAAACATTGATGTCTTCACTCCAATAAAGAAAATCATACCGGTAAGGCCTTTGCAGAACGATTTTTCGTTGGTACTTCTATCCTGCGTCAATTGACGAACACTACTACGACACAGCACACATATTTTGCGCTCCTTTTGTGCACAAAAAAGGTTTTTCTTAGAATGCTTAGAGATTAAGAATAAGTCAAACAAGACAACTAAAGTTGGCGAACTCTTGGGACAAAAAGGACAACCAATTTTCTTATGAGATATAAAATCCTTTGATTTTGTTTTTACATTTTTTTTAACATTTTGGGAAATTTGTAGTATAGAAGACAATTGAGGAAAAAAGAACGCTTTGAGAACCACGAAAACAGGAATAGGAAAATCATGGCAACGCTGTAACTGAATGCCCAGAGATCGAGAATGAGTCAAACAAGGAGCGCCTACGAAATCTGTTGCTAAACTCTTGGGACAAAAAAGGGGAGAGGACTAACCACTTTTTTAATTTGAGCATTCACAGGATTGATACATCAGGATTTAGAAATAACGCCTTAAGATCCACGAAGACAAGAATAGGAAAAAGCAAGACAACGCTGTAATTGATTGCCTTGAGAGCGAGAGTAAGTCAAACAAGGAAAAACTGTGGGTGAAAATCTTAGTCTCAGAGAAATCTGTTGCTGAACTCTTAGAACAAAAAAAGACGAGAGCAAAACAAACTTCTTTTTCAAAAATTCACAGGAGCGCTACCTTAGGATTTAAAAAAAAAGAAACACTTGATATCGACGAAGACAAGAATAGGAAAAAGATGGTAACGCAGTGACTGAATATATTGAGATCAAATTGATGGGACAAACACGAGCCTTTCATAAGGAAAATCAAGCATAACAAAATGTTCAATAAACTTGGAATTTTTGTAAAAAATCAAATTGCCAGAAGCATGACTATATATCGTCGTTCCAAACACAAAGTGGCATATCTGCAAAAATTGAAGATATATTCCCAAAATAATTCATTTCAGATTCTGGTAAAGGTCGGTGGCAATACAAATCTAGCACTAGGCTATTAACTGTTTAACGAAGACGATTATAGCGAAATCTATAGTCCTATGATCTTTAGATTTCAATATTTGAAAAATGACTATATCCACCACGTCACGACAAATGAAAAGTGAAATACTGTACAAAAATTTAATGTCAAAATGCTTTAAGCCTACCTAGAGGTTTTCCGAATTCGCGATTAACTCCATACCACCTGCATCTGATGTCACAGAGGTGCCAAGCCAGAAATTATGTTGGCAAGTTTTACTAAAGTGTTAAACGTCAAAACCAGGGATATTAGGCTAAAACAGTATTCTGTCGAAATGAATAAGGAAATATCGCAGTTGAGACACAGGCGATGCTGAGGATAGGGAAGAACCACTTCTGCAGACTGTTTAGAGGCGATGACAAATAATCTCCCATTGTCAGGCAGGACGAACCATTCAATATTGGCAACGATAAGGAAAACTGCCAAGAACCCGACCTTAGTGAAGTGGGGGCAACAATATTTAAACTTAGGCTTAAAAGTGCTCCCGGAAATGACTTCGGGCTTTTTAAAGCCAGTGAAGATGGAAATATTTAGCATTCGCCAACTCATAAGCTTAATTTGAACAGTTGAAAGTTTGCCTGTATAAGAGAACCACAGCATCGTTTGCCCGATCCCAAAAATAGTATAGCCCCAGAACTGTGCCAACTACAGATGCATAAGTCATCGCCCACAAGATTCTATCTGCCGCAAAATGTAAACGCCTCGGTTGACCAACAATCTGACAGGCAATTATCAGTGAGGTATAGGAAAGTCCACAACTAATCAAATCTTCAAACCCGCATATGGCAGCATTCATATAGACGAACTATATAGAGCCATGACGTGTTTTGCTATACCGCCTAAGCTCGTACGGTCGTGCAGGATGAAGATGGAGAATTTTGGCTGCTTCATCAGGATCAGCAATAACCTCACCAAAATAATTGATACAAAAAAAGGATTTAGGAAAAGTATTGCACAACTTCTTTAATATCGTTCTTGAGAAGATTGCGCAAAACTCCTGCGCAGACTAAGGAGACATGTTAGAAATATAGCCTTTATCGGAACAACTAAGGAGATCCTGCAACCACGGACAGTATTTAAGGCGATTAAAGCGTTTGAAGCTAAAAATTCTTTGAAAAATCCTTGATTTTGTATATGTTAATGGGCTATGGAAACCAAGATGCAGCTATGAACTTAACAGGGTGTACAGCGACCTTGATCTTGTCAACAAAAAATTAACTACACTTTCAATGTTTAGGTTGACTAGTTCATGTAGATAGCGGATACCAATACTCCAGCTTGCAGAGAATTCGATTGACAGACAAACGTCGGACGCAGCAGAGGAAGACCTCGCTGTAGTGCCTCGCACAAAAAACAAGGGAATAGATGTTGGTTAGGGCTTAGGTCCACTCCGGACTGTAACGCCACCAAGTAACCAAGTATGGTTAAAATCTTTATTTTGAGTGGCGTAAGCTGCATCGATTACAGTATTTAGCGGAATAAATTCGAAAAACGAAGGCAGAGATTTAACAATAATATTAAACATATATCAGGGAGACCGAGCATTCATTCAGCACCTGATAAGGCAAATAAACAGGCATTAATGCTCCCAGAAATTTTGACTTATAACGAGATGGTCGACGTAGCAGATAAAGACCTCACCTTAGATGGGCGTACAAGTTACAAATGACACCTACCAACTTGGTAACCATACCTTGATTCCGTTTGTAGGCCATGTTTAGCTTTGCCAGGGATTGAAACTAAGTTTAAGAGAAATAATGAAGTATGCAAGAACGCTCTAATTGTTTATATTAGTTCGCAAATGGTTTATATAAGTTCCCAAGGTTCTCAAACCTTGCTTTTACATTCTTTACTGTTTGCCAAGTTAAATATTTGCTACAAAAAATGGGACCTCCTGCTAAGCCCCGATTGTCAACAGAAAATTTAAGAAGCTTCGCATAAGGGAGACTAGTGAATAAAACGAGGGTCTTACTCTACTCCAAATGTTGCAGTTACACTTATTTTTCCTAAAATTTGGATTACAGCGGAAGTTGAATATTTCATGCTCTTAAATTTGCAGGCTAATGAGCATCTACAACATTGTTTTATGAGTATCCAGACAGCACCCAAATTGGCCAAATTTGCAAATGGGCAATCAAAGATATTAAACCTAAACCTGAATAACTTTCCGTCTTTTAACGTTGCACAACAATGTAATAGGTGCGCCTTCGACCCATAAATGGCCACCTAAAATTCCATTTAGACGGGTTCATCATAGAAGCTTCCTTCCATGAAAGACCCATTATATGACTTTCTTCAAAAGTACCAACCATTACCCTTCAAAGCCATTTCAATAAACCTCCACACGACCGTCCATCAGAAAGTGATACAACTATCACATAAACCGTTAATGTAAATGTCTCATATGCGGGACATTACCCTCATCCTGTAACGGAATACATGTGTCATAAACTAGCAAAATGTCTATCATCCTCGTAAAATTAATCACTTACTTGCTTGTGTGTTAATTTTCCACACGATTAACTTCTCATTTCGGGTCCTATCTCTCTGCGGACAATTAACTTAGCAACTTCCATCGCAGAGGAACGAACATACTTCGCATTAGCACAACAACAAGGATAAAACAGGCCTATTCTTGTAACATCACTCCCATTAGGCTAACCACTCTCAAATTATACTTTTAAATACCTAATAAAAGAAAAACAACCGCCCACTAAAACTAAAGGCAAGGATGTTCATCCTATAAAAACTGTTATCCTTTGGGAAACCCCGAGGAGAAAATACACAAAAAAAAATAATTCTAAACACAAAACTACATCCCTATTCCCAACTGGTTACAACCTCCATTTGACATATCACTCTGTGCCGAGAAATTCCTTGGTTATCATTTTTACCCCCTGCCGAGTTGGGAGTGTGTTTGCATCTATATGGGTAGGCTCGGCATTAAGTTCCACTCGAGTAAAATCCAGGACCATTTTCATAATACGTACTCTCGTATATGTATGTATGTACAATGTAAAGTGCACTTACTGTAAATGAAAACTATCCAAAAAAGCCAAACAGTTCTCCCATATATCCCTGAACTGTGAGGCGTTGCTCGGTTGGATGGTTTTTCTTTCGCCCACACCTCCGACCAAATGAGGCTCGCGTATCCTTCAGCAACTTTACTCGTAAAAGCATAACAGGGACTAATGAAATGGTCTGGGGAACGCATTCTTTCGCTTGGTAGCGGCTCCTTTTTTTCCACATTGTCCTCGTTTTGTATTTTGCTTATTTCTGTTAATTTTCGCATAATGTCCTGGCGACAATTTATGCACTCGTACGGGGTTGGATACGTACGAATGAGTGCGAACTATGCGCGCATATCCTGTGCGGTTACAGGGACTGTGTAATTGCACATTATTATTATTTTTATTGTCATGTATGCTATCACGGTGAACAGCAGGATGGTGAAATGGGATGAGATGAATGTGAGGTGCAGTTGATGACAATATTCAGCAGGAAACCACTCCTTGTGTGGCTGGGGAGCTAGCTGGCTGTCTGCTGTTGCTGCTAACCATCGCTTGATTATTATGAAATTGGGTTTGCATTGAGGACCCCCAACTGAGAGACAGAGCAGACATCGTGTCAGGCGTGATTCACAAACGTGTAGACACGGTGAAATCATCGACAAAAATTCTACCTCATTTCGATCAGATACTTATCGACAAGAACGATTATAATTGTCCCCTGGGTGTCGCATCGAGTGTTATTATACCACACTAGGCCGTTTTTGTCTCGATGGTTTCGATTGTGGTTGATGTGCAGTGCTCCAGTACAGCCTCCAAAGCAAGGACTACAGCAAATTGCTGGTGATGGTGCTTGTGCTGCTGCGATGGCTATCGCTTCGAAATTCGCCCTCTGGTTTGGTGAAACCGAAACCGAGAATCTCATCTCATCTCATCATCCATCGTCATCTATGAGTTGGCGTCATTCATACCCCTGCAACATGGTTCGATGTATACGACATCCGTACATGACATCAGTCTCTCTCTATTCCAGAAGGGGGGGGGGTTTGGGTAATTTGATTCAATTATCCATTGATGGTGAACTGTTGATGTATAGTGCCTAGTGTGTTGGGAATAGGTGGTTTTGGACAAATTTTCGAACAAGATTGCAGGATGTGCTGATGTAGGTATTGGAATTAAAGTAGCTACTGGTAAATTTTGGAATTGATCGATCTATCATCATCATTTCTTCGCTGCTTGAAGGTACACTGAAAAGTCATAAGTGGGCAGTATAATGAGCTCTTAAAGCGTTTAGACGCCTTTAAAAAAAATATAACGAAGACTCAACCGGTCTGTCGTTTATTCAATTAGAAATTCAACTATAAGCCACAAAACAATAAGACAAATGAAGCTGTTAACCATGTTACATAAATAGAAAATGATTGGGTTCAATCTCAAAGACCATTCTAAGGAAATTTATACACGGTGATCTGAAAACCAATGGTGATATACAAGGATTTGACTGGTTGCATTTACAAGTCAGGTCACCATCTAAGGTATAAAACCAAATTACAAGAATGGCACAGAAAGTGTGGAATGTGATTGTCAGCAGCGGAAAATTCGATAAGGATTAGCAAACTAAAATTCAAGGCATGCGATTATTCTTGCTAAACACCTATGCTAACCTTCATCCTCATCCTCCTATGGTCGTCATAATAGTAGACCTACTACGCAAATACAAATACAAATTTTTGGTGCAACAGGCTCGTTAGAACCCAGGGCCGAGCTTTCTCTTCTTGCACGATGTTAGGACCTCCTGTTTTATGCCGACTCCGAACAGCGAAGTTGAGATAAGTTATTCATCACGAGAGGAGGGCCAGTGAAAAATAATTTTTAGGTGTTGCAACGGCTGCGAATCGAACCCAGACCGCCTGCGAGGCATATCATTGCACCAACGACCGCATAGCGGTCCAAAACTACAACAACGCAATAAATCGGCAAACTTGTGAAGAAATTTGAGGAGAATGGAAGGGTTACTGATGTCGTAAAGATGGTGCACCATAGTAATGTACGCTAAGTCAATAATATGTGCAAGTGTTGGTGATGATCCGAATTAATCGATTTCCTGCCTTTCGCAGCAATTGGACGTGTGATAAAAGATTTTTGTTGGCCAGCGATTGAAGATCATGACTTGGACAATAAGTGGTTCCAACAAGGCGGAACAAGGGGCGTGGCCACGCAAAAGACCATATTAACCATATTAACGACGCAACAAAAACCAGGATTACTCAATTTATGGTCGAGATATCGTCCTAAATGTACCCTAAAGTGGTTAAAAATTACCTCAAAAGATTCGCATGCTGCGAAACTTTTCGAGGCAGCCATTGAATGAAATTTTTTTTCACACTTAATGGCAAAGTCCCAACTTTGTAATGAAATAAATTATTCATCAAAAATCATTTAGTTTTACTTTTGAAACCGAAAAATAAATAACCCTCTTGCCTTACCTAACTAAGTCATCTAAATCACACGTGTGTAAAATCTAAGGGCTGATATCAAACATTGGAACAATAACGGATTACTGAAACAAGGGACATGGGCAACAGAATATTGCTAATATAATGCAAAACCTCCACGGGCCAGCAAAACGACAACCACAATGGGACAGAAGCCATGCATTATAATGAAAAAAGGTGTGCTGGCAACACCTGCCCCTACGAAGAAAAGACAGGCTTCACCGTATGAGCAAAGATTATAAAACCACACAGATGACGCATTGAGAAAAAAAAGAAACTTTTACTCAATACCTTCACGGTACGGGCGGGCGGTGTGCACTTGCACATATGAGAATCAACATTAAAATATATGGCGGGCTGTGCCAGTATGACCCGCTATAGAACCATTTTTCTTGCATGCAGTGCGTCATCTGTATAGCTTTATAATCTTTGGTATGAGTCATATTAGTGGATGTTTTAGCCACACGAAAATGCTGAAGCATGGAATAGGATAGAAATCATAGCTCGGGCTATAGAGTATTAAAAATAAAAGTTTAACGTTGCAAAGCATCAAAAAAAAACAGTCGTACTTGATCCTTGAATACTCGAATTTAACATCTGAATTTATGAAATCTTAATATTTAATTTTTAGAAAATCAGTCAAGGCGCGCATGTGCCAGAAAGTAGTGATTTTACCATATTGCCCAAAATGGAAAACTTTGTTTAAATACTTTTAGGCTAAGACTTATTATTAGACATTGCTAATCGTGTTAAGTTTAAACAAAATTGTAAGAGTAATTTTTTGTAAAAATAGAGTAAACTAAAAATCCCACTCTCGGTATTTACTCAAGAAAAATTGTATACCAAATTTGAATTAATTTCATGGAGCCGTTTAGCCTCCAGATTCATACACAAATCGTCATACGGTTCGCTATTTCGGTCCTCTCAATCGTGTTAATGTTAGATTTGATTGAAATCTAGAGTTCGATTTTTTTTTAACGAAATCAATGTTCCAAACCAAATCTGAAGTTTAATAGCAGCCAAACTAACCTTTATATCATAGATACCACACGATGATATCGCATTTATATTGATCGATAGATATAAGGCTTGTCTACATGTGGTGTTAAGATACTTTGGCCGTACTACCGTTTAGCCACAAACAATGTTTTTGTAAGAAGTGGGCGTGGTAGTGGGCGGATTTCAAAAGTGTTCACACTTATTCTGATTCGTCGGGCAGAGAGTGTATATACCAAATCTCAACACTCTGGCTCAAAATTTAAGGCCTAAGAAAATTGGTGAAACACAGACAGCAGATTGTAGCCTTCTCATATATTTTGTTAAGAGGTATAGAACTTCCGATATGGATATGTCATTGGAAATCGATTGGAAGAGAAAAGGTTCCAAAAAAAAGACGTGCGAAACGTGCCATAAGGGGCATCCATGACTTTTGTTGAACCAAACGTTTATCATCTCATGAAATGGATCTTTGAATTGGCCACTTTTTTGATTGATCATTAAGAATCTATCATTTCAATCAATAAAGACGAAAAAAGACCGGGTATTCTCGAAAAAGTGGTGCGAAAGTGTTGCAAAATTGGACCAACAGCATGGTGTTCATAAGGCACAGTGGCAGGGGCCATATGCCAGAAGTTAAATATTGAATGTCATAAAATTTGTGAGCTATTAAAGCCAATATGTTGGTCGTTCTAAAGAATTTGTTGTTTTATTAAAAAAAAAATGTCTTCGCCTTGGCTATTCCTTGCAGCATAAAAAACATAAGTAATGTCAACGTGAGAGCTCCGTCAAGCACCAACCCCCCTTAACACATACCTAAACTCATCTACTTAAATAAACATTTAATCAATCCCCCTTTAGTGTTAATTTAGCGGCATGTTTAGCGGCTGAAATTGGAACGTATACTCTTATAAATGGCGTGACTAAATACATTACGGATTCATTTCGTCGTTTAAAAATGAACCATGAATATCAAATTTGTTGAGCTCATTTTATTTGGTAGCCTATCTACCTTAAACCTGAACCTGGGGACAACTTAATATGCTTTCATCATAATCATCCTCTAACAGATCGCCCAATTAACCCCCACATCTGCTGCTCTTAACCATCTTAAACCATTTTGGTGAACCTCCTAAACGATACACTCATTCCTTGCGGCCATTGTTGGTAATAACGTCTTCAATATTTTATTCTGCCTATTATTGCTATGGGTACCTACAAACATTTTTTTTTTGAGGCATTTCCGTTTGGCATATTCTTTTATTAAAGGAGCTATACACAGATAACATGCCAAAGACCTGCCTTTGCTTACCCTCTGTTATGGCCCTCTGTGTAGCGCCATGTACAGTGCAATTGTTGCGTTGGCATATAGCCAACGAATTAAAATAAAATGAAGGATGCTGCGACTGGGGGATTCATGCCGAGCATAATATTTTTTTTGGTCGTCGGGGGAATGGATGAGGAACATATTACATGCTACAATATGCGTACAATAATGAGATAAATTTGATGTGCTTTTTTGTGTAAGCCGATGATTGGAAGTGATTAGATTTATTGCAGGATGGAGGCAGTGATGTGGAATTGTTGTAGATGAGGTTGGATATAGGCTAGGATTTGAATAGTAGGAAGGGATGGATGGTGTAACAAAGAAGATCAATTGATTTGAGGGGTTTGTTAAAGCAAATTCACGGCTGAGTTAAAATCTGTTAAGACTGATGGCTTAGTCTTACCAGATTTAAAGTTTCTACCATTTGGTAACATTTCGAAACTTGAGTTCACAAGGAAGCGAACATACAACAGTTTGATGGCAACAAAGACGGGTGCCTACACAAGATATACACAATTGTGAGTGAGTACTTTTTGCACGAATGATCGGACCAATAATTTTATGGCAACACCAAACGGCTTAGTTGAAATAAGCTTTTTGAAAATTTATAGCATTGAGACGAATTTCATGAGATTAATACGAGAGGAGGGACAGATTAAACCTTCATGTTGTTTTAGCTGGAGCATAGATAATGTGCATAACATTCCAACGGTTTTTATCACTTTTCCAAATAATCTAAAAATATTACTTGTTACTAAATCCTACAAGGAGTTTATGGTGTGTGATTATTTGTGCAGCAGAGAGAGGCCGTAAATGTACTAAGGCAAGTCCTGGGAAAGACCATAGATTTTAAGTCAAAAGCCATCAAATGTTAATACCTACAGAAGCTACCTTCTTTCAATTCTAAGGACGCGTATCACAGCCTGTAGTTCTATAAAGCGATGACAGTTTTCGGGATTTCATCAAAAATACTGGAAGGACAACGATGTAAGGTTTATTTTGAAAACAGCTCACCTCAACTTTTCCACTCACGTCGTGGATTCCGAAAAAGAGGTGCGCTATGAATCACTTTTTTGTAAAAATGGGTTGCAACCAATACTGGGGCAGGGTAAACCACGAAAACCATTTCTTTCCGCAAATCTGTCTAGCTACTGGGGTGTGCTTTGCAGCTACTGGGGTGTGCTTTGCAGCTACTGGGGTGTGCTTTGCAGCTACTGGGGTGTGCTTTGCAGAGGCATTTACGACAATTGATAACACGTTGGTCTTGTACATTTTAATATCAACAGAAGTATAGTCGACTGAGCACGACAGCTGCTTAGTTGACCGAAAGCTAAAGAAAACAAAATAGCGACTCCTTTCAAAAGGCGAAATAGTAAATCGTCTTAGAAAACTTTACAAGGAGCTGAATAAGACCCAGTCCAAATGAATATCGAAAATGATAAAAGGGTAAAAGAAATCACCCCAGTTGACCCTGTTGTACTACCCACCTGTGCTGCAGAATGTGATTATAGCAATATCCGAACTAAAGAGAAACAATATCTACTGCCGGGATGATGGTCTTCCCAATTGGCTAAAACTAGCCCCAAAAATGAATGACTTCCGTATTTTCACTAAAATCAATCAGAAAGGGCACTCTTTGAACTTCACCCATTAAATATACTAAAGGCTTTTTATTGAGACATATTTAATAAAACCCGTATCTGCCGTAATAGGTGGAGCCCTGAAACCATTCATAATGAACCTAAGAGCCAACTATCAGTGGTGATTTTTTTTTCACCAAGAAAGGCTAACCAGGTGGGTGCACGACTAGGTCGTAAGCAACTTTCCCTTTCACAGCTAGAGGTGTGTGTTCGACTGAGCACGACAGCTGCTTAGTTGACCGAAAGCTAAAGAAAACAAAAAAAACGACTCCTTTCAAAAGGCGAAATAGTAAATCGTCTTAGAAAACTTTACAAGGAGCTGAATAAGACCCAGTCCAAATGAATATCGAAAATGATAAAAGGGTAAAAGAAATCACCCCAGTTGACCCTGTTGTACTACCCACCTGTGCTGCAGAATGTGATTATAGCAATATCCGAACTAAAGAGAAACAATATCTACTGCCGGGATGATGGTCTTCCCAATTGGCTAAAACTAGCCCCAAAAATGAATGACTTCCGTATTTTCACTAAAATCAATCAGAAAGGGCACTCTTTGAACTTCACCCATTAAATATACTAAAGGCTTTTTATTGAGACATATTTAATAAAACCCGTATCTGCCGTAATAGGTGGAGCCCTGAAACCATTCATAATGAACCTAAGAGCCAACTATCAGTGGTGATTTTTTTTTCACCAAGAAAGGCTAACCAGGTGGGTGCACGACTAGGTCGTAAGCAACTTTCCCTTTCACAGCTAGTTGGGCGTTAGATCAAATGCGGTATACGTCTGGGCGTAAAATTCTGCGATTTTGTGCCAGGGTTTCAGCTTCGATGCATTCTTCCGAAAAGCTTTTCGGAATATTTCTCAGTTGTTTTGTTTAACGCATCCCAGAGAATTGCGTTCAGGTGCATTTTTCGTGCAATTTTTGACAGCTAGGTGCAATTCTCTTTCCGATTACTTCCGACACAAATTCTTCCCGGAAATTATTTACGAATTGTAGTGCAGTGATGTTTGTTTCGATGACAATGTTTGTTCCGGTCGAAATGTGATTATTCGAACGTTTGTTCCGGAATTAGATGGAATCGGTGTCTATGTGTATAATATTGAGTTTCTGTTAATGGCCAACCGGACATTTTCGTTTAGGGATAGTCGGACAAAAACCAACTATGTGGAACTGTTGCAAACATAAAATGTTGTATAAACATTAAATTTTATTCAATTTGAAAAAATTGTTTGCGAGAAATTGACAATAACCGGGGTATGCAGTTGCTTTGGAACTAATATGCTATAAGATTGCTCATGCATAAACTGAGGTTTTTTTTAATTTTTAAATTACAGCCGCCGTTAACAGCTTAGTTAAAAGCGAAAAAAAATGGCTTAGAATTATGAAAAAAAAGCTGGATACGAAGTTTGAAGAAGGTCGGTGCATCCGTTCAGGCTGGAGTGACCATTACGGGCGGACCGACGGACGGAATTGCAAAAACCACTTTTTTGAGTTCTGCTCGAAAAACCGTGTGTATGAATGGGAATTCTTGATGCTCTAGCAAGTAATCATCTAAAAGTACTAGATCACACCAGTCTTACTTTACGCCACTAAACCAACGATTTGTTTGGGATTGGGCATAACAATGTAAGTCTCGTCACCGTGCAAGAAGTACACAAGAACACATGAACAGCAGCAAAAAATAAGGCATGGATCCTAAAGAGCCTGTTTTAAAAATTAGTTGAATTTCTTTTCAAATGAAGCAAACTAGTTTGTAGGCAGAATGATTATCAAAAATCTTGGCGTCGAGTCCTCTTGTAGATCACCTTCTTCTCTGGAACATGAGCTACTAGTAACACCTTGATTTCCTTAAATAACTATTATAAAATGGACTCTCTGGTCTCTCCTCCAGATGTGCACTCGGCGAGAACCCATTTTAGAAGGAAATATATAGTCCCGCACTATATGGCGTCAGAATCGCAGAATCAGAGAAGTACTTGAGCCTGGGTCTTGGATAAGAAATTGAACTTAAAAGCTAATATCCAACAATGCGTAAAGACACCTCCGCAGCCCTATATACATGTAAAAGTCAACCGTAAAGATATGGAGTATGCACCCCCTCAAGGTGAACATACAATGATGCTGAATCACCTTACACCTGAATTACAAAGGACACCGATCATCACTACCCAACTCAGTTTTGGGCAACCATTCCCAGTCGCCTCGAATGGGAGTCAGATATGATATGAACAGAGTGGAAGTGTTCTCTCAGAAATGCTGAACTTCAGCATGCCCTTTTGCCTTCTTGGCAATTAAAATAGTTATGCCCTGGTGTAATATCCACAAGGAATACTAACGTCTTCAGTGACAGCCAAGCGGCAATCTAATCCCTGGAATCCGTCAGATTTTATTACAAATAAGGCTACTATTGCGGACTATATTTTCAGGATAAAGGGTCATAAAAAACGAGAGGGAACTGTAAGGCGGATGAGTTTGCCACATGTAAATCACGGCATATCGTGTCAAATATCTAAGATTTAAACGAAAGATGAATCGAAAAATTTTGCACGCAAACATAAAAAACGTTTATTGGGAAACGTTAACACAACGGTCCTCCGAATTCTTGACGAAACAAATTTATTGCGGCGTCTTCAAAGAACTAAGCCCTTAGATTTGGCCCGATATTAGCAAACTGCGTTATAAATTGCGGAGAGAGCAGGAACTCTCACAGGAAAGTTGCCTGCCAAACATTCAATACTCGTGATCCAAAAATTGCTAGAAGTCGCATACTTAGTTGCAATAAAATTACAAAAATGGTGGTGGTTTTGAAGTCCCACATTACTTTGGTCACGTGCTCATCGTGTCTTTTGAGATTTCCACCATCCACGGAAAAAAAATTATCTAAGCAGCTCTGGCCAAACTGTAACCAGAAGTGCTTGATAATGCTGAACAGATCAATAATCAGCACCATAATAGGTATCCTTGAAGCACACTGCGCTCTAGGCATACATGGGAAAAGACTAGGACTCTTTAGCCATGACTTTTGTAGAAGCTGACTCGCTTACTAGCGTTGGCTAGCAGTAACCTAATTATGCACTCACATTGCTTGCTGCTACTATATCCTAACCCAAGCAGTTTGTAGAACAACTCAATACCAAGAAATATGAGGCATATGTATAATTTCTATCAAATATCCAACAAATACCTTTAAACATCTCGGCGCTATGCTTTAGCATCATATAGGTTCTCCTCAGCGATGAAAAGTAGATACATACGTAATAAAAGGTCAAGGTAAAGTTCGAGACAAATCAATCATAAACGACTCTCAATGGGTATTTGGATCCTTCTATTGACTGATTGATTGATTTACATGTACCTTCCTATAACAGTTATCCTTTCAATACTCTCCTCAATAGCATACAATCCTAATAAAGTAATTCAATACCCCCTTGCATTTGAATGAATGAATTCCATCCCAAAATTATTGGACATACAAATTACCTACGCCCGCATCTCTGACATCCTTTAAAATGATCAAAAACCAATTTGCGTTTCCACCATCATAATCGGATATTCGGAAATTACTATAAGCCTCAAAAAACAAATCTGTTCTCCCTCGGAGGCATGCAAATAATATAGCTGGAGAAAAATCGAAGAAATCTCCAACCAAGGACACAAGAAATTGAAAACCCCAGGACAGCCGAGGCTTATATTTCACCTGCACGAAAATCGTGTTTTAAAGACAACCAGAGCGCCAGCCGAAGGATGAGTAGTCCATATATAGTCTACCCACACACATATATTGAATCGATGGGCATGATGATGATAACGTTGATGATGACGACGATGATAACCTCGAGGCTACATTAAACTAATCCAAGTGAATGAACGACAAACTAACTATACAAGGATGAAAATCCCTTCAATCCTTCGGATACACAGAGAGTGATACAAAACAATATACAACCTAGAAACTCGCATGTAGGCATATAGCTACACATAGATACACATATGCACATATATTCACATTTAGGATAGAGTGCAAGCAATAAAGGATCAAAAGGAAACCAGAGGGAAAATCGATAAACTAAATAATATACGAGGGCAAAAGTTTTGCCCAATATAGTTCGGTGTATCACCAACGATACAACGCCGGAGAGAGATAGGGATCCCTTCTCACAGGCCCCTTTACTATCACAATTTGTGTAGACGTATATTATAGATAGATACGAATGTTGTTGTTGTTGTTGTATTGTGGGTGAACAAAAACCAGGCAGATGACTTCACGTGCAAATAATAAAACATTGAGTATGAGCCTTGATTGATGCGATTGTGTCAATGTAAGAGCTTACGATGCAATTTCGCGTGAGTGAGGGGGGCGCAAAAAATAAAAATAAACGATATTTGTGTCCTTTTCGATACATGCTGGTATAGGTGATTTTAAAGTATTCCTATTGCTTTATTTTTTTTTTATTTACTTTAGAAATTCTTATCAAAAATTTAAGCCTAGAGGCAACATTTTTCCAGACATCTTCGGTTGTTTGTTGGTGCTCGTAGAATGTCATGAAAGTTAGGCTGATGAATATTTTAAGAGCATTCGAAGGAACATTTTCTAGGATAATGTTTTTGTTTTTTTATTTGTTACCTGGATTTGAGAATGTTTTTGTAATCCCATCAAAGGTCATAGAACACTTACCTGAAAAGGAAACAAAAAAAATTATTGATTTGTATTCTTTTTTTTTAATGTAAAAAAAATTAAATTTCTTAAAAGTGTTATTAATGTTGATGAAAATACGTTTTACAGGTTATTTAACATCTTTTTAGAATAAAAAATAGAAAAGGACATCATTTCTATGAGTATATGGGAAGACATACCATTTTTCGCGCGTTGATGAAAATCTTTTAAAGACACTATGGGGTCGTCAAAGAGTGCTGACAACACCGCCCTATTTCTATTTATATAGGGTTGTCCCACGAAAACGAACAATGATAATTGTAAATGAAACAAAATGTTTTCGGAGAGTTATATTTTTGTTATAATTATCGAAGAAAGCCTTAGTGATGTTACGCCACCTTATAAATGCTTGGTTTACACTAAGTACCTACAACACACCAGTGAAAAGTCGCAAAAGTCACTATTGTCTCAAAGCCGGGAAAACCTACAAAGGATAAAATAATTATATAGACTAACATCACTATTTAAAAAATAAATCTTTTCGAAGCGACAGAACACTGAATTCATGGCCCCCAAGTCGGCTTTAGAAAAAATAACTCGACAGTTGAAAAGGTTTATAGAATTACAAATGAGATTGAAAAAGCCAAATATGTACCACCGCTTGACTTGATGTAGGACAAGCTTTTGACAAAGTTTGCACAAAGGACTTATATACAAACAGATATTTCGAACAAGTGTGTAAAATAAAATCGAGTGTGAGTTCACACGCTGTAGAAGTGAAACTATACTCTCCTTAATTTCTCTCTCTCACTCCGTAGTGTATACATCTCATTCGAGATGAGTTGAACTGACATTTTGACAATTAGAGTTATATGCAAAGAGATATATGCAACAATTACACCATCCTTCCTGAAGACAACACTCAAATTCCAAAAATACATCTTCATTATCATTAATCACATACACATCGAAAACTCAATCTAATGAACCTGCTTGGCTTGAACCTAATAACAGACTCTGCAGTAGGTACCATCGATCAGCTGTCATTTCAACATTGAAAGGGAATGACCATTTTAGCCGGCTACATGTTACCAAATGTCGCATTCATATAAGGGGTGATTTTTTAAGACTTCAGTTTTTTTCAGGTTGTCAGCATTGGTTAGTAATGGCGTCAAAACGTCATATGTCAAAGTGAAAAGTTTTCAGAATACTCTGCCATTTAATCATGGAAAGACTTACAAAGGAGCAACGATTGCAAATTATTGAAATTTATTATCAAAATTCTGCTCTGTAAAAAATGTGTTTGTTACGCCCATATTATGGTCGTCATAATGGACCTGGTGAATCAACAATTTGTTTCGCACCAAAATTACTTTGTTGGACATTAAACCATCGACTCACATGTACAGTGTGTACCGAAGAGAATATTGCAGTCGTAGCGTCCAATATTAATAAAGATCGTGAAATGTCAATTCGTCGCCGTTCTCAGCAATTGGGCATGTGTTACTCAACCACGTGGAACATTTTACGTGTCGATTTGGGTTTGAAAACCTATAAAATTCAACTTGTGCAAGAATTGAAGCCGAATGACCTACCACAACGTATAATTTTTGGAGAATGGACCTTTGAATAGCTCCATGAAAATCCGTTGTTTTATCGAAAAATTGTGTTCAGCGATGAGGCTCATTTCTGGCTCAACGTATACGTAAATAAGCAAAACTATCGCATCTGGAGTGATGAACAGCCACATGCCATACTAGAATTTCCGATGCATCCCGAAAAACGACAGTTTGGTGTGGTTTATGGGTTGGTGGCATCATCGGTGCATTTTTCTTCAAATACGACCATGGAAGAAACTTAACCGTCAACGACTTTTTTTTTTCCCCAGTTGGCTAAATTGAACTTGGTTGACATGTGGTTCCATCAAGACGATGCCACATACCACACAGCTCGTGAAACAATGAAAATGTTGAAGGATGAATTTGGTGAGCAGCTTATCTCTCGAAATGGCCCTGTGAGTTGTCCGTCAAGATCATGCGATTTAACGCCTCGTGAATATTTCTTGTGCGGTTAATTAAAGTCGTAAGTGTATGTGGACAAGCCGAACACGATTGAAGCCTTGCAGAATAACTTAACTCGTTTGAATTGTGGATTTTAAGCCCAAATGCTCGAAAAAGTGACGCAAAATTGGACCTTCCGAACGGACCATTTGAAACGTAACCACGGACACAATTTGCATGAAGTTGTCTTTAAAACGTAAATGGCAAAGGCATATTTATCGATTGCAATTAAAATTTATAATATTTGATGCAAATTTGAGTGTTTTATTCAACAACACTTAGAAAACCACCCGTTATCTATCAACTTTCGCTTGATTTCTTACAACAATGGATATTGTTTTCCTGGAGTCACCGATGAGATGCATACAGGTACGCTAATGTCCTTTCTCCAAACAACATGCCAACACGAAAACATCCCGTTTTTGCACACCAACGTACATGTTTCCTGAGATACAAGGCCAGCCGTTCAATACACATGAGTAAACAGCCACAAACCAGCAGTCTGAACAAAAGTTTCACTTCAAACAAACAAATAAACCAACAACACTCAACCACCGATATCAAGCAGCATCGGTCGTGGTTTATACTTCGATGGTGCACTGGATCAGAACAGCATCATCGTGATGTTTTTATGTTTCGTAAAATCCAATTATATTATAGCATTATAGCAACATTCGCAGACTATATGGGTATATTAGCAACTAAAAACAAAGTGAGACAATAATCTTTAAAGTCCATCGCGCTTTTAATAAAATTTCACAATTGATAAGACTCTAATGCAAAGCTCTCAATGAGACAAAAAAAATGTTTGGTGTCCCAAAACAGCCCCGACGGCAAGTACCCTTTTGATACTTCCTACTCAATAATTCCTTATCTTTGTTGGTAAGGGATACCTACGCACGACCACGAAATGAAGTCGTTTTGGTTTCATTTTGCTAAGTAATGGTCTCCGTGTGAAGAGATCTTAGTTGCTAGGTACTATTAATAACAGGAACTCTACGCTTGTCTTATTTCAATCACTTGGCTTATCCATTGGGATTCATGAAGGTACCCCTGAAAATATCTGAATTCCTAAACTAAATGAAATAATTCCCCCAAATTCGATAAACCAGACCTTTCCCACTTTTGAAATCTTGCTACTCGACCATTTTAAGTCAAAGACTTGAAGAAGAAAGCAAATCGCCAGCCACGTACAGTTTAGATCCACGTCCATCACTTGATTGCTCCAAGGGACACTCCAACCATTCATTGGTACAATATCTCTGGTATCATAAACTACTCACTTGACATGGAAACAGCTCGTTCAAAAAAAAGTCAAACCCAACCTCTATCCAGGAAGGCCTCTTTCCCTTTTTCGTTACTAAAACAAATCACGTACTTGAGATTGAACGATTGTAGAGGGTGTACACGTTGAATTTGATTAAAGGCAACGCAGATGGGAGTTGGATCTGGAGTTTTTGTTTTACCCCCCGGAAAACTTGTTAACGTTCGAAGAGTTTCACTCGCATTCTCCCTATACCTATATATCGAGGTACTTCGTATCTTCTCTAAGGCATTTCAAAACTATAATCGGTATATCCTTCCGATATAGGTGCCGCCGCGTAACAGACACACACAAACACCCCTCGCAAATACGTGGGGCTTGAGTAAAACTTTCTCTCAAAAGAATTTAAACTTAGGTTTACGATGCTTAAGGTGTCGCAGATATTCCACTGAATTCTGAAAGTGTATCAAAGTAAGTTTCCTGCCATATATTGGTGCGAGGATGGTTCCATGCCAAGGATATGGAATATGTTGGAGCGTGGAAAAGCTATTTCATGATTCTAATGGAAACTGAATTAGGTGCATGATTTTCGTTTGAGAGAAGTTTTCCTAAAGATGTTGTACGGCTGATAGGGGGAAGAACGGGTGTGACGCTCTGTTTCAGTGTGTGTAGAAGATTATCATTCCAGAAGGAAAGTAATTCAAATTAGATTTGCATAGTCCTCATATGTGTGATTGTATGTATTTGGGTGTAGGCAATGATGATGATGATAGTGTTATTAAATTTGCAAGTTTGTTTGCCTTCTGTCTGGCGGAATGTCTAACCAGATTGAGTGACCTCCTTCTTTTATGGAGGCAAACATTATTGTAGACGTGATGAGACTGGCAAGGAGATGGATTTTTTTTTCCAATTTACTGAAAGTCGTATCAGTTGCCTACGAAGAAGTTTTTTGGTGAGGCCAGGACTTTTTTTTATCAAAAAGGTCATGGGGGGTGGGAGGTGGATGGTTGAGGTAGATATGTAAGATTTCTATTGTAGTTTGAGAAGCCGAGTTGTTTGGTTAATTTTTTTATAAATAAATAAATTAATAAAAAAAAAATCGACTGTGACTTCACACGCGGAAGAAGTGAAATTGTATTCCGCTTAAATTCTCTCTCTAACTATTTCTCTGTTCTGTTCCCTCCTCCATACCTCCATAGTGTATTTATCTCATTCGGAATGAATTGAACTGTTTTATTGACAATTGCCATGGGTACTTTTTGACGATTCGCAAGCTCTTGGGGGTATGTGAGAGTTATATGCGACTACCTGTTTGGATCACAAAACGCGTATGAGAACCAAATGACATACAATTTTGTAAAGACTTAAATTGCTGAAAAAATTGTTTTGATTGATCTTCAACCTTGTTCTGCCGCAAAAATTCGGTTGAAGAATTTCAATTATTTCTTGCCCAGAATCTCAGTACCCTCGCCTACAAAACCAGTTGAACTCATCTCATTCTCTAACTATAATCAACAATCCGTTGTTCCGAAGCGCTCCCATATGTAAGTATTAACCCCTACCGACGCTGCTTGATTTCGGTAACCAGACGACAACTGATATTTTGTTGGATCTCATTTTCGTGACACTTTTTTGTTTCATTAAATCGAATTCACAGCTTCGCAAAGTCCAAAATAAGTTTCACTTCAAAAATACATATTCATGAATATCTGCGATAGATGAAGAAGGAAAATCTAAAGCATACAGATTAACTAAACTACTGTGCTGGTGAATGGACAAATTTCTTAAGCTCAGATCTTTGCAAGTAATTGCTGGTGGAATTTCTTGACGTAGATTTTTAGTAATCGCTCACATACACTCTATTTCCTCCGCTGATAAATGATCTCTTGAAGACGACAAATAATCGCATTTTTAGGTTTGCAGATGACAGTACTCTAACAGCGACTATCTCAAACGATACGCCTATTACCGCTTTTGCTCTAAACCAGCGATATCTGCTCTAAAAACGAAGCCTACAAAAAATGATACAATGGGGAATGGAAAATCTAGTCCAATTCAACTCAAAGAAAACGCAGTTTACAAAATTTTTAAGAAAGGACAAGTAGGTACTCAATTCCGCAAATGAAAATGGATAATACAGTCCCACAAATCAGAAGAATCTATACATCTCCAAGGCATCACAATTCTGTCAGTTGTATCATAGAAGCAATATGTAACTTCAATTGCCAATTTAGCAGCGTTCAACGCAATACCAAAATTATTTTTGTTACAAAACAAGCAAACAATGCAACGAATTTCAGGAAGAAATATTCCCCCCTATGAAGCACAATCTACAACAGATCAAGAGGAGAGTCAATAAACATTTGCAGGCATCATCCCACCCGAAAAGTTAAAAAAAAACAAATGTTTTCCCCTGCGTTGGTTTAGAATCTTTATAGCTTTCAAAAAGTCGTCTGCAACAACAATAAGACCAAGGGAAAGATCTGTATTATCAGCAAACCATCTGTTTAATCTGTATTATCGGCATTTTGACGGCGGGTTTCTTCACACACCTTCTTGTCATATAGGGACAATTAGGCGAAGTATAATAATTCTTCCATTAAAATCGATGGAACCAGTGAAGGAACAATCTTTGGCTTATTCTTGATGCTATGCCAATTTCAATCTCAAATGGTGCACTCTAGCTTAACATCACAGTTCATCACAGTAACCATTGCACATTAAGCCCGCCATCTGACGAAGGGATACAAATCGCATTTAAGCTGGACATGTTGACCGCTCGTTTTCGACGACCTGATAATTTTTTTTTGAGACCAGCTCTTTTGAAAGCTATGGCCAATGCAATGATGCTGGGGCAACCTTCATGGTGATTGGCATCATCTTCGTTTATGATTTCTTAACAGCCATAATGCATTTTGTTCGTGTTGGACGAGGTTAGAAAAAATAGCATATTTCGGACGGCCATAAAAAATATTAAAATTCAGGTGCTTCTCTAGCTGAGCCAGTATTGATATTATTATAGCTTGATACAAAAAACGCAAGTAGTGATGCTGATCTTGAACTATATCTTTTGTGGGCCCCTGGCTTTATGATATTTTAATACAAGATAAAGCCAACAGTTGAATAGGTTTACCCAGGTTCAAATCTTTGATCAAATTCCAGATTCACCAGAGACCTAAACTGAAAAAAAGCCATGCTTCGAGGAAAACACATTTGTAAAACTACAAAACGCTGAAAAACATAAGCGGAAAGAACCCTATTGTTTCTTAAACATGTCTACTCCTGCCTACAGCTAAATTAATTATCAAATGCATCAATTATTATGCAGACATTCACACCCCCATTTCCTCGATTTCAACTGCCATTCCACCATCACCGACAGGCTCATTGGTATTGCACATTGCTCATTGGAATTCTACCCAATACAACAACAACAGCGTGCAAAAAATTATAATTAATTTGTGTTTTAAAATTTTGCTCCCAAGTCCTGTCCCATCGTCCATGTGCCCGATTTCGTATGCGCTGGGCTCAGCTCACATCGACTGGCACCAAAAATTCACTTTGCCACGAGAGAGGGGTTTCGCAGAGGGAGGCGCGCGTGAAAAACCGTTGAATATTTAAATCTTACACCAAATAATGAATTTTTAATTTAAATGAAAATCGCTTAATCAACACATATTTCCGCCCACCCAGGCACTGGCTGCCACTGAACGACCATTTGTGTAGTGTGCATTCCTGTTTTTCAATTTTCCATTTTCCATTTTTGTAAAATCGAAATTTTTGACATGAATAATTTACCCCGTATAACATTTGATATGTGCATGTTGGATCGCGTCACTGATGGTGGTGGTGGTCCTCCTGATGTCAGATTTGTTGCTGGGAGGACTCGCCGCCAACGACCGACGCCGACGTCGCTGACAGTCGAATGCAAAATTTCGTATGTAAATTTGACATTTTGCATGAGCGTCCTTGTATATGTCCTTTGTGAAGTTTTTTTCTTGTTCGGTATTCGAATGGGATCCACTTTTATATGGCCATTCCAGGTCATTGCGCATTCGATTGTTATGCAATTGATGGAATTCAATTTTCTTTATTAACAACAAATTATTGTATCCCTGTGTTCGGTTTGGCATTTATAATTTTATGACATTGACAGATGCTGCTATGATCGATTTGGGTACAAAAAGAATGATGGGATGGAGTTGATCCAACGAGCGGTGGAATCAATATTGTCTGAGGTTGTCTGGCGGAGGTTGTATGCTAGAATTCATCTGTATAATTGCAAATAGGAGGGATTTTTAGAGGAAATGTTTGTATTTGTTGCCCTTGATGAGGGATGGCTTATACGTCAGGGGAACATGATAAACGTAAATAGGACAAACACGTTCCGAACTATTTAAGTGAGGAACCTTGAAGGGACACATGGAGAGAAACAATTGATTGAAAACGTATGCAAATTTCCTACATAGATATGTGGATCCTACGTTCCTTTTAACCCTGCACTTGGATAATATGCTTATGCAATTAGAATGGCTCCAGCTTACCGTGGCGCACTTCAAGTTGATTTTTCATTTTTCATTATCCTTAGTCAGTCACATACTAACATCTTAGTATTTTTTTTACTTCCAAACAACAACTGGCGTCGACACACCGGACTGTATCGGACGATCACCTCATCTTACCATGAACAGATACAAACGTTGGCGGTGATACAAACCTCTGAAAGTCTGCATCTGGCGATATCCTGATGTTTCAAAGAACACACATGAACACTGCCATGCAAAGAGATTAACAGTTTTGAAATAAGCCAAAAGCTGGTAGCGTCCAGAGCTCCGCATACAGACGAAATCGTCCCAAGAACACCCTATCGTTCCTATCAAGATCACAAACGAACGCTGGTCGGCTAGACACGAGGTCTGCATCTGGATGACAGTCTTGTCAAGAATAAACTCGAACGCTGCGCTGGCATGTACATTTTTATAACAACCTAACCATTGGTGTGCGAGGAGTAAAATATCTGCAAGTCTACATCTGCATCCTACTGCAAAGGGCTACACACGAGGTCTGCATCTTGACAACGGTCTTGTCAAGAATACACTCGAAGGCTGGCATGTAAATTTTGTATAACTACCCAACCACTGGCGGGCGAGAAGTAAAAGATCTGCTCTGCAAGTCTACATCAGCAAACAACAAACACATGAACACTGGTATGCTAAGGGTGGACGTTTTTGCAAGCACCCAACAACTACTAGCGGCGAGACATAGCACATAAGTGCGAAGAAGAGGTATGCATCTGACGACCGTTATATTTGGAAAAAAAAAAGCACCCATCCTCAAGAAGTGAGGCATTAGAAGGCATTCGTTCTGCATAAACTTGAAGTGAATCTACATAATATCAAAAATTATAGAACTACATAGGGAGCGCATCTCATACAATGAATATTTTCGATGTGCGGTACTGATATTGATACCCCAGTGTTCACATTGCTACCCCAATATTAAACAACAGCCTTGCCGACGCATACGATCTACGAAATTTCCCCTTCGCACTTACCGCCCGCGTTTGAAACAGCTTTAAAATTAATTTAAAAAAATTAATTTTAGCTGTGATGCGTGCTCCATGTAGTTCTATACTCTTTGATTTAACACACTGTAACTTCAATTATTTTTTAAGTACATCCTGTTCAAAACCACCAACTGCAATAAGGAATTTCCCATTTTTGCTTTTAATATCCCATAAGTGGCCAAATATTTCATTAATATTTCATGATAGACCTATATTCAGTTTAACAAAAGTGTACTCGAAAAAAAATTGCGCACATTTTCAGAAGCACTATCAGTTTCAATCAATAATTCATATTTCATCATCACCTTTTATTTTATCCACAAATTGTTGGTCGAAAATCAACATAGCGCCGGCTTGTGAGAGAACAGACAACTAAAAAAAAATCAGATGCCAAAAATTCACTCAAACAGCACCAGCACATACCACACTATATGGTGGGTATACCAAACCATGCCATCACCAATGGATCGTATCGACAATTCAATTAAAATTCCATTCATCAAAATTTATCCTTTTTATGCCGACAAGTGAAAAAGCATCCCCGTACTTGAGAGACCACCAGCATGCACCCTCCGACCGCCATTTGCTCCATCATGCAACCTCAATTATATTTCTCATGGACATGCACAACCCAAAGTACCCCGCAGGAATATTCAAAATCATTCACCAATATCCTTTTTTACTACCTCCTTACAAAAAAGGAGAGTAGTGGTGGAAAATGTAGCACGAATACTCAGAACTCAGATCATCAATTTACTTAATTAGCGTTATTTTTTCCCCGTTTTATTTCCGTCCAGGAAACGCTCAAGTAATTTCCCCCAAAACAGTCAAAGGAATACACGACTACACACAGGACACAATTTTCAATAAGAGAAATATTGTATGGCAATTTTATTATGGAACGGGGAGTCCTTTTGCCAGCGGAACTATCAAAAGATTGGCAGGGAATTTTATTTGTCCCAGTTTGTGAAAATTTTCTTAGGTAAACTATAAAATTCGTCCAATTTTATTAAAATGCCCTTCGAGGAATGAACAAGGATCCAAATGGGAGAACTGATACCAAGGGTTGGGTAGCAACCAATTTCCACCATCACCATATCATTGACGTTTGATAAAGGAGTCAGAGTGCTGCTCGGCGGTTGGGTTTCGTTTAGTTTCACGACATCAATAGGGCAAGAGGGGCAAACATGTTGGCCAACATCCAAGGAATATAATAACTTGGTGAATGCCTGTCAGTGCAGCCATCTGCAAATGTTTACCAATATAGACCGCGTGCGGTGATAGTATTTCTATGTATACGACGACACACAGTAAAAGCAAAAGCACAGAAGCCACTGGCTGCGCTGAGTTGCTTTTCCGGTCCGACAAGGATGCTGAAAGCCAAAATAAGAAAGATGGCAGTTTTATTGTTCCTTGGATGAAAACCCCAGAGGGGAATTCTATCATGGTCAATGTTTCTTTATGGCTGGCAAGGCGGTCTCTCTATCACTATCTCTGGTGAAGCCTTAATTTGCATCGAACGGCGGGAATTGAATGCAATAAGATGCATAAAATTGATAATAACGCGGTTTTCTGTTATTGCAGCGGTTATTGGGGGTTCGATATCCTGTCTTGCTGTTGGCAAAGGAAATTGTTCAACTTTGATGTTGCCCGAGACGGAAGTGCAGCAGTGTTTAATAAGTTGGTGGTAATTGATTTCTGATTGATGATTTTGGTTGGGAAATAGGGAATTGGTCAGGGATGGATATCGATTTAGGCTTTTCCTCAATTAATAGAATTTTTGACATGGAATGGAGCTTTTTAATACATGTATAGAGAATGAAAACCACAAACATGGCACTTATGACGAGCAATGGTTTGGATCATGGTAGCCTCTCAGCATTCATATAATGGAGCTTAATATTTTCAACATGGTTTTCTAGGGCTATATCGCATTAATAATGGTGTATTTCAAGTTGGCTTTGAAGGCTGTAATCACTATTAGCTTGTCCCTACCTGCTCTTTCGTCGTCAATTTTTATAATCTTGAAAGCCTGGCACAAACCATCAGTGACAAAATATCGTAGTTTTATTTCGTCGTCCGCTTTGTGTTGCAAATCCTGTTCGCCGATGTGGCAAATTCGCCCACAACCTTGCTAAGTGCACCGCGTTCGTCAACCTCTCGCGGTTAACAATTTAAATTTTTAACATGCAAGTGCATCGCGGTAGTCAACCTCTTGCGGTTCACAATTAAAATTTCTAACATTCGCTAACGTTTGACAATCGGTCAACGATTTCAACTTGGGTTCTTGTAACCAAAAGTTTATTTGGGAAAATTGTGGTTGTCAGTTGACGTCCGAGTCTCTAACCCGTCTGATTATTTTGGACTAAAATAGCACCTTCGTCGTAAATTTTTAAAATCTTGAGGGCTTGGTCCTCATTTGTAGAAACAATTCTCCCATCAAATACTTCCTTCAATAGTTGCCAGATGATTACGCTGCCTGAATTGTATGTGACACCTTCCTGCTGAAACCAAATGTCCTTCATATACTCCTTCTCTTAACACAATTTTAGTAAGAAACATATGAGGAGGCTACCAAAAAAAAACACAAAAAAAGGGGGGTGGGTTTAAATGATCTACAGACAGAAGTAAAGTTTTTTCAAACTTTTTTCACAAAAATATGGATGAAATATGTCGGGTGTTTTTTTTTAGATTCATAGAACTTCGAATTGAAATATAACAGAAGACAATTTTAATGTCAATTGAAAGGATCATTTTATGCCATTAATGTTTAAATATGATTTCGGGCATGTGGCCACTGTGGCTGGTTCGAATAAAGCCAAGTCTAGAGGTCCAATTTCGAACCACTTATTCGTGTATTTGGGGACGTATGTCGGCAATAACGCCACGAATATTGGCTTCCAAGTCCCCTAACGTTTTTGGTTTGTTGGCGTAGACGAGCGACTTCACATATCCCAAAAGACAATAATCCAATGATAATAATCGATTGAGACGTGCGCTGTGTGGCATATAGCGGCGTCTTGTTGGGACCACATCACATCCAAATTCATGCCATCCAATTAAGAAACAAAAAAAAGTCGGTTATCATGGCTCTGTACCGGTCTCCATAGCATAGTAACTGACTCTCCAGCAAAATTTTGGAAGAAGTATGGTCCAAGAACTCCACCAGCCCATAGAGCATACCAAGCAGTTATTGTGGATGTAATGGCGTCTCAAGGGTCTCATATGGATTCTCTTCACACCAAATCCGGCAATTTTGCTATTTGGCGTAGCCATTCAATCAAAAATGAACCTCTTCACAGAACAATATTTTGCGATGGAAATCAGCATCGAGATCAATCTCATTTTCGGCCCAAAATCACGACGCGTTGCATGGTTTCGCGGCTTTAATTCTTGTACAAACTGGATCTTGTAAGGTCGTAAGCAAAATCTTTCACAAAGTTGATGGACAAAGCTCCAATTGCTGTGTACGGTGGCGAATCGATTCATTCGGGTTCTTTTCAACACTTTGCTCTGCAGCGGCAATTGATTCATCGGTGCGCACTGTTCGTCGTCTCTGCGGATGCGTACTGACACAAGAGTAAAGGTAGTGCGAAAACGATCCATGGTTAACCGAATTAATTGCTCTGATGGACGATTATGTCGACCATAAAATGGACGGAGCTTGCGGTAAACTTCGCTAACTGAACTATTATTTTCGAAATAAGTTTGCACGATTCGCAGGCGTTGTTCATTTATAAATGGCAAACCAAACTGAACATAAATGACATTAGAGTTGCCCGATTTGATCACAAAATGTCAGTTTAACCTCTATTCGAAAAACCAATCTAAAAAAACACACTTTACGAGTTCAGATAGTCTAAGTATCTCGTTCAGATACTTTTTCAAAATTCTTATCCGTTTTTATAAAAATAACGTTTTTTTTTAAATGCGGGTGTAGTAGTCGGTGGATTTTGAAATTTGGTTACACGTGTTCTGTAAAAATACCAAATCATAGCTCAAAATTCAAGACCTGAAATTCAGTGTCGTACGGACAGATGGACCGACGGACGGGTCGGAATTTTCCCGAATGTTACTTTATTTATTTCAAATACTCTATCTATCTTAAAAGTACAATACTGTAGCTTTTGTTGACTAGATCTAAATCGCTGTACAGAACGTACGTTAAATGGTTCCATGTTCTTCTATGATGTGTATCCTTCCATGTTGACTGCGTATACTTGGTTATGCCCTCATTGCATCTACAGAGGTTCATACCAATTCCTATAAAAAATGTATTTGCTATTTCGGACTTTAAAATGGAAAAGCATCTAATCAAAAACTGTTTTTTGTTCTTATCGACGGGATTATGATCTGAAGTCAGACTAAATCATCCAGCAGAACTATAGATTTCGTCGGTTCGACTTCAAAACTCCAACATCAAATACCTTTCCTTATCTTTCTCCTCCACATAATAAAATAAACATGTTGACAAATAACCCTCCATCACAGAGAAGCAGTGGAAAAAAAAAACAAACCGCGGTCCCCAAATACCCCAGCGAATTCCCTCAAGTTCAATAATCCAAATGAACGCTGATTTCTGCAACACTAAAAATGTCGTGTATAAATCAAACATGCCACTTGTGTAAAATGTGAATATGCTTCGCAAGGTTTGCACCTTCAGCGAGCAGCAACAATATAGCCCCCCTCACCGTGTACTAGATATCTGTAGATAGGTATATCTGAAAAAGGAGTTAACCATCCTGTTGCCCATTAAATGCAGTAGCACTGTGCACTCGGAACCCAAATGGTAATGCAATCCATGTACGAGCAGAACGATTCTGTTCTCTATGTAATGGTAATGGTAATGTTGTTGTTGTTGTTAGGTTGTTGCTAAACATGCAAACCCTATTCTGGCATTTCGGTTACACTATACTTGCATTGTGGTTGCGCTCCCTCCGCATTCGGGATGCGAGTCAATTCACAAATGGGGTGCACAATTGAAGTGATTCCAACATACGTTGAATAGCTGCTGTAAATGAGGTGTACAGTCGGATTTACATGCCCTTAACGTCGACTTGGTACTTGTACTCGATTTCGTTTCTCATCGTCGTCGTCGTCGTCCTCGTTGGGTAGGCTATGGTGGTCGTCGTCAGCGTGTCGTTTTAGTCGACGTTTACACTATTAAATGTCGTGTTGTCGATGTGGATACCTTTGTGCATATGCACTTACGATGTGCGATTTCGAACGAATGAGCCTAGTAGATTGGGGTCGGGGTAGGGAAGGAGGTCTATAGAAACTGTTGAGTTGACTTTTTGAAATCCCGACCAACAGCTTTGACAGGTAACAATTTAATAATTATATTGTGTATTGCGTAATTAAGGACTTTGTATTGGAATGTCATTAGAAGGGGTTTGGGTGCTATGCTAGCGTGATTGTTAACGTATCGTTATGAAGGCTGGTGGGAGTGAGAACGTTAAGTGGACAGAAAGTGTGGAAATGGGCGGATTGGCAGTGGAATTCGTGATAGGGTTGTTCTTTAAGGTTCCAACTAAAGGCGGATAATGATATGTTGGTTTTTAAATTGAGGATATTTAAAAGCTCCTGCAGGGTGCTGACTTTGAGAGCAGTTGAAGACATATGTATGTTAAGATTTATTAGTTGATCTGTCACATTGCCAATTATTAGCAAATTCATAAAAACAATTAAAAAATACATTATTGTATCAATTAAAATTACCGTTTAAGCTTAATTGGTAGGTATGTGCGTACACCCTTGACATTATATCTGTCATAAAACGAACTAACCAAGGATTTTTTTTAATAACAATTCTATTGCAGGCAGGCAAGTTTAGTTATAATGAAAAAAACATGAAAAAAGTGATAATATACATCGAGCGAAAGTCGCCAGACCATATTTTTGAGGAAAATAAAGGATACAAAAGGGTACCAAATCAACCTGATAAAGTCAAGACGGAGCGGTCTGAAGACTTGATGAAAAAATTATTTTTTTTCTGACGAACGATGAAAAAAGTAAAGAAAGCTATGTAAAACCCAAAGCCGGAGTATGACCAAATTCATAGGCAACGTCAGCAAGGTCTGGAAAATCATTTCTGAACTTTTAACGAGATTATCGTTTTAAAGTGTGTAGTGTAGAAGACTTTCTAGGTACTTAGTGTGTAATTTTTATGTTGAGTATGACTAGTATAAATTGTCAAGAAAAGCTGATCTCAAATTCAACGTTCGGAGTCGGCATTAAACAGGAGGTCCCGCCATCTAGCAAGAAGTACACACGCACACATAAATGGTTGTGAGAAAGCTCGGTTGTGGGTACTAACGAACCTGTTGCGCATAATATTTGGACGAAATGTTCATATAAATATTGCCAAAGTACTTATACTGAAAACGCCTAAATGAAATGGGTGGCGCAACAATGTTTATATGCACGAAATATAGACATTGAGATTGAGACTATTTGACTTCAAACACTTTTTTTTTAATTCTTTACATTTTGACAAAAAATAAGCATTTCTGAAGAGTCGGCGTGGCATATACTTTCATGTATCTAGATTCTAGATATACCTACCTAAATTATTTCTCTATCAAACTTTGCATCGAAACTAATATACCGCTATGGGATATGGTGTAAAAATGGTATCGTCAAGCTGGCAACGCTAACGGCCAGAAAGTAAAACATAAACAAAATTGAATGATAAGCTAGGTTTGAGCTTCTTATGTAAGATTCAGGCTTAAATCTGGAGGCCTACAAATGATTGGAAAGTTCCAATTACTTAACTCTTTTCTTAGGATTGCCTTATCCCAACACTGTTGCTCGGATTCCGTATAAAAATGTTTGTCATGCAGTGCAATCGCACAATTGTTCAGATAAAAAAAATGTAAGCATAGGGTCCTTGCAATACGTTTTTACAGTATTAACGAAATTTTGTGGTTATGCCTTTGTAAAAAGTCTTAAATCTCTCCCATAAGCATTTGATTGATACCACTAGCTACATTCCTGACTACTAGCTTCAATAGCTGTTTTGTATTTTGTGCTTGCCATCAGCTCACGATTTATGTTGCTTTGTCTTAAATACAACGTTTCCTTAGTCTTAGCACACTTTTGTGCAAAAAATAAATGAAATATGAATATTGTCAGTAGTCTGCAGCCTTGAGCATGGAGCCTGCACACGTAGTCTGCAATTTCAAGTCTGAAGTCAAATCTAAATATGAATTCTGGTGTTTTTGGAACCAGACTCCTAGGGCTAAAATTACGGGTACCTCACATATAAAAATGTATTCCCAATCGTACTTTCTTTAAAAAAAAAGGATCATTTCCATAACGTTACTAACAACGTTGATAAAACTTAAAATGTTTAACTTATCATCAGAAAAAGATTACGAAAACAGAAAAAAAGTAGGTTTTTAAAAAAAAAATTGATAAAAAATGAAAATACATCGTGGCCCTAGAACCGTGTAAAATTTTTAAAAACTCAAAAAATTTTATATAATTTGAGAAATGACGTAAAATTAAAAAAGAAAAAAAAACTTTAAGATGTGGATGAAAATCAAAATTTTTTGACAAAGGAAAAAAATTATCGTAACCATAAATGTCGCGTAAAATTTCCAAAACCTCGGAATTTTCATAAAAAATTTAAATTTGGCGTAAAAATTGGGTCATGTAAAATTTTCAAAAACTCAAATGCTTTGATTAAAAATCAAAATTTATCGGTACCCTGGATCGTATAAAATGTTAAAAAAAAAAATTGTATGAGAAGTAAGAAAAGTTATCGTATTCTAAATTTGTGAAAAAATTTCAATAATTCAAAATTTTTATGGAAAAACAAATTTTCTCTTAGGTAGTGTAAAATTTTTAAAAGCCAATATCAAGCCGATTTTATGATTTTTCAAGTAGATACGTTCAAAGTCTGAAATACCGGCAAAGCTGACCGATTTTATAGCACCAATTTTTTCGATTTTTGCTTCATTTTCATCATTTAACAAACATTGGTTTAGTGAGAGCATCCTTTATTTATATTTTTATAAATCAAATCAGTGCATGTTTAAAATTTACTTTTTATGCCCTAACGAGGGTATATTTCCTTTGATACATAAAGGCACATTATTATCAAATCAAATCGAATCAAAATGGGAAGCTGCGGCGATCTAGGCATTCTTGTTTGTTCATCCTTCTGAACTTCTGGAGGTTGCAATTTATAGGCCTTAAATTTTGATTTTTATGTCCGACCTTTTTGAAATGCGGCCGTTTGGGTCAAACATTAGGAATTAAAAAAAAAGTGTGAATAAAATATTTAAGAAGTGTATGGGGCTAAGCCCTTTTGAGGATGTGTTTAATTAAATAAACGATTTTTGGGTAATGTTTTAAAAATATATTAAAAACTTTCAAACAAAACGTGTAGACGATATTGAAATTTACATTTTGCCTGTAGAATTTTAAGTTAAGCTCAAAATTTGGAGATGTATATTTTAAGCCTTTAAACCATTCTCATATTTCAGCGGAGTTTGATGAAATATTTTTGCAAAAGTGTACTCTATACGACACGTTTATGCCAAACATACTGTCATCCAATCCACTTCGTACGTAAATCGGATGCAATAATAGTTCGTACCTGGATTCATCTATTTCCAATCACCTACGAAAGGAGAATACGTACGAGCACAACAACAATATAAGAAAAAAAAATCATAAAGAATCAAAAACAATATCTAAATGGATGAGGGATGCGTTTTCAGTCTCTAACCCACCCATCCATCCGTGGGATGGGGTCTCGTCAGAGCCACCTTAATCAATTTTCCTGGCACGGCTGAATACCTGCAATTACTATGATTTTTGCTTTTGTTCGAAATTTTTCTATTTTTCTATCGGAAGCTGATTGCGTTTTGTTTTTTTTTTCTGTTTTCACCTTCTCTGTGTTTTATTCGTATCCGTTTGCATGGTTTCCCAGATCTACGATTGGGAAGTATTTTTTGATGGGACGAATGGTACCCTTCACCCTTTTATGTACAACCGAATGGAAGAAAAAAAAGATTGATAGAGAAAGAGAGAGCTAGCGAGATCTAGTTGCACTGATATCAAATATGTAGCCTTTATCCGATGACAGGGCACTCGACCAAAGCATGCAAGCAAGCGTACATGCATGTATGCATGCATGCAATAACCAAACGGAATGAATATTCGAGTATTTCCGATTTTTCTACAACAATCAAATGGATTTAAAATGACACACGACTATGATATGGTATAGCTATCCACCGCCATGACATCTGTTCGGGGTCCAAACTCACACAAAACTTTTCTATTGTTATTACAATTTTCCACGTGTGCGCTAAATTCCTTTTCCCATATGCATGGGTGCAGCGAAATTGCACACTCACACATTCGTGACAATATTGGGTGAGAGGTTTTTGTATTGTCTTGTTGCTTCAGGGATTTTATGTTTTGATATGTTGTACAAATGAAATGTTTAGGTACAAAGGTATCCGAGAGATTGATATGCGATGCATACAAAAAAAAAAGTTTGAATTCGCAGATGAACTGTTATCGAATATGCTGTTGCAGGATATTTCTTTGTTGGGTTTTGATATTATATTTTGAATAAGGGGAGGTGGATTTTTTTTTAGAGATTAAAATTGATGGATGACAGGTGAATTTGGGGGGTGATAACGCAGCTAACTAAGCAATTGAATGAATATGACCCACTGTAACTACTCACACACCCTTCAGTTAACAACAAAATGAAACGGCACAATTATCATAACTAAATTATCATCATCGAATCCCGGGAATCCATCGCTTTCAAATGGAAATCAGCCGACGAATGACTATATCTTAGGCAGAGCAATTTACTATTCACATTCTAGAGAACTGCAAGGCGGATGAGCTTGCTAGATATGTTAGGAGTGCCTCTGGCTACACGTAAATTACTGATCAAACTGGATGCGATGAAAAAAGCAAACCGCAGATGAGTAAACAGCACTACGTGTCAAATATCCAGGCAACTCTGACCACTGTAATCAGAAGCGCTCCATCTGCTTGCTGAACAGATTGAATATCAGCACTAGGCACAAACCTAGGCCTCATCTACAATGACTTCTGTAGAAGCTGACTGGGCGAGGAAGACAGGGAAAGTATTACTCACATTTTATGCTCTTGTCCAGCTCTCTCAGAAAAAAGAAAACTGTATCTGGGAAACTAATTCTTCGACAATCTAGGGGAGCTGCCTAATATCAACGTCAGCAATTTCATACGCTACATAGTTAGCTCTGATATTCAATTAGGCGGACATGTGGACAGATCCACATGGTATAAAAAAGAACGGTTATAGTGTGCACGTCATGCAACCACTGCAACTGCAACCTAACCTAACCTAACCTTGCGAATGGAAACGGCATTATAGAGTCATTTTTTAAACGCACGCAGTTTAAGATGTACGCGTCGTAGAGGGGCGGCATTGTTAATTAGGCAGTTGTGATCCTTAAATGCTGTCACCATCCCGATGTCATGCAGAACGAGCCTTTTGATATTGACGACAAGAACAGAGGAAGGGAGGATAACAATGTCTAAGCTAAAGCTTAGCAAGACTGCCGGAAATTGTTTATCTACCAAGCGTCACCAATAAATTCCTACATGACAGGAGAACATAACTTCGTTATTAAAAGTCCACGTTCTGTGCTTAGAAATGCACGCTCATTTTCATATCAGCGTTGAAGACCATTTGCACTTGTTTTGACAGTGTGCCCTACCGAACTGGCGCAATTCCCAGAGAATTGCGTCCAAGGCCTAAACTTTCACCTTAAGTAACACTATTGTGTGCAATTTCCTCAACTTAGATCGTTGGTCCCTGACTATTTTTTTTTTTTGTTGAGAAAATTAGTTTAGAATGACAGTGAACTCGTGAGAGCAATGTGCAAATGCGGGATTATTTTTGTTTTCCAAGACATAATGAATTGCACTTAAGGCGGCTACACACACGCAGTTTTAACTCTCCGGTTTGCCTGTTCAGGCCGCCTATGAAGTTATACCTGAACGTGTGTATGATAAAGTTGTCAGTTATTTAGCCCTGAGCAGGCGGTCGCAGAGAAATCGAAAGAAATCAGGCAAGACCGCCTTTGATTAATAGAACCGGTGCATGTGTAGCGTAAGTCGTCAGAGTTCATGATTAAATTTACTCAAGCCGACTGTGTTTTCGACGGGCTCAGTGGCGCGTTGGTTGGTGCGATGAGCTACCGCGCAGAAGGTCTGGGTTCGATTCCCAGCCGTAGCAAAACCTAAATGATTTTTCACTGGCCCTCCTCTCGTGATGATCTGACAAATCATCCGAGTAGTATCAATTGTCAAGAAATGCTTATCTCAAATTCGCCGTTCGGAGTCGGCATAAAGCAGGAGGTCCCGCCATCGTTTTCGTTAAAACGGTCGTCCACATCCCAGGTTTACCGAACGACGAAAATATTATAACTGATGTGCCTCACATATTAACCTATTAACCGGAGCGTGCGAATGCGCTATAGTGGTCCGGTTTAACTGCACAGGTGGCCTGAATAGGCATGCTGGACAGTTTTGCCTGCGTGTGCGAGTCGCCTTTATGGGAGATTTGTTTTCAATAGGTCAGGTCAACCGCCCTCTTTTTAAAGGCATTGATGGCTGTTTTAATAGAATAGTTTCCGTTGTATCCCACCCCCATAAGTGGTTATTTGGAGTGACCAGCTTGCTCCCCGATTTGGCATCTTGCGACTTTTTGTGTGATCTTCGACACTAAAAGACGAGAATACCAATATTAGGTTAGAAAACCTCAACACTCGCGCATATGGGTCACGAAAAACGACGGAAATCGCATTTTTCAGCGCTTATGGTAATCGGGCGTCCAAAATTATTCTGTTTGCTAAAATGGGTGTTGGGTGCTTTTTGAAAAAAAATTTAAACCTGCACGTTGGGTGATTTAACATGGTCCATGCGGACGAGCCAATTTTCGATACCGAGTTCGAGCATCTTGAACAGTTTTTCGACAACGAAACGATTAATATTGGCGGCTATTTTTGTCTTAACTTTACATATCCCCATCCAGTTCAAGTCGAAAAATCAATTATTAACCGATGTATTCACTCAATACAGCCATAGTTACGAGGAATATAGGTATATGGCAAGTAGCTCCGTATTGTTAAAAATGAATGTCGTGACCTACGGCCAGTTCTAATTGTGACAATAATAGCTTCACGGACTATGAGGCAAGAAACTCCATCTTGTTGAAACCAAATGTCCATCAACATCAGTGGCTTCAATTTCACGCAGATATAATGCATATTCTGCACTAGCGAGGTATCCCTCGGAGCGGACAAATTTCCTCAACGCACACTTCGTCGCAGGCTGAAATTTCATTCGAGGTATGTGTCATCGGAAAAAAAATCAATCCAATACAATTCGTAAAACAAAATTGCACTTAGCTGTTAAAAATTGCACGAAAAATTCACCTGAGTGCACTTCAACGCATTTCGCGGGGATGCGTTCGAATATGTGGGAGAAACATTTCAAATAGCTTTTAGGAAGAATACCTCAAAAAAGCCTCCGTATCGTACAAAATCGGAGAATTATCCGCTCCGACGGATACTTTGATTATAGGAAAATAACGACACCTTTTACGCGCCATATTCTGGTGGATTTACCCAAATCCTTTGCCTTTTGAAAATCAGGTGATATTATGCGTTACCTACTGGTTACTTCGGTAAAGGATCCGCCGCTCGAACCTCTGGACACTGGAATGTCCAGAGGAAGAAATGACGACTACAAGAAATGGATAAACAAATGTCACGGTCTCAAAAAAAAATCTTAAGACCTACTTTTATCACAACAGACCGAATTCTTGCATCAGTACCAACAAACCGCTGATAGCCTCCAAAACCTTATCCTATCTGAAGTAGGTATGCCCTTCTCAGACTATGTGTGTCAGAAGAACAATTTTTAGTATTCTCTGCAATTACTCAAACGTCGAAAAAGTTAAAAAAAAGTGGGTCAGCCAATACTGTTTATACCATCGTCGTAAAAAATATTTAACAAAAATATTTAGCAAATATCATTGCATCATCCCTCCTCCTACACCGACTTGCCGTCATGTTTTCCAATAATTAAAACCCACTGAACCGCACTACACAAACTGCCATTTCATTCCAAAAATAGTGACATGTCATAGAGAAACTTTTAATTAACAGATTCCATCGACGCAGAGCACTTTTTGCACCCTTGCAACAAATGTCTCTAAATTAATTCACTCTCGTCGTTCCTGCAAAGATCCATCAGTTCTGCATAAATAGTCCTTGCCGTATGATACTCCACACTCATAATAACTCATTCAAATCGTTCTCATATAACATTTCCCCCGCCTCTATCTGCCCGCCCCGCCCACAAACAGGCACAATATGTAATTACATTTATTTAGTTTATTAAAATTGCACAAAATGCCTGCGTGTGTATGCCATCCACATGGGTAGCAGCAGCAGCAGTACCTCGCAAATGCATATCCTGCGCATCCTATTTGAAAACTTAATATAAAATTCAATTGAATTGCCAACTGAAATTGTCACGTATAAATCAGCCGGCAAACGAATGAAAGCAATGCTAAGGCTACCTTCACACTGTGTCACTCAAGCTTCGTCAATGTGGATAGTAGTGGTGGCGCCACAATAGCACTAGTACCCTCATCCCTCCGGCCGATGTGTGAGTGCAGTGGTCGGTGGTGTAGCATTTGAAAGAAGGACGAGAAGAATGCGCACCGCCTCGGTTTTGCTGCACACAAAATATGAATATTTATCATTTTGCATCGGGACGAGTCGTCTCTCTGGCGGTATGGTGTGACACACTTGCATCGCGCATTGAAGGATGTGATGTGAAGTGTGAGCAGTTTTGTGTATATTTTCCTGTTTGCCACTTCGTCTTGTTTTGTCAGGCTTCTCCAGTTTGAAAATATAGAGTAGCATCTAGATGAGAGTGGCAAGTGGTGTGTGTGTGAGAAACCAAAAAAAAAAAAAGAAGACTGTCCTCGCGACGTTGCGAGTAGGTAAATCACGTTAGTTCTTTACGTGCCTTCGCCATATTTTATGTTATACCTAGTACAACGTGATGGCGTGGTGGCGATGATGATGATGATGGCGCGCATTCGGAGGACGACTATGACTATCCTAACCACGACTCCAACGACGCCAAAGCCAACACCAGCACAAACGCCAACAACGACTACGATGTAATCAGGTACATTGTCTGTGCGCCTACACAGAGGAGGATTTATTCGCTCTCTGCTCTGCTTTCATTCCAAAAATCACGGCTCAACCTAGTTCTCGATTCCTTGGCGAAGTGAATCTTCCATCAACACCCATAAAATGGTACTAAATGGAAATGGTGTCTAGAGGTGCTTGCACGTGATGGTTTTAGGGGAGGTGGGTGCTGGGGACTTTGGTGACACTATTCTGGAGGCGCCAAACCACCTTCTGCCTACCTTTTGGCAATTTACCGATTTGATATATGGATTCGTTGCTGAAAGTGGTCCTTTTTCCCCGGTCGTTGAGTTCTTCTCACACCGCCTATCTCTCGCTTTTACTGGTACGATACAGGGCTGAATCTCTTAATAATTCATTTGCAAATGGCCTTTTTCACATGGTTTAGAATTCCGCTTTCATTTCGTGGGGAGGCGCTCAATCCCACTCACAAATAGCACTTCGCACGGCTCTTCTGGTTGGATGGCAATAGGCGAATATAAATGCGCGCCTGTCGTAAATGCCTTATGCCCCGAAAATGGTAAACCTCTTTCGGGAGTGCTGTTGGATATCATTTTTTCATTTTTTATTGTTCCTTCTTCGTTTCGTTTGCCGTAAAGCTTAGGCAAACAACAACAATAACGAGGAAGAAAAATCTCCACAGCACCTGGATGACAAATAGGATGGAAACCGATAGTGAAATACATGCAAATCATCGGAAATGGGTTTCTCTTGAGGGAAGGATTAGGCACCTCGAATGGAATTGCATTAACAGTGTGTGGGACAGGAAAGGTTGTCCAAAGGTGTTATATTCATTTATGTTGAGAGTTGACGAAAACAGGTCAACATGATAAATCAATACAAGGGCTCCGATTTAGAAAAGGTAGTCATTGAGACGATGGAAGAAAATAGAACATGCAATAGGTTTCCCTGTGAGTGTGCTGGAAAGTTCTGTTATATTTCGAAGCCTTTGTTTAATCGTTACGTCAATAGCGATTAATGTCTGTTTTTTCTCTTCCAAAACACCGTAGGCGATACTCATTGCTAATTAAAAATTCGTCACATGCGTTTTGAGTTGAACCAAAGGTTATAAAGCCACACAGATGATGCATTCAGAACAAAAAACTAAAACTTTTGCTCAGCTTCGTGGTACGGGAGGGCGGTTTGCACTTGCACATATGAGAATCGATATAAAAATATACGGCGGGCTGTGCCAGAACGACCCGCCATAGAACCATTTTTCTTGTATGCCGTGCGTCATCTGTAAAGCTTATAATCTTTGGTTGAACTTGAACGTTTAGGGAAAGTATCAGGAAACGGATATAAGTAATTGTATGTACGCAGCATAACAAGTACCAAAGAAGTGGCAAATCAACGCCTTCCGATCGTTTTGTTTTTACCCTTTAGCAAGTGAAGGCCATGGTATCTCTCAGAGTATAGTCATTTAGATACTTAGCCGGTTTAAAAAAACAAATTATAGCAATTGACGTACGGTTGTTAGTATGTATCGGATCAGAATCGAAATTAATGCAATAAAATTGAAAATTTTCATAGCCATAAATGAGATTACAATTTCAAGGCTTTTGTTAAATAAAAAAACATCGGAAGGAAAAAAAAAAAGAAAATTCTTTGGTATCTGCATGGTATTTAAACAACAAACTTTACGTACCCTATAGTGACATAGACTTAGAAAGGCTACTCTGTATTTTACTTAGAAAATCATTCGTGTTGGATTTTATATAAACCCAAGAACCTCGTATATCAAATTGTAAGTTCATCCGGATAATGAAATTTGGTACCATGTGATCCTAGTACGTGCTGTTCGAACAAGTGTAAACATTTTTTAAATCCGCCCGAGGCTACGCCCCCTTATTGGAAAAACCTAATTTTAGGCCAAACCTTTAAACATTTTGAAAAATTGTCTGAGGAAAGTATCTACTAGATCCTAATTTCTATATTTCAAAGATTTTTGCCACGCCCACTTTTTTGGGGCGTTTTCAGTAAAAAACGTTTTTCGGTAAAATTTTAAAAAATTCGAAAAACAAATTTGATGCAAAATAATTGGTTTTGGTAATATAAACATTTTTTTCCATACATAATTTTTACCCACGACCACTTTTTGGAGGCGTTTTCATACAAAAACCATTTGTGTACCCTACGCCATACCATTTGCAGGAGAAAAACGTTGTTTATGGACGAACATACAAGAGGAACTGTCTAAACAATATGTTGTGACTTGTGACAAATTCAGTTTTAAATTTTCTTTGCTATAAAACCCACAATTAAGGGATATTAATTTTAAGTTTGGGATGGGGAGGGTATAAAACCATCTACACAGTGGATTGTAGCCTTCTCATATGTTGTTTTTGAGTGCTGAACTAATTAAATTGAAAAAAAAACTATAAAAAAGCCCCGAAAAATTTAAGCTGTGGTAATATCCATCAGGACCATCCAAAATATATATTTTTTTTTTCATCTGAATAAAATACATTTTGCCAATTTCGGTACTTCAAAGCTTGGCATTCCACGTCATGTGAACACGTACGAACGCAGACTGCTTTCGCTTGAGGCTTTTTCGCTTACTATGTTTTACTTAATTTGGAAAATGTGTCGAACGAACCAGTCTTCACTTCAAAGTTTGTTGAAATATTGAAAAATGATCCCTATAGTTAGGATTTCACTTGAAATGACGAAATCTGAAGCTGAACATTTCTTTCAACACTATTTAATGTGAGAAAAGGTTAAAATAAAACTTGCGTATTGCTTCTTGCTTGTTCCCTCAGGGGAAGAGCCGCCTAAAATGCCTTTTTCGTTCCGCGGAAGTACGATACTGACTGTCAAGACTCAATGATTAAAATAGAATACACTAGATCTCCCAAACTGTATACTATATGAATTAATGAAATATTTGAGATTTGTAATTAAAAATCTGTATTTTGTATCAAAATTACATTTTGCGTGTATAAACAAGTTATAACTGCTTATCATTAAGCTTAGAGGGCCCTACTAAGGGCCGATTAGTTAGATTAAGTAAACATGTTATTGATAAGTTAGATGTAAGCATTTTTGTCTAGTAGTAAGTTAATATTTTAAGAAAACAAAAAATTAATTAAAAAAAAAACAGCTTATTATTTGTTATCTGCCCCACACTGTATCTATTTTTTTTAAAAAAGACAAAAAAAATCGCTTAAGTAATGTCAGAGTCCATCATGTTGGTTGACAACTAAATAAACTCAACCCTAAAATAAGTTCGAAAAAAATCCACATCCAAACTAAAGCCCACCGATAAATTTGTATATTCAAAAAAATCCATTGATAACATCAGCAGTCATAATATTTTATTTTCCGTCAGTCAGTTTTATGTTATTAAAAAAAATCATACAAAAAACACTTCAATTAAAAAATTAATTGAAATTGGATAACACATGTCCTTCTAAGAGGATCCAACTTGCATGCTTTATGCACTGGCACCCCCGAGTTTCACACACCCTGATGGATGTTAATTGTTTATTTTTTACGAATATTTTGTCTGATGTTGTCAGCTCGTCGTTAGTTATTTAATTATTATTTGTTTTATTAAATTTTATTTTATTTTTTTTTTGTTTGTTGTTGAATAGCTTGTGCCTTTCCCCATCAGTCATGTTTTTTTGTGAATTAATTTTTTAACACAGATGTTATGACGCATAAAATATAAAAAAAATCATAAATTTTATTGTTCAGTGATTTTGTGTGTTATGAGATTATTAAAACAATTTTTTTTTTGTAGTCACACTTCTAGACCATCATATTCGTAATTATAATTTTTTTTGAAACAAAATATGTGTGGTAGTAATATAATTGATAATTATGTCACCTGTGGTCATGGTTGCAAAACAAAATGAAAAAAAAAAAAACACCCACATATTGAATTGATGGTTTGTACACAAAAAATACGTTAATTGGTTTTTTGTTTGTGAAGCTGATTAATATGTGGTGAGCCAATTTTAAAGGAAGACACAGAAAAAAATTAATTGCGCTCTTTATTATTGTTGGTGTGTTAATTTTTGTTGTTGTGTTGGTATGGATACAGGTACAATTTAATATTTCACTTTAAATCGTTTGTTCCTATTTAAATATTAAGTGGCGCTTTTTTTGCTCAGTAATTTTCGCAAATATATATACCCGTTGCAATTTATATATTAAAATATTTAATAATGAAATTAAGTATTTAAATTGATTTTTTTTAATGTAATTATTACTATTTGTGGTACTTGAATTCCGGTTGATTTTTTTATTTAAATGAACAAATTAATAAGTTTGGAAAATTTTGTGATAATCGTGCTTTGGGTGGGGCGAGTTATTTAAGACTTAAACCTATTATAACACACTGTTATAAAACGTGTTTTAAAAACAATATGAATATATTTTGTTTAGCCATTTGCGTGAACGGAACGAATCCGAGAATTGCTGGGAGTATGCCAATCAGTAGCTTAGCTCTAAGGAATTCAGTCGTTATGGAGTGGATTTCTACAAACGGTGATTCGCCTGGTGTAACGCCTTAATGATGCTCCAACAAACATCTTATTTAGAAATGGGTCAACCAGCTTAAAAAGGTAGTTATAGCACTTGAAAAATGAAAATCCGGGCAACCAAGATCATAAAGAATTTGGTAGAAAAGGTGCAGACTGTTAATCAGTCTATTCGTGATGATCCAAACCTATCAATTCGTTAGCGAGAAAGTACCTTAAATATACACAGATCATCATTGATAATAATCTTAAGTATCACCCCTATTACATTACAATGGTGCAAGAGGCTTGACTTCATAAACTAGGCAATCCAAGCTGTAACCAACATTTTCACCCCTATCTAGGTAGCCTTTAGGAAGGAATTTTTTCTCGATATGTTTGAAATCTTACAACCTGAGGAAGTAGAACTGTCACTAGTGGAGTGCAATTAATCTGGAATGAAAGCATCAAAAACCTCTTCATCCGCCTAAATGGACCGTATGGTATGGACGTCAGAGTGTGGAATTGCCAACCTTACTTATATATAGCTAACCGTTCGGAAGGAATTTTTACCAATTTGTTCGAAATCTTACTACCTGAGGAAGTAGAACTGTCACTGAAGTGCAATTAATCTGATATGAAAGCATCAAAAACCTCTTTATATGCCTAAATGGACCGTATGTGACGGAACATGGAATTACCGACCTTACTTTTTTCGAGATGAAAGGGGATGTAATTCGAAAATGTAAGACGACTTCTTCGGGCCTGAATTGAAAACTAACCCGGCTGTTACCAATAAATTTAAATGTAATAACAGTACTGTGAATAATTCTTTAAAAGTATTTGTCGAATGAAAGTGCTTGCGTAACGCATTAGCTAAGGATTGCCGTTCCATACAGTATAATCATACCTTTCCGTTTTTTTTTTTTTGCTTGCTTCGTAACAGAATTATTTCACCTGATGGAGTAATTTACCCAGAGCTCACCACCCAACCTGGAGGGCCAACTCCAATTTATAGGATACACATAGGGCACCGGGCCATCAGTCCACTACGGGATTAAGTGCTGTGGCAAAATAATAACCGCAATCACAAACGACAGGTATGAGGGCAAATATGGGCCGTTAATGCCAAATATTTCTTTTCATTGAACCATTTCGGTTCAAGAATAATCCTTCAGAGTTTATCAAGACTCTGAAGGATTATTCTTGAAAGTGTCGAAGTAGCTCGTATAAATATGCTTACTCTGTCCATAATCCTTGACTTATCCTTAATATTCTTATATGACCTTTTTTAGGAATATAACGGAGCAGCTCATATAAGATGTTCACATTTTCCATACCCTATCTACGGTCAAGATACTACACACACAGAGGTCGACAACAAGAGGCTGAAAGTCGGCGTTAATTGACCGCTAGGTAAAAATATTTTACGACCCTAGCCCAACAAAAACAAAAAAATGTTTATGGAATTGGCCCAAAAAGGTATGGTTACCATCCATTTTGTAATTGAGGATACGCTTCTGTTTTCAGCATTTTCTAGCTGATTTTTTTTATTAAAACAAACTCGAACATATTCCAGTAAGGTCAATTTGAAAAGATTCTCATGACAGTATTACCCTTAAATGGTAATTAAAATGTGAATCTTTTAAATATTTTTTTGAAGTAAATCCTGGCAACAATACAGCATCCAGCTATGTAAACAAACGGATAAAATAGTCGGCTCTACTTCTTTGGCTTCTGAATAATCGAAAAGCATTGCCAAAACCTCGATTTCGATTATTTTTTTCACTATACCAACACAAACTCTATTAGCAACCAGTTTACAAATTTTAGGTTCTACTTGAGGATTGTATTTTGAAAAATGGTCTCGCTCAACTGAGCCACTATGGACCCTAGCTTTTTTGTTTTCCGCAACAATTTTATTGCACCTCTTCCTCCATGCAAACCTGATTGAACGCTTGTGAAACGCGGGCGTTTTTGTGTAGATAAAAAAATATAGAGATAGGAAAAATATTGGGAACCATCACCGTACTTAAAATTTTTTATTTTTTTGAATAATGGATTCCTAGATTTTGAAAGCACATACTGTATAAGGCTGGAGCGGATTTTTTTCTTCAAAAAATTAGCGGGAACGCAAATGAGAGAGAAACCCTTTTTATTTGCAAATGTCCGGGAATAGCAAGAGCCAGATTGTGTTCGTTAGACCAACCCTTCTTCGATAACCTTAGCGACATCTCGCGTAAATGGATACAAGATCTAATCCGCAGAATCTGCAGAAAATATTGCTGCTATTCGCGATAGTGCGGCTGAAGAGCCGTCCACCTCAACTCGTCGTTGTGCCCAACAATAATTGCACCTCTCACGCTCGTCATTGATGAACATTATGCATAAAGACTTGCATTTACACGCTAAGAAGGTGCAGTTGACAATTGACAATTGACTCAAGAACTAAAGCCTCATGACCATTTCAAGCGTCGTCAATGGTCACAATGGTGGAAAGAAATGGCAACAGTGGATGATTGATTTTCGAAGAAAATCATCCTCAGTGATGAGGCATATTTTCACCTCAGTAGATTCGTCAATAAGCAGAATTGCCGCATTTGGGCGAATGATAATCCAAGAGTGATTGTCGAAAAACCAATGCACCTCAAAGAGTGACTGTTTGGTGCGGTTTATGGGCTGGCGGTATCATCGGGCCGTATTTTTTCCAAAATGAGGACAGTCAGGCAGTTACTGTGAATGGTGTTTGTTATCGTGAAATGATAACGAACTTTTAATGGCCCGAAACGGAAGATATGGATGCAGACGATATGTGGTTTCAACAGCACGGTGCCACTTGCCACACAGCTAACGAAACATTGGCTCTTTTGCGCGACAAATTCAATTGCCGTTTTATCTCACGTGCCAATTGGCCGCCAAGATCATGTGATTTGACACCGTTGCGACTTCTTTCTTTTGGGTTATTTGAAAGAAAAGAGCTAAAGGATGAGCTAATTCGGCGAATTACCGGCATAGAACCTCAATTATGAGCCAGCGTCATCGAAAATTTGGACCGTCGGAAGGAGGTGTGCCGCAAGGTCGTGGAGGCCGTTTTTCCGATATTTTTTGCCATACATAATTGAACCATACCAACATTATCATAATAAAAAGAAATGAAAATCATTTCTTAAACAACTTGTGTTTTATTCAAAATCAACATCGGAACTTTAAATTTAACCACCCGTTATTTATTAGGAATTGACTTATTCCAATGTCAAATAAAAATGAATTTTGCGATAGCATTAGGCAAGTTTCTTTGATTCTTTAAAAAATATTTTTAATGATTTTTGATTTTTTAAAAAAATATAGATATGGAGAGAAGGCGTCTATATACTAAAATTAGCATTAACACATTTTGTTTATAAAATAAACTTATACAACTGTCAAAATTAACAGCTGATTTAATGTTTTTAGTATTTTTATATTTAACAATGGTAACGATGCCAACATTGATGCCATTAGATCGATCAGCCGCAACTGATGTGCTATGTTTCTCGCGCCCACCAGCAAGAAACCTTTGGTTTGATAAGGAATGCCGACAGATGCTCGCAGCCAAGAACGAGGCCTACAAGGCTAAGCTGCAGGTGAAGACGAGAGCTGCCGTTGAGCTCTAGAGGCAGAGAAGAAGGGAAGAACACCGGCTTTTTAGAATTAAGAAAAAAAGAGCAAGAAAAGCTTGTGATCGAGGATATAGAGAGGTGCCACTCCAGGAAGGATGTTCGCAAGTTTTACCAAAGTGTATAACGTTATAGAAGAGGATACAAGGCTCGAACAAAATCCCTTCGAGATGAATAAGGAAATGTCGTATTTGAGACACAGTCGATGCTGAGGATATGGAAGAACCACTTCTGGAGACTGTTAAACGACGATGACGAACAACATGCCGCTGTCAGGCAGAACGAACCATTCAATATTGGAAACGGCAGCAAAAATTGCCAACTACCCGACCTGAGTGAAGTGAGGATAGCAATATCTAAACTCAAGCTTAATAAGGCTGCCGGAAATGACGGCCTTCTCGCCGAGCTTTATAGAGCCAGAGGAGTTGACTTGGTAAGAAACTTCCACCAACTCATAAGCCGAATCTGGGCGGAAGAAAGTATGCCTGAAGAATGGAACCTCAGCATCAAATGCCCGAACCACAAAGAAACCCTCTAAACTGCGCCAACTACAGATGCATAAGTGTCCTCACTATCGCCTACAAAATCCTATCTGCCGTAATATGTGAACCCCTGAAACCGTTAACCAACAACCTGATCGGCCCTTATCAGTATGGTTGTAGGCCAGGAAAGTTCACAACCGATCAAATTTTCACACTTCGGCAGATCCTGGAAAAAACTCAAGGAGTCCAAATCAATACCCACCACCTATTCATCGATTTCAAGGTCGCAGACTATAGCATTTATAATGACGAACTAGTTTTGGTATACCGCCCAAACTCGTCCGTTTGTGTAGGATGACGATGGAGAATTCTCGCTGCTCCATCAGGGTCGGAAACGACCTCACCGACACATTCGTTTGAAAAAAAAGGATTTAGGCGAGCCGATACGCTGTCATGTGACTTCTTCAATCTGATTCTTTAGAGGATTGTGCAAAACTCACGAGCCAACACCAGAGGCATAATATTCCAAAAATCGGTACAACTACTAGCATACGCCTACGATATTGACATCATTGGCAGGGCTCAACGTGATGTCATATCCACGTTTGCTAGTATAGTGAAGGAAGCGGAAAAAATGGGTTTAGCAGTAAATGAGAGCAAGACGAAGTATATGCTGTCAACACGAAATGACACACAACATCGACGAATTGGACAGAACGTCACCATTGACAGCTATAACTTTGAGGTAGGCGGGACTTTGTCTACCTCGGCTCCGCTATTATCTCTGAGAACAACATCCCGTTAGAAATTAAACAAAGAATTACCCTTGCCAACAGCTGTTTCTTCGGGTCAAGAAGGCGATATTTACGACCCTGATCATCGCAGTCCTGCTTTACGGCGCTGAAGCATGGACCGTATCAAAATTCTTAGTCGGATCCAAGAGGACAATTCTTCGAAAAATCTTCGATCCCGATTGCGTTGACTGATTATGGAGACGAAGATTCAACACAGAACTATACGAGTTGTAGAGCGACATGCTCCTGGTCAAAAAAACTCCGCATTGGAAGTTTAGGATGGCTTGGACATGTAGAACTAATGGACACCAACACTCCGTGTCGAAAGTTTTTGATTCCCAGACATATGTCGGACGCAGTAGAGGAAGATCTCGCTTTAAGTAACGCGCACAAGTAGAAACCGATCTCAACCAACTTTTAGTGCGCAACTAGAGGCAGTTAGCTAAGGGCCGGGCTAATTGGAGTGGCATGTTGGTTGAGTCCCAGGTTCATTCCGGACTGTAGCTCCACTTATGTAAATAAGTAGTATTTTAAAATGTTATCATATGCAGGACCTATTAAGATATCCATTCGGACAAATTTCCTAAGCCAAAATCAGTTTCAATCTGATTTTAGTTGGCTTTCGTTCGGCCTGTACAAGAAATCCAACCTTAATAAGGACTTCTTATAAAATTCCTAAAGTGATAAATTCGATTCAACCCAACTACGGAAAATACAAATAACTTTGCTCTAATAAAATATCCATCCCCTCTAACTTCAAATGCTGTAAAATCATACATTAAAAAAAACCTGTCTGACATATGGGAAAAGTTCAAGTCATTCCTAACCTCACCATCAACCATTCATTATCTCAATTAACTCCAACCGTTGATTGTTTTAACTTGCAACCCGTCTCTCCGCCACACAGATCTTACCTGGCCATTCATTAATTCTCATTTTCCTCAACACCTAAGCTGATAATTTACTTTTCTTATAGCCATTCCCACATATGTACCGCCGCGCATAAGTTTGCCAAGGTTTCCACAGAACCACCAGAACTCTGTCATTTCCCCCAAACCGCAATTAAAAGTTAATGCAAGTCCTAAAAAAAGTTTTTTTTTGCACTTTTATCTGTTAGTTCACGTGCATTTGCTCCTTTATTTCTGTTTTTTATGTATTTTCTTCCGGTTCATCATCATCATCATGGTGGTGGGTGGTCGGTAGTCGTCGTCTTGGCCATTCTCTACTCCACACCTTATTTTCTATTCTTGATATTATTTCAAGCGTTAAACGTGTTCCAAATTACGATGGCCAACCGTGTGGTAGAGAAAAAAAATTTCAACAAGTCTCCCAATTGCTTGGTTTTACTTTTTTTTCGAAGTCCTTTCTCCACTCAGTTAGGATGGTAGACTGATATTTGGATACACAATGTTTGGGTCGTCTTGCTGGTCCTCTGATGGTTGGTTGGTTGGTGGTGCTGTGTGTTTCGGTTTCACCTGGGCGATGATGACGTGCATGAGTGAAAAGCGGTCCTTGGTATCTCCACTGAGTCGGAACAGCATCCTTTATTTGTTGCTTCTTGTGTCGATGCAGAGAAGTCGCAATAAAAGGATGCACTACTACTACTCGATGGCGATACATTGACTGCGCCGAGTTGAGTTTTACCACGCCGCGCGCCGGCCGGTTGCTATCGTGTCGGAAAGAATGCATTCACTCAATGATTCAGAACACGTACTGAACGGGGGGAGTTGGTTCGGGAGGATTCCGCCAGCCGTGACGATTTTGCCTACAAAAAAAAAAAAAAAGTGCATGGAATCCCATCTCTCTCTCTCTTTCTGGGTATTTGTACAGAGCTCGGCTCAGTACACCCCAGTGTTGGGACGTGCACCAAGTACTTCTCGGATTCCTATTGATTTTGAAATTCTGTACGAGTCGTTGTCATTAAGACATTATTATAAAGTTAGGTCTTACCACAACGACGATGTCGTTTCGGGGGTCTTAAAAGTGCATTTGCTGTTCCACACCCGCTCGTTCGTGGTCTTTTCCAAAGTCCTGTTTCCTTTTTCCTGACGGAATTAAGAGTACAGCATGAAAAAAAAAAGAAAAATAACTGAACTCAAACTTAAACCGCCCGCTTCTCTCCAGCGGATGTGACAAAAACTTTGCATGTTCGAAAAAAAGTAAAAAAAAAAAAACTTTTTCTACAAGTACTCTCGCACGTATATGTATAAAATTTTCCTTTTTGGCGGAAAAGCATGGAAATCCAATGGAGAGGCGACTTTCCCTCAAGTCGTCGCTCACTCAGTCGCCTGGGTCGGTGTCTTAAGTAGTAGACTATGCGGAACAAGGCGAAGCTTATATCCGGTTTTTGAGGAAAAAACTTTTCGATGATGATGACAACACAAAAAGTTTTCCTATGGTGATATCGTGCCAATTAAAAAATAATTTGTGTACCGCTTGGCGCTTCAAGTTTTTTTTTTAATTTTCTGCCAAAAAGAACAAATTAGACGTTTTTTTTTTTGTTCATGGGACATTTACAGTCCATTTAGATGGCGTGCAGAGATTAAAGCTTGCAACTAAATTAAATATATTTCGGTGCATTGGGTAGGGCGTTGGTGGCGGGAACAAAACCAAACCAATGTGACAAGTGTTTTGGTGGGGAGGGGCGATATCGTTGCGTGTAAATCGTTATGTTGCATTGTTATGCACGTTTAGTTGCAAGAATTTGTATGCAATTTGTGCATTTTAGAGGAACAAACGATTGGTGGCGAACTATCGAGATGTAGGCGACATTTGTTTTATATTGTTGTCATTATGTTCAGCTGACATGCGAGGTGTTGCTGGAAATTGAAATAAAGGAGGTCGGTTTATTCTATTTAGGTGGACATGGAATACTACGAAAAGTATTTTATGTGTAGTCGCACGCAAGCCAGATTTCCGAATTGGGTTTAATTCGAATCGTTAACATTTGGTATAATGAATGGAATGTAGATGACCCTTTTTTGGCTGGCTTCGGGTCGTCTGTGGTGGAGAACTAGACGGAGTATGATTTTTATAACCAGAAACAACCTTGAGTGAAATTTTATTCCAGGCATATATTGGTTGGTTTATAGTTTTGAACAGACGTGAGCATGAATTATGTTAGTCGTTAACGTCACTCTTAGTCCGTGATCCAACGTTTCTTTCCATAGGCCTGCAACCTGTTAAGCAGTTATCGTGAGGATTATTTTTTTTTGTAAAGGAAAATTTGTCAATCGTGATTTTAGATATCACTTTTTAATGCAAGGTAAGCCATAATGTATGACCTTTTAGGAAAGTTCGATGATTTTTCAAATGGCAACAAATCTCAATTCCGTTTTAATATTTGTAAAGCTTACAAAATTTGAAAAAAAAGAGCAATGGAACGCTCTTCAAGATATAAAAGTAATTTATCGGTGATTTTGGCGCAAGTTGCGGTTGCCCGTTGCCCATTTTGTTAGCACCGTGTTCGCACTGGTTATTTAATACAGCGTTTAGCCTCATGCCAGCACGATACCAGGCTAGCCCTAGGTGGCTATGTTTCTGGCGTTTGGCCCATGATGAGAATATCAATTTAGAATCATGCAAACACTGCCATGTTTCTGTTTGTTTAGCCAGAGAATATAAACATCAAACCAAGCAAGCCCTTGGAGGCCATTTTTATATCGATTTGCCGCAAAATATCGCAGCCGTTGTTCAGATGCTGTTGAGTTACCGTCGACATTGACTTAGCGACAATTTAGTTACTCAACGCACGTTGCTGTGGTTAATTTTTGTGACAGTCTTGAGGATAAGAATGACGCGGACCAAACGGTCAATCTGGATCAATACTTGAAAGACATGATCAGCAAATTTTTCATGTGGTTCCAAAGAAAGGACGGAGTTACGGCGAATTCTACACGAAGTGCGATGAAATAAAAACTTAAAGCGTAAGCAACTATTGAAAAAGGATTAATTTGTCTTATCCTGTTCCAAAGATATACCCCACGGAAATGGAGTCACATAATATATCGGCCTAACTTGTAGAATCAGATTAAATAAAAGACACGCTCTCTTGAGGTTTTAATGATATTTTGATTGTTATTATTTCCGTGAAGACATAGTAATACAATTTAACTACCCCGACCAGTGGTAAATAAAGCTTGACGCTATAAAGTATACAAGTTAAGTCCCAACCCAAGTTCATTCCGGACTGTAGCGACGCTTAAGTCCAGTTTTTTTCAGAGTGAGATCATCCTAGTTTCGGGAATAAACTCGAGTTAACTTGAGAAAGTAGTTTTTCAGTCAATTTAAATCCAGAGTTAATTTAGAGTTGACCTAGCAAGTTTGGTGTGTAAACCCCCTGGGAATAAATGATCAGATGTTTTTGACAGAGATGAAATACGAAGCAAACAATTATTTTTAATTCATTTTGTGTGAACATTTTCTGTGTGATGTATTTAGATTTAGATCTCAGCGACTCGAAATTGTATAAAATATAGGAATTTAATTAAAAGCAATTTCAATTAAAAGCAATTTCAATAAAAAATAAAACAGAAACCAAACAGCTGATAATTGGGCTTTTGAAAATTCTAGATATATTTACATTTCCATAATTTTTTAACAGCGATAAATCATGAGTCGATAATTCATCAGTGCTAACAAATTAAATACCCACACAAGGAGTCAAATTTAATCCTGCACTGAAAAACAGATTCGTAGACTCTAGATTAAATTTCTCTGGGGGTTAACTCAGAGTAACACAGAAAAATCGGGCCTTAATGTATGTCTATGAAAGTAGATATTTAGAAGAGGCGGACGAAATCATTCGAAGACCCTGACATTTGAACCACAAGGCTCGCAGTTACAGAATATAGAATTGCGTAACTAAGAAAAGGTCCTCCTAAAAACCTAAAAACAAGCTTCTTCAGTTATTTCCATTTGTATAGTAAAATGACTTTAAATTCAACGCCTATTCCGGACATCAAATTTTAAACGCTTTTTATGTAATTTTCAGGATTTTAGTCAAATTTTGTTTGTAGTGAAAAATTGTTTAGGTATTGTCACATTTGGAACTGGCACAAGGGACCTAGCACACTGCAAGAAGCAGCTAAGAAAAGAAAACGAATCTAGGCAACTTTGCAAAAAAAAAACAGTTGGATACATGTGGTGCGGTGACATAAGGCCAAATTTATTAATTTATAAAAAGTGACAGAAGACCTAATTCTAGCGTTTGGCATTACGACACTTCGATGAAGCGACATAAGGTCAAATGAGGAGTGACATAAAGCCAAAAGTGGAGCTTAAATCAAATTGTATATACACTTATCAGGGAAGCAAATATAATATGCAATCGAAAGTGTCATAAAGCCAAAATGGACTTTCGACAATTTATCAAAGTGTCATGATACCAAGAGCTAGAATTTGGCCTTATATCACTTTCATATAGCGTCATAAGACCAAATTTATAGGTTTGGCCTTATGAGGCTTGGCCTAATGTCACGCCACCAATATATTCATGTATGTTAGAGCGCTACTGATTTTAAAGAAAAGACCAAATGAACTTTGACGTCATATTTAATTTGGTGTCCAAGATAAATTGGAATGAAAAGTAAGAATCAGTCTTGGCCGCACTTCTAGTATCTGAAACGAAGGTCAATGGGAGAGGAATGATGAGAACTGTCAGACATATCTTTGTATCTTTTTAAATTCGCAGCCGTCGCGAGTTCTCCACAGATTTGTATCAGTTGTTCGTTTCCTTTTATCTTATTCAGCCCTATCGAGGTAGCCGTACAAACATTTCCGAAACGAAAGTCATTGTTTGACAATCTGTCAGCTGTGTAAGGGCCCAGTTATAGCTGACCAACTTCATTAGAACACAACTCATGATGCAATTGAAATGTCACCCCATGGATTCCTATAGGAATTAGTGGAAAATTCCGTTTCAGTTCGGTGGAATGTCAAAAATTACTTCATAAAAATAAATGTTGATCAGTGAAAAAAAAGAAGTGATTTTCTGCGAAAACTATAATAAAAAATTTGAATATTTTTGGATAGTCATGTTCTAAAATTCATAACCTTTATTTTGACACCAACTCGCCAATGATTAAATTTATAAAAAAAAACACAAGAAGTAAAAGAAAATTTCCAATGAGGATTTTAAATGATAGCTATAACTGGGCCCTAATTTTGTAAATGTAAAAAGTGAATGCAAAAATATTTAAGCAAATTTTTCATGTTGCGTTCTTTTCTTTTTTTTTAAATACAAAACGGTTTTTTAGTAATACACAAAATAATTTTATTTATTATTTTAGGCACAATTTTGGAGTGGTTTCCATTTTCGTAAGACTTTCGGAACAATTTTTCGTCGAAGAACTTCCGAAGAAATTCGTCGCGTAGCTGTCAAAAATTGTGGACTTAACGTATTAAGCCGTCGCGCGATCATGTGCTATGCATTTGGTCGGAAGATCTGCTCAAAATGCAAATCCGAACGGATACCTCGGTACAAAATTCTCGAATTCGAACAAATCGGAAAAAAATTTGTTCCGAACAGAAACCTTGATAGGGATGATGATGTATTTGTAAAATCCCATAATAAATGAAACATTTTAATTTTGCGCTATTTAATAGTACTGTGTTGCTAACGGAAAAAGATAACATAATAGAGTGTGATCCTGTCATAAGTTGTTCAACAGAAACCATTGAAATATTTTAATTCGCGAGAGTATTTCTGACAGTACCTACAGGCACATGAAGCACAGTCAAGAATTGGGAATTTCGAGAAGCTCTTCACAGCGAATACTCAAGACTTGAAACTTCACGGTTACAAAGTTCAATTGACTCAAGAGCTGAAGACTAGTGACCATGCAACTCGAATAGAGTAAGTTAAATAGATTTTGGAACAACGACAAGAGGATGCTGACTTTTCGAACAAAATTATCTTCAGTGCAGAAGCTTATTTTCATCTTGATGACTTTTTTAGTAGTCAAAATTGTCGCATTATTTGGTTTAGAAAACATACGTGTACTTGTTGGGAAATAAATGCACATACAAAGCGTGATGTATGATTTTGGGCTGGAGAGATTATCGGACAATGTCACATGTAACACTTAATGGTGTTCGTTATCGTGGCATGATAACCCAGTTTTTAGTTCCTAAATTAAAAGATATGTATGTGACCAACATGTGGTTTCAACAAAATGGTATCACATGCAATGCAACTACAGAAATTCAATTACTGCATGATTCATTTCCTAATAGTATAAATCGGCCGTTTTTCCGATTAGAATTGGCCAACCAGATCATGCGATTTAACGCCATTGGCATTTTTTTGTAGGAGTTTTTTTGAAGTCAAATGTCTATGCAAACAAGCTCACGATCACCAACCCCTCCAAATGATCTGTGTTTTCTATCGATCATTTTGCGTGAGTTATGGGACAGCCCTTATGTTAGTACCTTTCCACCGATCTAAAACTCGTCATTTTTTTAACGTAATTCAACATTTGAAAATAGTGTTCCCAATCAAAACAACGCATTCCTAAATTGTCAAACAATTTTTGTATACCCTATCACATATGAGTATATTACTTTTGATACATAGTTTGTAACATAGAGAAATGATTTCGCTAGATGTACCTCAAAGTATATTGATCGAGTCAGAATCGCTACCGGAGTCGATTAAGCCATGTATGTCTGTCTGTCTGTCCATCCGTCTGTCTGTAGATCACCGGTTGTTGGGCCCTTAGTTTTTAGCTAAGATAATGAAATTTGGTACATGAGATCCATGCTGTTCGAACAAGTGTAAGCATTTTCAAAATCCGCCCACTGCCACGCCCACTTTAAAAAAAAACGTTATTTTTGGTCAAACGGTAGGGAAAGTGTCTGAACAACATATGTAGTCAATCTAAATATCTATATTTTGTTCATGTAAAGTTTTTGCCACGCTCACTTTCTGAGGGCGATTTAGTAAAAACAACGTTTTTCGTTTAAATTATTCGAAAAAAAACTTTTGATGCGAAACTATTGGGTTTGATAAAACAAATATTTCGTCCATATATCACTCAAAACCACGCCCACTTTTTGGAAGCGTTTTCATACAAAAACCATTTGTATACCCAACGTATGTGCAGGAGAAAATTTTTTTTTATCGAACCACACAAGATTTTGATAAATTGTCTGAACAATATTTATGTAAAGAATGAGTGGATTGTAGAATTCTCATATTTTTTTCACTGGAGTTCCCTTGCGATGATCTGACAAATCAACCAAGAACTATAAACTGCCAAGAAAAGCTTATCTCAATTCAACCGTTCGGATCCAGCATAAAATAGGGGCTATGAATAGTTGTGACAATAGGCAAGGCATTACCCGAAGAAATTGTATTTTTTTAGACGATCAGTTCAGTTTTAGTTTCAGTTTAGCTTTCAGTTCAACTGAAAACTGATGAGAATTCCATCCGTTTCTGTCTAACAAAAGCTCAACTGAATCTGGAACTGAACTGATTGTCTAAAAGGGGATTCAGTATCCCTGCACAACACTTTGCAGTAGGCATACTTGCAGGTAAGGCCGTGCTAGTAATGACATTTGTAGAAGCTCAAAGCTATTTGGACAATAAAATGCAAGAGAAAATCGTTCGAATGTTCATAAATAAAAAGTATTTTGAATTATTTTCTTAAATTAAAATTTGCTTCCTGAAAATTTTGTTAAACAAACATTTCAAGAGCAATCTACAGCGATCCATATATTGAAATGGTTGAAGATGAATCGAAAAAAGTAGCTTAATACAAAGAGAAAGGATTTTCAGCCATGTTAGCTTAGAAATATCACAGCTTTAAAGACCCGGCAATTTTAGTCAGTGTCTATGTAGCTAAAGATTTAAAAAAAAAATACTAAAACTTAAGTAAATTTACAAACGAAATACATAGAAATCCGACATACAACGACGGCTTTTCTTTTAAATTTTATAAAATAACAAGTAGGTGCGTTTTTTTGAGACATACAAAAGTCAGTCTTCGGGAGGTTTTTTTTTAGAACGGATTAAGAGCCTACTATTGCAGAAGGTTCCATCGCGATACAACCTCTGCAATGTCTTTCAATATTTTTTGCTTCCCCAAAAAAAAAATAAAAAGGTGGACATCGTTTGGAATGGAATTCCAGTGGAGAGAATTGTATGGCGGAATGCCATGCAAATGACACCTTTCGACAGTATGGAAACTTACTATAAGAATGTTTCATATCTATGCTTTTATTCCAGCATTTAATCGCCTGAGATAAGGCGCAATTTTTCCTTTGGCTCGGAGCTAGCTTCCGCTAGGACTTATTGTAGGGAATTTTCGTAATAAAATGTTTGCAATTAATTTGAAAACCAAAGCTTTTCTGATTTTTGGATCATTGTTGATGTTGATTTAAGAATAGAGGACAAGTATTTTAAATCAGGGATTTTAAACAAAATTCGTTACATCTTTGTTAAACTTCTGCAAACGAATCAAACAAACATTGCGGCGGGCAAGCGTGTTAATTTTTTTTTATTGTGTTAACTATATCAGACGTTATTGGCCTTAAAAAAATCGGAATTCCACAAACCCCCAATATGTAAATATTTAACAATGAAAAAAAATTCTAAATCAAAATGTTTACACATTTTCTACAATTGTTTATATAATTGTTTTGTAAATATGTTGTATATATATTTTGTTTTAAATATTTATTTAAATTAACAACGTCTAACGTACCGACTCGTTTCGTTAGCAGGGGTTGTAATGTTTTGTACTATAATAACGCTGCACCCTTCTATGGAGTTTCATTGAAATTTTTTGGGGTGAAATCTGCAATGAAAATTTGTTTTTGGGATATTTCAATGAAAACCAAAAATTGCAATATTTTTATTTTCACATCAGATTTCATTCTAGAAATTACTATAATATTACGAATATTACAACACACAGCGATAACACAGAGAATAATAACACTTAATACACAAACACGTATATAAACGAATATATAGAGAACGTTTTTTTTTTTTGCAAAATTTGTTTTTTTTTTTGTAGACGTGTTAATTTATACACATCTGGTAATGTTCACAGTCTACGAGCACAAAAAAATTTATTTACTCAAAATACAAAACAATCAACACAAAACGGAAACAATAAATATTTTGGCAAATTTTGTTCTGTTTTTGAAAATGTTCATGTAACACATACACGATATTTAAATTTAAAAACAGAATATAGTAATTTCTTGATCAAATGAAAAACACAGGTAAAATTTGAAAACTCAAATTAAGAACAGAACAGGTGTATAATACAACAAACACTTAACATTGAAATAGAACTGTAGATACAAAATAATGTTTATAAGGTGGATATTTATATAAAACTACGTACACACAACATCGAGTGTAAAAAACAACATTAAATTAGGTAGGCAGTGTTTGTTTAGGAAGAGTGTATTTCATTTCCATTGAACCTTAATGATTGTGGAAAACTTTTGTGTCGTTTTCAACGTGATGAATTCGAAGAGGCTTTCGAAAAGCATGTGGAGATTCGTTGTACGCTATATGTGAAGAATTAATATACGTTATCAACAATGGGGAGAAAAAACAGAGTTTGACTAAACATTCGAAATTCTTGTTGTTCGGTTTGGTAATGAATAAAAACACAGGCTTGCAGGAGCATTATGATGCTTTTTTTTATATAAAATCGATGAATTCCTTGAGCGATTAGGCTAATTTTTTTAAATGTTTGTTGTAGTCCACAAGAAGCGACGAGTGCTTCTTAATATTTGCATTAACTATTAGCATCTATTATAAAGTCATACAGATGACGCACTGAGAATAACAAACAGAAACGTTTGCTCACCAGCTTCATGGTATACGGGCAGGCAGTGTATATAATGCAATTGTGTACAGATGAGAAACGAGATCCAAACATATGGCGGGCTGTGCCAGTACGACACGCCATTGAACAATTTTTCTTGTATGCAGTGCGAAGACTTCTGCAGACTGTTAAACGGCGATGACGAACAACATTCTGCTGTCAGGCAGAACGAACCATTCAATATTGGCAACGAAAGCGAAAACTGCCAACCACCCGACCTGAGTGAAGTGAGGTTAGCAATATCTAAACTCAATAAGGCTGCCGGAAATGACGGCCTTCCCGCCGAGCTTTATAAAGCCACCAACTCATAAGCCGAATCTGGTCGGAAGAAAGTATGCCTGAAGAATGGAACCTCAGCATCGTTTGCCCGATCCACAAAAAAGAGGCATAAATCTCCTCAACATCGCCTACAAAATTCTATCTGCCGTAATATGTGAACGCCTGAAACGCCGACGATTTTGACTTCATTGGATGAACCCAACGTGATGTCATAGCCACGTTTGCTAGTATAGAGAAGGAAGCGGCAAAAATGGGCTTAGGACTAAATGAGGGCAAGACGAAGTATATGCTGTCAACACGAAAAGACACACAACATCGACGAATTGGACAGAACGTCACCATTGACAGATATATCTTTGAGGTAGTACGGGACTTCATCTATCTCGGTTCCGCTATTAACTCTGACAACAACATCTCGTCAGAAATTAAACGAACAATTACTGTTGCCAACCGCTGTTTCTTCGGGCTAAGAAGGCAATTCAGCAGTAAAGCCCTCACTCGAACTACTAAGGAGATCTTATATAAGACCCTGATCATCCCAGTCCTGCTCTACGGCGCTGAAGCATGGACCGTCTCAAAATCGGATGAAGAAATCCTTGGTCGATTTGAGAGGAAAATTCTTCGAAAAATCTTCGGTCCCGTTTGCGTTGACGGGCTATGGAGAAGAAGATTCAACCAAGAACTATACGAGCTGTACAGCGACATGCCACTGGTCAAAAAACTCCGGATTGGCTAGGACTATAGAGATTTTTATTAAAATTGCAAACGTACCACCCAACTAACAATTTCGTTTCGATGAAGCACTATCGAAGCTATTTCACTCACAGCAATATTACCTGTATGAAGTCTTATGTATAAACATTTGGCGCACTTTTAGGAAGCCATTTGCTTCTATAAGACTTCTTTAAATACTTCTAAAAATACTCAAAGAAAAAACTTTGTTTGCTGTAAAAGGCTTTATAAAAGCAAATTATAGACATCGCAAAAAGACTTTCCGAAAATATTTGCCTTCTCGAAGTTATATTACATGTCTTAATGTATGTTACATGCACACACATCTCCGGAAGCTTAAAAACAACCTTACAGAGGTTATACCATCATGCTTGTGAATTTCCCTTTATAATGTCTTAAACATGCTTCTAGCCAAATAATCGACTGCAAGAATGCTCAACCTCCGCGCAAAAGTATTATAAGGCCTATAGAAATAATTGCTTGTGGAAATTATATTTTATTGCCTTATAGAGGAATAATTGTTAGTTGGACAAGGGTAAGGATTATGACATACGCCAGAAAATCGACTTTTTCAGTAAATGGGCAAGGAGTCAGAAGCACAATAGACCTCTATGAAAAGCTTTAAGGGCTCTTAAAAGTCTGACTCAAGCAGAGTTAGTTATTAAGAGAGAATTTCTCCGGAATTTATTTGAATTCAAAAGATAGAGAGAAATAGATACCTCTGTTTACATTATATGGTAGGTGGTAAAGACCCAAGACTTACAGTTCTGGCTTGATTGGCTCTGACCTTTTTATGAATTTTTAGAGTGAATTGTATTTGATGAAACGAAAAAGTCCAACGAAAAAGCGACAATTATAAATGTGTTTTTAAGATTTACGCTTTCAGAGAATGAGATAAAACAATAAATCAGCGTATGAGCTTACAATCGATTTTAATAATATTATTTACATGCAGCAAAAGACTTCAAATTTGTATAAGAAAATATAAATAAGTCTGAAATTCCCGCGATATTATGCTCCAGTAGTTATGGATCATTCAAAGTACCAAATTTTAAGCTACCGTTGAATAATATTTGATCAATAAAAATCCTCGAACAAGACACATTTGTAGTGCGCACAAAGGTTCATCCGCCACAGATAAACGATATCGGTAGTCCTTTTATTAACCAAAAAGTACATCATCCCCTATAATCCCCGACCATAAACATGTCAAAATAAATTCAGTTATTGAATAAAAAAAAACAAAGCGAATCCCGTTCATAATCAAACGAAAAATGGAATTTCCATAGTGAAATCCGCGAAATAATAACACACATGACTCATGCCGTCGTCGCTCCACTATACTATTCAGCGGGACTAAATTCGAATGAAATTGACCAGAAATACCATCGAAGCGCATTCGAATATATAATTCAGCAGATTTTCCTTTGTGTACAATCTCTGCCGGGCAATCGTTTCTCCTTACAATCCCCCGTGCCATGATCATGCAAAGGTCAATTGAATACGGATATTCGCTGATAGGAGGAGGATTCATGTCCACCTTTAGCCAAAAAAAGGCAAAAAAAAAAAAAACACCACAACATCTCTTTTTATTGCCGAATGTTAAATTGTGGTTTTTAATGCTATAACTGTATAGAGAATATTATGATGACTCTTTTTCTACCTTAGTGCCATCTATGACTCTTTATCCACCACAATATTGAATCAATAAAACATTTCTACCTATCTAACCTCAATTTTGCGGGCGTCATGCAAAAAATATTCATATAGAGGAAGGTAGGTCCTTCGGTTTTTTTTTTAATTTCAATTTTTTTTTTTGTGTTTTGTTGTCTGTCTACAATATGAAATCCTGCATTGCAAATGAACTCAAATGGTCACAAACGAATAAATTCAATCCAATCTAGATGCGGGGTTGGGGCTTGAGGATATGAAGGCGGCTCTGGTTTATATGCAAAGTGTGATGCAGTGATAGGAAGGCATTCAAGGGTTCATATACAGTATATGCCTTCATATCACTGCATGACTGGATGTGTATTGGTGTTTAATGCTCTTTCAAATATTTGACCAGAGCGTTTGAGCTCAAAAATCGACAGCTTAACCGCAATAGAAACATGAAAATTTCAGTTGTTGTTGTTTTTCATCGTTTTTTATGCAATCGGCTAATGCAAATGAACAGATGTGAAGGGATTTCATTTTTTTTTTGTCGTTTTGTCGGTTTTAGGGATTATTTTTGACTACCTAATTCTAGGAAATGGAATTTTGTAATATTTTTTTTCGGATTCCGTGTAATTGATGCAGTTGCTGTCTGCCGTGGGCTAAAAGTATTCAATTTATTTTGCATGAGGACATTTGAAAACGAATTAAACAAAATAGAATAGAACAAATTTTGCATTTTATTGTGCAGATTATTATTTTTTTTAATAAATAATTGGAATATTATTCAAATCTAACCATCTGGTCATAATGATGTATGGTAAAAGCTAGAGCATAATTTTAAATATTTGGATTAGCCCCCTGTTATTTCTAAACTCATTTTACTGGCTTATTCCCTCAAATTGCAACAACAGCTCTGACAATTCCTCAGTTTGAGCGTGAGTACACTCTTTTGGACTTTCAAGGCCATTTCCAGACAGAGGGCAGTGCGAAATGAGCCTAACGTATCGAAGAAGACCAGAAATGCCGATTTGGCGCCGAGCAGTTACATTGGCCATCGCAAGAGAGGTATCATATTTGAGGTAGGATTAAGGACTAAATCCTTATAAGATTGCAGTTACGCGATTGTAGTCGGACGACCAACAACCTGATCGGTTCTTATCAGTTCAAGGTCAGGAAAGTAAACAACCGATCAAATTTTCAAACTTCGGCCGATCCTGGAAAAAATCCAAGAAGTCCAAATGGATACCCACCACCTATTCATCAATTTCAAAGCCGCATACGACAACATTGATAGAAACGAGCTACTCAGAGCCATGTCCAATTTCGGTATACCGCCCGAACACGTCCGTTGTGTAGGATGCTCCATTAGGGTGGTCGGAAACGACTTCACCGACACATTCGATACCAAAAATGGATTTAGGCAAGGCGATGCGATGCGCTGTCTGTGACTTCTTAAATTTGATTCTTGAGAGGATTATGAAAACTCCCGAGCCAACGGCAGTGGCACAATATTTCGAAAATCGGTGCAACTACTAGCGTACGCCGACGATATTGACATCATTGATAGACCTCAACGTGATGTCATAGCCACGTTTGTTAGTATAGAAAAGGAAGCAGCAATAATGGGATAAGCAGTAAGTGAGGCAATTTTTTTTAATTTTCTTAGAATTTTACAGAAGACACACTGAAAAAGTGGCGGCGGCAAAAACTTTTTAAAGATGAAATACATATTATAAGATTATATAAATATCTTGGTCTGAAGCTTTTTTAAATTTTTTAACCGTTTGACTAAAAATAACATTTCTTCAAAAAGTACGCATGGCAGTAAGCGGATTTTTAAAAATTTTACACTTGTTCGAAAAGCACCGAAAACGATCGCATATACCAAATTTTATAACCCTAGCTCAAAATGACCTATAGCTGGACGGACGGATATATACTTGAATATACTTTGAGGTATATATATCAAAACGAAAAATAGTACGCCTTCAAAAATCTCAAATGAATAATTGAAGATCAAAAAAAAAAACTCTTTGTTTCGACACAAAACAACGATTTTTCCGGCATCTGCCCTCCAAAAAGAGGGAGTGGGTTAAAATCTATTGACGAAAATTTTATAGTGGCATTAGGTACAAACGATTTTGCGTCTAATTTTTTTTGGAATATTTAAAAATTTTACACAAAAATATTTTTACTGAAAAATCGCCAACAAAAATGGACGTGGCAAAAATCTTGATACACACGAAATATATATGTTGAGAGTGTAAAGATATGTTGTTCAGACACTTTTTCAAAGTTCTTTACCGTTTGGTCAATAACAACGTTTTACTCATAAGTGTGCGTGGCAGTGGGCGGACCATTTTTACGCTTTTTTTGCTTCGTCGACAGAGAGATATCAAATTTCATCACTCTAGCTGAAAATTTAGGCCCCAAAAAATCGGTGACACGGACGGACGGAGGGTTGGAGTCGGGTTCGTATCAGAATGATGCAGAAAACTTCTGAATTAGTGTCGAAAAAAAAGTTTTTTTTTATAGTATTATGATGTCGAAAATGATTGTTAACTGAGAAAATCCAAAAAGAGGACATTTTTCATTTTATGCAAAGAGATACCGGACTTTTATTGTCTAGACGAAATGAGGACGTCTGGTCAGCCTAATCAAAACAAATATACCTCTACGGGATAAAGTATAAACATATTTAAAGGCTAGAATCCAGCGTGCGGATCATTAAATACCCTATCCCATCCCATCCTTCAAATTAAAATCCCCAAGAAAGGGGGGCGTGGCTTAAAAACAAATGGGGATAATACATAGAAGTACCCATTGTCACAATATACTGTTCAAGCAGATTATCTATTCTTTTTATGGTTTAGAAAAAAAAAAGTTATTCTGTCGTATATGCTATAAGTTTTATTTCCAGAAAGCGCCCTCAAAAAGTGGACGTGGTTTAAAATGAAATATGGGTGAAATAGATATTTCACTATAAGTAATTTTATCAACTTAAGTTCGATTTTTTCCGAAACAACTTTTGCTGCTATGAAGAACAACCTTTGCTGTCAAGCAGAACGAACCATTCAGTATTAGCGAAAACATCATGACCTTCCTGCCGAATATAAAAGCCCGAGGTATACAAAAAAAAAAGGAACAGTTTGCCAAACGAAAAGATTCCGGAGTTTACCAACTACAGAAGCACAAACTTACTTGGCATCGCGTACAACGTTTGAACGTTTGAAAAATCGATTCCAAAAAAAGGTTTAGAAAAGTCTCTGGAATTGTTATTCAATATTGTTCTCGATAGAATTTTGCAACAAACATTCAATAATCTGTCCAACGACTAAAATGGGTAAATGGTCAAAAGCTTCGAGGTAAGACACTTCGTCAGAAATGAAAACACTAAGCAGGCGATTAGTTACAGGTCAGCCTTTTTAAGCTTGAGTTTAAACCTTAGACCTCGCTTAGGTGAGGTGGTCGGTGGACTGTATTTGTTGCTTTAATCATTGATAGTAAGTGTTAATTTCGGCATACCATTTTTTTTAACAATCGCAAAAAAAGTATTCCATTTGAAAAAAAGGAAAAAACAGGAAAAATAAAGCACCTAGCTTACCTATATAGAAAGAAAATCTGAGAATTTCAAAGGAATTCTTCTGGAAAACCAATTATCCATGTTAAAGTGGTAGACTTCTCCTTACTAATAAACGGAGTTAATAATTTTAGTATACTTTAAAGTTACAAAATTAAAAAAAAACTAATCGAGCTTTGGCTTCGCTTCATATCATGTTTCCTCTAAGTTTTGCCCTGGACGGCATATTCTTCTGAATTTCTGAATTATTACAAGCATTTGGTGCTACCAAACCCCTTAAATTTGTAGAAAAGCAAGCCAGTAGGTACCAACAAGTTAAAAACAAAATACAAAAAATGCAAAAAAAAATGTAGCAAAGGATCAAAATCCCTGATATGCTCCAAGTAGCTAGAACTAGATAAATTGTAAATAATTCCACTCCTCAAAGTGGTAAAACTTCCCTTTTACTCGACTCTAACAATGTAAAAAAAAAATACAAACACACAACAACGATATGACAGGAACCTACCTACCTATAGGTACGGCATATCTTTCCTAATAACCACAATTCTTCATTTTAGTCTCGGAAAAGTATCATTTTGTTCGCAGTATTGTATGTCATAATTAAAAGCCCTCCAAATCCCTGTAATTACTTCAATACGCCACAATGGGATACGAAATATGTTTTTGCCATAACGTGGAAAACTCATACTCAAATCCTCTCTACATCCTCGCAAATTAATGAAAGCTACCATTGAAACATTAAACGTATCTACAGCTCAATTATCCTTAATTCTAACCTCCCCGAGAACAGCACAACAACACACGGGTGATTATGATGGTGGTGGTGGTGGTGGTGGTGATAGCAGGCAGCATCAGCATCAGCACCGGTGTACCTGTATGACTTAATATTGAAAAGGATACCTATGCACTCTAGGCGCACTCATAGATGTGGCTCCAATTTGCCAGTACAACCGAGTACAAAACAGTATGCAAAAACATAGAGAGGGAGCAACAACAACAACAACAACATGAAAAAGAGTAGAATTTTCTTTTCATATTACAAATAGTCCTGCGAAACCACACACAAGCCAACAACAACAGAAACAACGACACCAAACAGCAACACAAATGCAAAGAAATCTGTAAAAACAAACGAAAGGATCTGGTTCGTTCGTCCTGGAATTTTACATGTTTATATTTACTAAGGGATTTTTGCGCTGTAATTAAAAACCTCACGGATTTATGGATATAGATGGTAGTGGTGGTCGTTGTGGTGTTGGTGGAATCAGTAGCAGCAGGAGCTCCGTGGTACTCTCACTCGACAAGCAAGCACAACGAATAGATGCGCTTCGCAAATGTATCGGACTGAACGTTTGTAGTTCGTGGTTGCAATGAAATTGTTGCGGCTGCCAGATCTACCGGCACACGAGTGAGGGAAATATATATATACAAGGAGTCCCAGGACGAGGTTTACATTGAGTGTCAGGTTGTTGCGCCAGAATAGTTTGCAAATACAACAAAAAAAATGCAAAAAATAAAGTAAAACAACATAAAACTACTTTCACCAGATTTCTGTTGCAACCCAAAGATAACCAAAGCACAGAGTCAAGCACTCATACATTCGCATTGGCGGCAGAGAATTGTAATTAGAATGGTGTACCATTTAACCAAACGACAAAAGAGAAGCAACAGTCGAATGCACACCAAACGAGGTGCATGAGGTTTTTGCCTTTTAGCCGCAGCACCTGACATTTGATTTGCACCCGGGCTTTCGCGGTAAAATGGATGACACGAGGGGAAAGAAACGCGATAGGCTGCAGTATCCTTGCATTGGTAAATGTTTGAAGGATATTTTGTAATTTCCAACCTTTTGTTGATTATTTGCAACAAAAAAAAGCTTAGAAAATTATGTTTCTTTCAGTACATAACGTATGCATGTGCGTGTGGGAGTTGGTGAGACTGTATGTGTATGTAGGAGCGTTCTTATTTCAAATAATACTGCAGAGAATCTTCAAAAAGGATAAAGTGTTAAATATTTAAGAATATCAAACGACATATACTCATAGCTATCCCTCTGCTCGGATACTCCTAAGTCGAGTTGAAATTGAAACAAAGGTCCTTTAGTTGTCCTACTACACAGTTGAACAAAAAAATGAGAAAAGGAAATGTATACGCTTAACTCATTGCCATTTCTCATTTTGGGATAAATATTTCAACGACGAACTCATTTATTTCTTATGAAGATTTACGTTTCGGGCCATAGAGACCAGAGCTGGGTGGATTCACTGGGATACATGTTGCGTTTCGATGTGGACCTTTCAGCAGACGAGTGTATAGGATGCTTCTACTGCTGCTGCTGGGTGAGTGGCGCTTTTAGGAAAATTAAATAACAGATGGGTGTCATGAAATGTTATACTAAATCATACTACTGAGGAGGGCAACCAGATTGATGACATCTTTTTTTTCCTTCGCTCTTAGGGATGGATAAAACGAGGTCAAGGACTGGGTTGTTTTATATGTGCTCTTTTTTATTCATATGTTATTTTTAATGAAACAGGCTGTAAATGGTTGACCAATTCTTGACCGTATGGACTGTAAAGAGTATCTACTAGTCCGTTGCAGATCACTATGCGCAGAGCGAGAATTTTTATACCTGGAACTTATCATTATCTGATAAATAACTTCAGAAGTGTCGAAAGTCAAGAAAAGCCTATCTCAACCAAGCCATTCGGATACGGCATACAACTTTCGATCCCAACATCGTGAAAGAGAAGTCAAGGCCAACACGTAAATGGTTGTGGTAAAAATCTAAGTCTTGTATTCTAACAAACCTTGTGAGCCAAAAAAAATGATATTTTTGGGTTGTTGACAGTAAGATCGCTGAAATTCACTATTTGCTGTCTGAATACTTTGCATCAGAGAAATGAGATTGTCTGAATATTTTTATAAGACAGTTCTTCAAAACTCATTTTTGTTTGACCAAAATCGATTTTTTTTTCTGAACGTAATAGTTATAGTTATAGTTCAATATTTTCGGACTATCCAATATACCCCTATGACCTATGGCATAAGCCAGATCATATGCTATAGGAAAAGGTCAAAATATGTAGGTGGAATGAAATGCCGGCACTATGGCCTGCAATCGGTTTCCTCACCACGATATCCATAAGGGGACATGGCGGTCTCCATATCAACGAACAGTCAACCAAATTGATCACATAGCGATAGACAAGCGCCACGCATCCAGTATTTTGGATGTCCGAACATTCCGAGGAGCTAACATCGACTCGAACCACTACCTTGTTGCAGCAAAGGTAAGAATGCGGATATCCATTCACCACAACAATCCAGGACTACTGTGAAAAAATTTAATGTCGAAAGACTGCAATCGCAAGAAACCGCCAAGACCTTAGCGCAACGCCATTAGATCAGCCGCTACTGATGTGCTAGGTTTCTCGCGCCCAGATGCTCGCAGCCAAGAACGAGGCCTACAAGAAAATTGCAAGTTTTAAGAAAGGGTAAAACGTCAAAGCCAAGGATACAAGGCTCGAACAGAATCCTGTCGAGATGAACAAGGAAATATCGTAGTTGAGACACAGTCGACGCTGAGGATATGGAAGAACCACTTCTGCAGACTGTTAAACGGCGATGACGAACAACATTCCGCTGTCAGGCAGAACGAACCATTCAATATTGGCAACGACAGCGAAAGCTGCCAACCACCCGACCTGAGTGAAGTGAGGATAGCAATATCTAAACTGAAGCTTAATAAGGCTGTCGGAAATGACGACCTTCCCGCCGAGCTTTATAAAGCCGGCGGAGATGACTTGGTAAGTAACATCCACCAACTCATAAGCCGAATCTGGTCGGAAGAAAGTATGCCTGAAGAATGGAACCTCAGCATCGTTTGCCCGATCCAAAAAAAAAGGAGACCCTCTAAACTGCGCCAACTACAGAGGCATAAGTCTCCTCAACATCGCATACAAGATTCTATCTGCCGTAATATGTGAACGCCTGAAACCGTTTACCAACAAACTGATCGGCCCTTATCAGTGTGCTTTTAGGCCCGGAAAGTCCACAACCGATAAAATTTTCACACTTCTTCAGATATCAACGTTGTCATACTTACTATTTCAGATAACATTTTAATGTTCACCTATCGTTTTTACATAAAAGTGATGCTTTTGCATAACGAGGTATTCGTTGCGATTATAAATTTCGAATAGATCTGCCGACGAAATTTATGTCACATGATAATGCATCGGCAATAGGGGTGCAAGCAACAATTTTTGACAGCTACGCGTGGAATTTCATCGAAAATTGTCCGACGAAGAACTGATGCGGAATATAACAAACGCTTTTTTTTTTGTCCCGCAACGGATACCTTAAAAGCGGTTCGGAAATGAACTGACCGTTGTTTGAAATTCTTTTGAACGGATGCCTTGATAGGGCAGTAAATATTTGAAATCATGTCGAGCACGTCCACGTCAAACCATTTGCTTTATTAGTTTGGTATTCAAAGTGAATTACACAGCTCGAATTGACAATGACAATTGCTTTCCCAGTTTTCCAAGGATCTTCATTTTACACGCGAATAAAATTCAACTGATGCAAGAAATAAGGAATGACGACAATAAAATGTAGGTTCTGAGGTTAGAAATCAAACCTGAAAGATATCACTAAGACTGAAGTTGTTTAGAATATAATTTTTGAAAAAGTCGCACAAATATTTACCTTAAAACAAGGACCTGTCATCGGAGCCGCAACAATTGTATAGAAGGTTATCCGATCCGAACACGTTAGTTATTTACCAAATTTCAACAATGAATATAAATGGTAGACTTAAAAAAAATACACAAATAAACAAATGATAGGTTCTGGGTGATAAACCTAAAATAGTTATCTACGCCTTCTGGTTTATCTGATGAGTATAAAAAGGTGAGTGACCTTAAGCCGCGCTCTGAGAGTCTTATATATTTTTCCAAATTTACCAAATTAACTTTTTTGGATAATAGTTTTTTTGGACTAACTGAATAATCTTTAACTGTGGTTTTACACTTTCAGTGTGGAATTCCCTTCAAAATAAGCATCGATTTGATTCTGTAAATTGTCATGAAAATAGAAGGCAATTCATTGCATGGTGCGGTTTGTAAAATGTTTACGAGTTGGATAACAAAAAAAAAATGTTTCCTTATTTTATGTTTTTTGAACTTATAAGGGTCAAGGTAAGCCCGACATACCAAATCTCTCAGACGAATCTTTAGCATTTTCTTCACGCCCTCCCATATCTTAAAGCTTACATTTATTTGCGGCTAAAACTAAGTCGCCACACGTTGAAGACATTTTCAAAAAAAAAAATCAGTCTTGCCCACCCAGTGCATCCGCCCATACAGGAAAAAACACACTCGTTCTGTGATTGTGGCCGCAAATAGACAACGGAACCGAAAACCAAAAATTGTCGGTCTGATTAATGATGGTCCCTTTATCATTTAGCTATCTCCTTAGATAGCCACACCGCACATTCACATAAAAACGGGTGGTTTTATTTTCTGTGCCCTCTTCCTTCATTTGCCTATTCCTACGACTTGTGTTCCACTTTTTTTCTATTTTTCTGGCCGCTCAAAAAGACTGATGATGATCGAAATCAGTAGAAAGAACATTTAGTCAGGCATGCAATTAATCAAGTACCATTGCTTCTACAGATAGAACTGCCTCCTCCAAACAGCCACTATACGAGCACTCCCATGCCCATCTCGAGGCGACTGACAAAAAAAAAAGTTTCAACTTCAAGATACTATTATATGTACTACCCAAAGAGTGTGGCAGGCACCCCATACAAAGCTCAGTGGAAGCCGAACTGAACAAGTTACTGGTTGCCTACTATAACGCTTAGGTCAGCAGCCAGAGGCTGGCCGATTTAAGGGTGACTGTATGGGGGACTGGGGGCCCGCAAACCAAAACTTAGAGGAAAAACAGATAATCTTGGGCAGTTTTTGAATTTCGTTTTCATTTCCATGTACGATGGATACCCATCTCCTTCCTCAACGGAAGCGAATCCAATTTTCTTCTTTTCCATTTTTTTTTTTGATTGTGCTCATCGTGTGCACTCGTATTCGTCCATTCGTGTTGCTCTCTCTCGGAAAAGTCATCGTGTGCACATAAAGAGTGGAAGTTAAAGTGGGTGGACAGCAAGTTAAGAGGGTGAACCAAGACTGAAATATATATTTTTGTTTCCTACATCCTTTTCGTCGTTTTATCGTATTTTGTTGATTATGGCATAAATAGAGAGTTTGCGGTTTATTTTAATTCGTTCGTTTTATTTAGAAACTTTTTTTTTGTCTGCCGACATCTCATAGTGGGTATGGTTACAGCGGAAAGAGTTAGGACCATGAACGAAGGATGTGCATGTATTTGGGGGTTTCCGTTTTAATTGAATTTCAAATGGAGTTAATAGATTCGCTTAGGAATGCATGAGGCACAAAAAGTAACAACAACGCGAATAGGGAAAGGAAAAGAAAAATTGAAGGCAGATTTAAATTTTTTTTTTTGATTTTCGAAAGACCCGTCTGTTTTGCTTGGGATTGGGCTAACATGCAATTTACCATTTTTACCCACAATCTCGGATTTGCGAGTTTTGTTTGCTCAATTTTTCTACCGGACTATTGTTTTTCTGGTTTACAAATCCTAATTGCATATTCCATGGGAAATGCGGTTTGTTGTAGGCATGCAACATTGAGATTTTTTTGTATAAAGCTAAGACTGATGTTTCTCCTGCAGGAATTTCGATAAGCTGATTTAAATCTCGTCTAATTGGCTATTCAGGTATAAAAATAAGAAGCTTCCGTAGGGTATATTTATTTTCTTTGCGAATTGGCATGATTTATTTGACCGATTTAAAAAAAAAAATTTACTGCTTTGGAATATATTTTCTTTTAAATGAAGGCCGAATAAATTAAATTAAATTTGTCATTGCATAAGTTTGGATTCCATATATGCACATTGTTGGAATATGTTTAGTTTTAAGGTTTGATAGGTCGAAAGGTTTAAGAAAATTTGTTTCTAGTCGCGCTAGAACAATTTGAATTCATTGTATTGTTTCAGATATATGAGTAGCTTGTTTATGAGACTATAACCTGTGAGCTCGTTGAGCCTATTGGAAATTTAAATGAAGTTATCAATTTCATAGCCACAGAATGTCATCTTAATAAAACTCATAGGTACACAGACTAAGAAATTCACGAAGGACCCAGTATCGTTGGTTACAAAGAGCCAAGGTGACATAATAGTCAATAATTTCTTGCTTCAATCCGCTGTGATAATCATTGCACAACCCATCTCAATCCACCCTTAAATTGAACATCTAAACTGGGCGTGGCTAAAAGCTTTATATAGGTGAAATATTGCAGAGATTGTCAGATTGTCCTTTAAATTAAATTTGTAATTGCTTGTAAATCATTTTGAAATGTAAGATAATATCTCAGAAGTAAGATAATAACTGTCAAATCTCTGAATTGTAAAACGTGCGGTCACAGGCTTTGTAAAAAAATTATCACGAAAAAAAAAGTCAGATATCTTCATAAAAATTTCCTTTTTTTAGACCAAAATCGTAATTTTTTACTGAAAGTGGCCGTAAGAGGATTTAAAAATATATATTCTGGTGCTGAATCCATGAACTGAATAGCTAATATTCTAAATAAATATTTTCAGATTGACAAATATAAAACTATGACGTATGTACATCATAAGATTTGGGAATATGCTTTAAAATATAAGAAAACGTCCCAAAAAGTTGGCATTGCTTGAATTAATCAATATTGTCAAAGTATTTCCATCAAACTTTTTTCTTTTTCGAAATACCTTGAAATTTTACCGAAACCATTTTTTCACTGGAAACCCCGCCAAAAAGTGGTCGGGACGAAAATATGTTTGTATTCTAAATATTGATTTCAAGATTGTTTAAATATATTGTTCAGATACTTTTTCTTTACGGTTTAATTTTTTTTCATTTTAATAAGTGACCGTCAGTAGTTTTTTTTATTGCAAATCTAAAGATTTCGTATAGACCAAGAACCCGGAGTAATTTTTTCGGTCTGAGAGGTAACAGAAAGTTATTTGAATTACTGTGAAACCTGAAGCCTGAAGTTTATTGCCAACAACAACAATGATTAAATGCGCGAGCTTAAGAGTTATCAAGATGAGGCAGATACTCGCATTATGTTTTTTTTTTCATTTTTGCCAAACGGTTGCTGAAAAAAAATACAAATTTTCGGCGCAGACTCGTTGGCACCCAGCCGAGCTTTCTCACAACCATTCATGTGTGCGTGTGTACTTCTTGCACGATGGCGGGACCTCCTGTTTTATGCTGACCCCGAACGGCGAATTTGATATAAGATTTCCTTGGCAATTGATACTACTCGGATGATTTGTCAGATTACCACGAGAGGAGACGCAGTAAAAAATCATTTAGGTGTTGCTAAAGCTGGGAATCGAACCCAGACCGTCTGCGCGGCAGTTCATCGCACTAACCATCGCATCACTGAACCCGTCGGTGGTGCGTCTCTGTAAACTACCTCAACTAAAATCCGGCGTAAAAGTTGGAATTGAAGTTGGAACAATGAACACACTGAGATACAGAAATATGAACTTATTTTACGAGAACCTGCGATCGATGCTCTGTGCTGCTTTACCTGAATTTTATTGCTTCACTGGTTGTGACTATACTCCATTATTTAAAAAAAAATAAGAAATTTTGTAATTTGCAAAATAGAGCTGATCTTCAGCTAACTTTTTCTGAATTTGGTAATGAAGAAGATTTGGACAAAGCGGATTTCAGAAACGAAAAATTTGTTTTAAAGGTTTTAAATATAATTGAAGCTAGATACAGATATTTTTCACATCAAAAACAACATTTCACAAAAGTATGGCGCCATTTAGCTTATTCTTTCCGTGTAGACACTTTGTTAATTTTTTTGTTTTTTTTCAGGTTTCAAAGGAAGTCTCTTGTCCCACCAGACAGGACAGTATTGCTAAAGCAGATATGTGGGTCCAATTATGTTTCATGTATTATATGGAATATGCGGTGAGAAATTAAACTACTGGATTAAAACTTTCAGATAATGGTTGGGTTCGAAGTTCTATACCTCGAAAAAAAACACCCAAAATTGACAGTGCTACCATTGGATGTTTTTCAGACTTTTGAAAGATACGGATAAGTGAAGAAAGATCTTATGTGTTGTCACTTTTAACAAGCTGTTTTTTTTTAGATTTTGGTAGTTATTGTCCAGTGTATCCACCCGGCGAATATTAATCGAACAAGAAATTGTATTTGTCACACAATTAGTGAAACCATGACTTTATTAAGAGAACAGCTAATTCCACGCATTGGACCCAATGAATTAAACGCCTAGATCAATTCATATCACTCCTCTAAAATTGTTTCTTCTGATATCAGATTTTTAGAATTGTTTATTTAGGGATGTGTAGAGTTCAATTATACATTGATAGGCCGGCATCAATTGTGGATTTGGTAGACCATATTATTTGCTTAACTGATCAGTATTCGATCAATTAAGCGAATAATATGGTCGAAAAATCTAAGAACTTCAGAAAATTTATATTAGCCGTAGTTTCGGCCAATGCTTGGAAAAAAATTCTTAAAAATATAGGTCAGCCTTATATATTTTTTTAATGAATGGATGATAGAAAAGTCTGGAAAAGTCCAGGGAAGTGGGTCTAGCAATTCTCTCCGTCTGTCATTCGTTAGACTGTGCACGAATATGGAGGCCAAACTAAACGACTGGATGGATTTACTTAAAATTTTATGTACGATATTCTCAGTTTTTTCTTCAAATTCTAACGTTGATGGTTATGTTCGTTTGAATCAAAATACTGTGGGAGGTAAGGTTTGCTTTAGTCATACAATGCCAAATCAAAAAACCAGTCTGGATATTAAGACGATTTTTTTTTTTGAATTGGCATTACCAGAGAAAATATTAATTTTAACTTATAAAAAATTATTTTTGATTTTCTGATTTCAACCTGTCTGGGTATTAAGACGGTTTTTTTGAATTGACATTGTATGTTTAAAAAAAACTATACGTCCCACATGATCTTGATTCAAACGAACGTAGCCGTCAACGTTAGAATTCGAAAAAAAATTCATTCAAGATTTTTCAGTCGGTAATATAGAACAAAAAAAACGAATGGCAGTTTTGATTGGAAAATTAATTTCTTAGAACTCAACGAATGTACGTTTTGACATTTAGTGGATTTTTTCGAAAACGTTTTTTTACCAATCAAAAACTACATTATAAGCCTAACGAAATAGAAAAAAATCCCACCTAGGCAATATACTATAGAGGTCCATGTAGAATTTTTAAATCTTAAATAAAAATTAATTCTCTGAGGCAATACCTATCCAATAAATGTCTAAGATTCAAAAACACACAGTTCGTCTACAATCTTCTTTTCAAACATTTTCCCGGCCATTTAAGAAAAAATAAAAATCAGACGTATATAACAAGAGAATACAAAAGAAAAAATTATTTAAAAAAAATTCCAATTGAGTTATAAGTAACTATGTGTAAATATTTGGTATACAAATACCTCAATACAGAAGACTTACCAATTAATTCAAAATCTTCAGTGTAGTTACACATGTTACACAATATATCGGAATCGATTGCGGTACAAATTCGGCACACTTCATAAAAAAAAATTGGGGTTTGTCATCATGTTGTACACATATTCGATAACACTAATCGTTAATTAGAAATAAAAATAAACACCACTAAAAGAAACAAATACTAACTGGACTGTAAATAAAAAAAACCGTACCGAATAGTTAAACTGTATTAAAAAAAATTAACTTTACCGCGCACGGGTCACCGCGCATCGCGAACCGCACTCGACCAAACATCGCGTAGTAAAAATTAAAGGCGGATGGTCTTTGCTGACCTCTCTTCTGACTCTTTGAGAGTTTACCACTAATACGACTGTCCACTGAGTTCATATTAGTTGATCTTCACCTCAGAGAAAGTAACCGCAAATATGTAGTTGTAAATTGTTACAAAAAGTGCAAAACAATTCCAAATTGCCTACAAAACAGTCTTCAAGACTTCACCATGCTTCAGCAGGCTCAAAGAGAAATAAGTTTATTTCGACTCATAATTTCAAGCTGCATTTGGTTTAGGTGGATGTTGGAAGGAGCATACCATTTCACTTGCCCTTTTTTTAAATCTCAACTCTCTTAGCTGAAACGAGTACCATGGCCATAAGACCGTGCCCATACCATTTTGCATTGAAATGGAGAGAATTTCACCAAATCTTTCTGCAAGATCATAGATACGCATAGCTGCATGGTGTTCTGAATATTTCGCATACACTATAGACAAGGCTTTGAGAGAATGAGTTGAATTCTGAAAATGAGTTCAAACCACCATTCCTGTGGTTGGGTATTGCTCTTGGAAGGCGTAAATTACATGAACAGGTCTCTAAGAAAATGAGTTCAAATCATAGCATGGATTCGGTGTTGAAATTACAATTACAAGAACAACATGAGAGGACTCACCTCGTTTTTTTCAGCTTTGAGTGGTAGAAATAACCACATCATGGAAAATAAAGCTAAGTGCAAACAGAGATCGTTGACGTGTTTCAATGGTGAAATTTAATAAAGTCATTGAGCGCATTTCAGACGTTTTATGTAGAAACTCACGTCATACCAATTTCTCTTGAGAAAAATTACATTAACGCAAATGGCACCCACTTTTTCTTGCGGAGAAATAATAGAAAAACCACATGCTACATGTTCGTAGCAATAATGGCTTAGCATTTGTACTTCTCAATTTCCAATTTTTAAACTTCACTTTGAAAAGCGACAAACAATCAATTTCAGGAAATTAAAAATTTGTAGACTTGTCGGAGTTAAAAAAAGATTTCTAGATAAATGGAACACAAACTGCTGTTTCGGTTTGAAGAATCTTCAACTGTCTTTTCCAAACCAAACAAAAATTTAAAAAAAAATTATAGTGAGTTGGGATTTTATTTCATGTCGTTAGGTCTAGAGTTTTCGACTGTGAAAATAAAACATCGGAATTATCTGCTAACTTTCAAAACGTACATTCTATTCTGAGAGTTCTTAGAAGGGACTTTCGTTTCTACAACTCATTTCAGTATAGAAAAACGCTTCCTATAATATATTTGCCCATCAAAAACGGCATAAGTTTTTTTTTTAAGTTATCGATAGACTCTTGATTGAAGCAAGTTAATTGTCAATTCAAAAAAAATGTTCTATCGGACAAAAGAAATCAATCAAGATGATCAGATGTACAAATGAGACTTCATATAGGAATAAATATCTAAATAGTTTGTATAGTATATCAACCCTAGAGACATTTTCACTGTCCAATCAAGGGACACTATATTTTCTATTTTTTCATATAGCTCTAGCCGTTACCATACGGCTGAATTATATGCAATAAAAGCCACGTCAGTTTTCAGTAAGTGCCTTTTTAATTTTCAAGGTACCAATATCAACCCCTATTTCCAATATTCGGTGATTATCTTCCTGAAATCAACGTGAATCAATTACGGGACAGTTGTAAAAATATAGGATTTGGAGTAGGTGCAAAGATTAAGACTTAATTGCAATTTCAAAAGTGCAATAGCGTCTTACGTTCTGGACCTTTTTGCATAAGGCTTTATTTCATGGCACTCCGTCAATATACACTACGGGATAGAGTGGTGCCGTTGGCCTTTCGGCTCATCCGTCATTATCTATGCTCAACGTGCCTGACTAACCTTTGAGGTTTTTCGATGATCTGTTTTACCAAATATGTCGATGCATCTCGTTTAAATTGGTCACATAGTCATTCCAAACTGAAACTACGACACCGTTTACTCCATACTTGAAAACACCAACGAATTTCCAAGCTGAGAAACCTACCATTTTTACATTGACTTTAAGACGGCATATGATAGCATCTACTAACCGGAGCTCTATGAATGACCGAATTCAGGATTCCATAATAATTGATACAACAATTCCGCCTAACTTTGGATGCACCTTTAAATGGGAATTCAGTCCCACTTAATGTCGCGCCCCCGAAAGCTAGACAATATGCCGAGCAAGTTCAAGGTTGAAGGTGGCCAATTCAAACGAAAATTTCTTTGTTGAATTGCTGTAACTGCATGCAAGGAAGGCAAATGGAGAAGACGATACAACTCAGATGAATGGATGTAGTAAGTCAGATAAACATATGTACATCGACTACATCGGTTCGACCACATTGAGCGAATGAATAGGAATGCTCCAAACAAGAGAACCTTCGAATTATTTTGGAAACAGCTCATGGTTAATCGTGAGGTTCGAGACGACAAGTTTAAGGATCAACCATTCAAATGCTCAATCTAGCGCGGTAGGACTGAATGAATAGTGGAAGCAATGCCCCCAGGATTGAAAAGGTTAGTAGACTGAATGACTAGTGGAAGCAACGCCCCCAAGATCGAAATGATTAGAAGGCTACCTTGTCTCAGGCGGAGGCCTTCAACGGATCGCTAGCAGGTGAAACAAAAAGTAAGTAACTATATGTATGTGAGATTTTCAAACTAAAATACCGCTACTGATTAATGTTTCCATATCAATGGTTGAATATTTCACAACACATTGTGCTTTCTTGGTCAGAGTTAGAGTAATAGTTTCAACATCCAGTCGAGAGTTATAGTTCCAACAATCCAATTACTGGTGCAGATACGTTAAAATAGGCAAAATAATTGATCGATGGTGATAGATCCATGTCATCACATCAAATTAAAATTACACAGGTCACCATTTACGACAAGCTTTCAATGGTTTAATGAGTCTTTTCCAAATCTTTCGGTTGCTTCGAAACAAAAGGGTTTTTCTGTGGTTGCAGTGAACCCATGCACAAGCCTTAATCTGGACTGCCAATTCCAATTTATTAATCACAGGGAAATCAGTGTCCACTACATTATTGAGCACTGCCGTTGGCCTTTCGGCTCATCTGTCATCATCTCTGTTTAAGGGGCTTAAATAGCTCTTAAGATTCTTATATGACCTGTTCCCCTAACATGTCATTCTCTTAGTAGCTCACATAAGTTGTCAACTTTGTCCATTCTGGCAGGGTCTGCATACTAAGAAAATGAATAGCTTCCTTAGTATGAGGACACAACAGCGGATGAAGAAAGCCTAGCGCCTTTCGGCCCATTTGTGTTGACAGGATTTGGAGACGAAGATTGAACAAAGAACTTTACAAGCTTTAGACCTGTTCATAAACTCCGCATTGGGCGTCTAAGATAGAGCGAATAAACATGATTACTCCGGTCCGTTGAGTCTTCGATTCTCAACCGGACCTCGAACGGTGGAGGAAGACATCGCTTTAGTTGAAGAGCTCGAGAAGAAAATGATCTTAACAAACTTAAAGTGCGCTACACACCGGACTAATTTTTGAGGCATGTTGTTTGAGGGCCAGGTTCATTATGGTATGTAGCGCCACTGAAGTAAGTAACTAGTTATCCAAAAATATATCCCTCAACCAGAAGGGTCAAATTCCAATTTATTGGATACCACTAGGAGAAGGTGCCATCAATATCTCATACGATATTTAGCATAGCCCTAGGCCTTTCGGCTCATAAATCCCTTGTTTAACCGGATATCTATGTTCAAGTTGTCTGACTTATCATTTGGCCGATTCTTAGTTGACCTGTTGTCTGAATATGTGCGCGCACTAATCGGCTCTACTGAGGTATTCGTCGGAGCGGAGCGGAACCAGTCTCCGATTTTATACGATTCAAAGGATTCCGAAATGCTGTTCGGAATATTTCTCCGCCATTTTTAAACGCATCCCGGGGAATCGCGTTGAAGTGAGTTTAGGCGCATTTTTCGTGCAATTTTTGACAGCTAAGTGCGATTCTTTTTCCGATTTCCTTCGAAACAAATTCTTCGCGGAAGTTATTTACGAATTGTAGTGAAGTGATCTTTCTCCGCCTCGAATTCAATTTGAATCTCCGACGCAGTATACGTTGCGATAAATTGCTCGCTCCGACGGATACCTCGCTCGGGCAGAATATAAGTTGTGTAACTGGAAGCAGCAGTTAAGACCGACCAAATAAAAGTACCATGTAGGAAGAGGCCCAGTTCTTTCCGGAGGGTTGCGCCACTTTAGTAAATGAATGTTGTAAGACACAACCGCGTTTGAGAGATTTTTCGTTTTCGCTGTATACGATTTATTTGTGCCCTAACAAACAAAACTTGTAATTTGCCTCCATCGAGCCTGACCCGGAAGAGGTATAGAAAAAACCGTGATTCAGGTAATTTCTCAAAGTTAAAACCAATTGACATGTGAACAAAATTCAAAGCGATTTTTTCCCCCTTGTTGAATTGCTTCCTTCATAGCCTTTGCTTATTGGTTCAATCCTCATACTGGAAGCACCACCATTTACACATAAGAGCAAAGCAACTACATTATCAAAAGCAACCTTCTTCAAGTCCACTCGTATAAACATTTTGCTTATACATCCACTTTTATATTTTATCATGTAAGGGTTAGCCCCATGGGGGTTCGGGTAACCTTTTGCACAAATTTCACCTCAAACATTTGCTTGGCTCAAACACACACAACTTAAAAGCAAAAATTAATTGCGTTTATATAAAATTCTTGTACCGAAAAAAATAAATGCATCCACTCTTCAATTATAGAAAAAAGAAAACCACCGGCACACCAGAGCAAATTAAATAAAAAGCCAAATAAAAGTGGGTAAAGTAAAACCACTTTACAGCGCTGGCGACGACTACGACGACGACTCACCCATACACTCGGCGAAAACTTTATGCAAATTTAAATTAACTTCCCTTCATAAGTACTTAAGTAAAAGCTAGTTAATATGAATGTATGACGGAAATAGTGGGCGTGGATGGGCGGAAATGGATATACGTAGCACCCAAATGCGAGAATGAGAATGCATGCATGCATACTTTATAATAAAATATTTCGATGGCTCTAAACTTTTTCCATTCAGAGAAGTTGGCTCTATTTACCCTCAAAGTATGCAGGGAAATATACTTAAACAAAATACATATTGCAAAAAAAAAAATAATAATCGTCCTAGGTAGGGAGAAACCGCCAACGTTTCGAAATAAATTTTCTGATGACGGGGAAGGCGATTCTGTGTTTGGGGTTCGCGGGATTTTTTTCTAAGTATTTCGATGGGAAAATATCAAAAATATGGGAAAGGCCGAGTTAGTGGGGCGCGTGAACTTGCATGTGCAATTTTATAACGGATCAGTGGGTAACTAGCGACTCAATCAGTGTTGTTTTTTTTATATTATATGACGATTAAGTGAGTTGTAAAGCAGAAAATCAGGGGACCATTTCTAAGGGGTTGAACCTTAATTTTTTGGAGTGGAAATGAGCTTCTAATTAACCGGTTGACAAAAATCGTGAAAGCATGAGTATTTTCAGGTCTCAAAAAAGGTTTCTCCATTGGGTTTTGAATGTAAATTCAAAGGGCGTAGAAAACACTTCCACTTTTTGGTAATAACGGTTGAGGGAATGCAGAGTTTATGTAGGCCACCTGAAGGGTCAAATTATGTTGATCAGAAAAAAAAGAAGAATTTATGTTCGTTCATGAAAAAAAAGTCAAATGTGAGTTTACACGCGTTAGAAGTGAAATTGTATACGACGGTGGAGTAAAGGAGAGGCTACGCCAGGAAAAAGAGGAGAAGAAGGGTAGGGAAAGTATATAGAAATGCGTTTTATTTCATTCTCTAACAGATTTTTATCTTTACACATTTTCGTTTCAAAAAATCAAATACACAGCATCCCAACAAAATTCACAAAATTAGCAACCATAGTTTAGATTGACAAAATCATGACGAAAATTACTGTCCAACCAGTATAAGATAGCAAGGTAATTCAAAATATATCACCCTATCCTATATATATATCACCCTATTGAGTTCATGACGAAGAACGCTATACGTTACAAAACCGCAGTGCATGGCGAGATTTGTCAGTAATTTCGCGAAAGATTTCCTAACCAAAAACTGCTTCAAGCAATTTCTTTGAAAAGACTGAACCAAAATGTCCAGAAGAAGCCTCGAAAAGGCCTTCGCCTCTCTTTTGGCCGAGAAAATCAGGTTGTCTAATATTATGTGGAAGCTACACTGACAGCGGCTAGACGTTTGAGTTTGTAAGGTTTGTAAGGCAATGTAGTACACTTAACCGATGACTGAGGGAAGACATTTTTATAAAGCTTCTATACTCCTTTCCATCTTCTTGAAAAAGGAGCTTAGCGTATGGAAAACATAGAAAAAAATTAAAATCACTATTGTTATGAAAACCTAAAGTAGCACTCCGGAATAAATCTGGGTTTCAAACAAGCTTTCCACTAAGCCCTGTCACTAGCTAAATGGCTGCATTTACGCAAATCAAGTTGGTTGACATTGGTTTCGACATGTGTGCTCCAATTAAAGCGAGGTCTTCGTCTTCTGTTCCCAACGTCTCGCTGCAAATCGGATACTTGAAGGTATTCTATTAGAAAGTATAGATTGTCCATCTGGTACTGCCTGCAGACCGCCGATCGAATCTAAACTACACTCATGCTTTCTTAACCCTCAATGACATAATGTACGATTTTAAGTTAAAATGCATCTTCAGCGAGCAGTGCCAATTCCATCTAAACAATTGCGTAAACAAACAAAATTTGTGTATTTTCTAAAGCACCTAGCATCTACATCTCATTCTTGAAGAGCCACTACACCCATTCAAAGTTTTTGCTTGGTGTTTCATTAACTTCGGAAGTGCCATCGGGCCTAAATTTTTGAGGATTCCGTGGATAACATGGTAACAAAGACTGGTGAACCATACAGAATCAACGTTGGCGAAAGTAGACTTGTTATAGACCAAGGCCGATTTTTTTCTCACAACCATCAATGTGTCCAAAGAGGTTCAAATCGATATCCACCACCTATTCATTGATTTGAAAGCCGCCTATACGAACTATACATAGCCATGTCGTATACCGCCCAAACTCGTCGGTCTGTGCAGGATGACGATGGAGATTTTTCGTTGCCCCATCAGGGTCGGAAACGACATCACCGACACATTCGATACCAAAAGAAGGATTTAGGCAAGGCGATGCGATGCGCTGTCATGTGACTTCTTAAATTTGAATCTTGAGAGGATTGTGAAAACTCCCGAGCCAACGGCAGAGGCACAATTTTCCAAAAATCGGTGCAACTTCTAGCATACGCTGACGATATTGACCATCATGCCACGTTTGCTAGTATAGAGAAGGAAGCGGCAAAATTGGTTAAGCAGAAAGTAATGGTAAGACTAAGCATATGCTGTAAACACCCAAGGACACAGACCGAATTGGACAGAACGTCACAATTGACAGATAAAACCTTGAGGTAGTGCAGGATTTGTCTACCTCTGCTCAGCTATTAACTCTTACAACGCATCTCATTAGAAATTAAACGAACAATTGCTCTTGCCAACTGTTGTTTCCTCGGGCAATTCAGTAGTAAAACCCTCACTAGATCTACTGAGGAGATCTTATATAAGGCCCTGATCATACCGTCCTGCTCTACAGCTCTGACGAATAGACCGTCTCAAAAGCGGATGAGGAAAACCTTGGTCGATTCGAGAGGAAAATTCTTCATAAGATCTTCGGCCCGTTTGCAATGACAGGCTATGGAGACAAAGATTCAACCAAGAACTAAACGAGCTGATCATGCCCCTGATCAAAAAAACTCCGCATTGGACGTTTAAGATGGCTAGGACATGTAGAACGAATGGACACCAATACTCCGGCTCGCAGAGTCTTCGATTCCCAGCCCGACGTTGGACGCAGTAGAGGAAGACCTCGCCTTAAGTGGCGCGCACAAGTAGAAATCGGCCTCAACCAACTTGGAGTGCGCAATTGGAGGCAGTTAGCTATAGGGACCGGGCTAATTGGAAAGGCATGTTGGTTGAGGCCCAGGGTTCATTCCGGATTGTAGCGCCACTTAAGTAAGTAAAGTATCAATGTTTCCCTTGTTGTACACACATGGGTAAGTTGGTTACTAAAACTAGTGAGCGATGAAGAACCATGATTAATTTTTGGCCCAACAAACACGTTACTGAAAACTCTGGAATGTAGTTCATGTGTTACCAAGAGGGCGGTATAGTCACACAAATAGCTCTGGCAACCATGACTATTTTGAAGGATGCGTGTCGCTTTATTCCTCGTTTTGTAAGGTGAGTGTCAGATTAATCGATTTGATCAAGGCCACGGTTTTATGGGAAACAACTATAAGATCGTTTCATATCACCTGTACATATCGATGTAGCGCAAGCATTCCAAATACCTGTGTAACTATATGCGCCGACGATATTGACATCATTATTTGAACTAAACAAGGCATTGCCACCGCGTTTGCGTTCGCTTATATTTATAATTAAGAGGAAAAGACCATCGACGGATTGAACAGAACGTCACAATTCAACAGCTTTAACTTTGTGGTTCTAAAAAACTTTGTATACCTCTGCACCGCTATTAAATCTGACAAAGATAAGTCGTCAGAAATTGATTGATATTGAAACGTTGCTTTTTTTTAGTGTGAAAGTTTAAGGGTGAAATTTTTAAGGGTAAGGGCTCTCATACAGATGATCCGACATCGCTTTAAGTTCTTAACAAAACGATTGAAAATGTGGTAAGAGAAGACCAAAACGTCACCAACAATAGCGGCTTGAACGATACATCTTCAAAAGGTAATGTCGAAAAACCGAACGTAAAAAAAAAACATTTAAAAAATAAAAATATGGAAATTTTGTCCGTCTTATAAATTTAGCGGAACAACACCTCTTTAGACGGGCTCAGTGGCATGATGTGTTAGTGCGATGAACTGCCGCGCACAAGGTCTGGGTTCGATTTCCAGCCGTAGCAAAACCTAAATGATTTTTCACTGGCCCTCCTCTCGTAATGATCTGGCATAAAACAGGAGGTCCCACCATTGTGAATGAATAACACACGCACACATGAATGGTGATAAAATGTGATAAAGCTCGGCACTGGGTACATACAAAATAGTCTGTTGCGCCAAACTTTTTTTTTTTTGGAACAACACCTCTGAGTATTTTTAAAACATCACATAGTCAGAAGCAAGTAGACAGTAGGAGTAACATTGCATGTTTATAATCGTACAAAAAGTATCTCAAAAATGTTTGAACGTAATACATGTGGAAGACTTTAACCATACTTACATACTTGGAGACACAGTCCGAAATGAGCCTGGGACTCCTCCGACATGTCTCCTTTTTTTCAATCAATCCTTTATACTTTTAAAGTTCAAGAGTTCTTCTTGGAAAGCAAATATTTCTTTAACTCAACTCTGAACACTGATTTTAGCTACAATTTTAGCATATCAACGGTGGAATCCCAAACTCACATAGGACGTATTACTTTTGCTCTAAGTGTACATATTTTGCATCCCAGTTAACGCCATAAGAACAAATATTCCCCACTTGCATATATCGCATGACCAGCAACAATCATACATACAATCCCAATGGTGGACAAAATCCATAAGTGTCATATAAACTCAAATTTGGAAAAAAAAATTTTAAAGATACCTACCCATAGAAAGGACAAATCCAAATGTCACAATCCAAAATAAAAAAATGATAGCTCCGCTCCACCAAATGGATTCGACGAATATACGAATGAAATTTTCTCCAGACATATATTTGGACATCGCACCAGCATGATATAAAAAAAAAACCTTCAAGACATCGGCCGTTCCTTCCGCCCCTAACATTCCTCATCAAAAAAAAAAAAAAAAATGATGATGCACAAGAATATAAAATGCGCAACTGATACCCAGCTCTAGATGAACATGAACTTGGTTGACCGTATTCATACAAAAAAAAAGAGTACAAACATAACAAGAAAACGAAAGAATGGTCCTTCTTATTCCATGCGGCACAAAGGATATCTCATAAACACTCCTCTGCTTATCACAGCAACATACACAGTTATAAACACCACATATGGATACGTAAGAATAAAGAATGAAAACATAAATTTATAGCATATCGGACTTGGGATATTTTGCAACAGAAGAAGAAGCAGCCAACCAGCCGCAGCACGGTATAACATCCTTAGTATCCTTAGAAGCAGTAGTAGCAGCAGAAGCAGTAGCACCAGCAGGAGCATCATCACCAGCAACCATATATACAAGCTGCTAGCCTATCACACACATCCTTCGAAGAAAGGACACCAAAAACTCAAGATGGTATGTTGCTCCTATGGGAGTTCAATCTCCTTATCCCCCAACCCATACCAACACAAACACTCGACTCAAACACTTGCTGACATAAATAACCCTCTCACACTTGTCAAAATTGCGGTTACGATTCGTTTAAATGCAAATTGAAAATTGTATTTCCCAGTATCGGTTTGTTGTGCGAGGAAAACTTTATTTTTGAATTTTCCTCTTGGGGCTTTTGCATTCTTCTTCCACCAGTCGTCGACATAGTCGTCATCGTCGTAGTCCTTTTCTTTGGTTAGAGTCCTTTTTTGGAATGCAGAGCGGGGGGGATTTGTTCAGATGTTGGCCTTATTCTTCTCTGCTGCTCAGCCTTCTAAACTGCCAAAGTTTGTTTACTTCAGTTTTCCCAGTGCCACATACGCTTAGAGGGTTAAATCTAAGAAATAAGTACTTGGACGTGTGTACTGTTATTATTGTTGTTCGTGTTGTGCGCTGGATACTTGGATACTCAATGTTAGTTGGAGGATGCACAAAATACACAGCTACTCTCCTCCTCCTCCTGCTATACATGACTGCAATTCTTGTTTTCCTCTTTTTGATTAAATTCAAATTCAATTTCAGCAAAAAGATACAAGTATGGGCGTCAGTGTGCAGTGTGTGCGGCGGGTATAGAAAAAGGACCAGCACTAGGATAAGGACGACGGCAGTGACGACGAGGACGACGACTCTCTGAACGAATAAAAACTCAAACACTTTGCAAAGCTATGAATCTTTGATTTTGTGTGTCAGTTTCGATCTTATGCTGAGATATGATATTGGCAATGACGTTGCTCCAGCATATAGGTGACGGTGTGCAGTAAAAACGAAGAGCAATACGATACCAGAGCGGAACAGCAGTTCATATTAAAGAATGGAGGAAAGAAAAAATAAGAAGAAAGAAACAAAACACCATCCTCAAGAAGCCAATACGTATGGATCTTAAAAGTTTTTATTGTATCGGAAAAGTTTGGCTAAATTAAATTCTATGCCGAAAAATTAAATTGACAGATATTTGCGCGCGCTATGAAATGAAACGAGTTTTTCATCTGTGATTTGCAATTTCAGTGGGATATGCAATTTTAAATGAAATGTGTATGATTGTCAATTTAAGGGATATGGAGAATGAAATGAATGGACGCATTTTATAGTGATGAAATAGTGTTCATTTTTAATGCAGGATTGGTTGGAGTGGGTTTGTAACTGGTGTTGTTTTAGAGGTATAAAACCTCCGATAGGAATAACTATCGAACTAGCAGTCATACCAATGAAGTGAGTTTGCCTTTTTTTTGCAAATCACGATGGAAAGAATCTGTTTGACATACTAGAGCACCTCATCAAGTTTACGATGTGCATATCTAATTATCCATCTGAGCAGCTAATACGCAATACCATGGATCGATCCATGACCACATTTACTCCTTCTGATGTTATTCATCCAAATCAGCCTGTACCGTGCGTACAGAAGAAGCCATCGCCGCTGTAGACGTGAGTGTGATAGAGGACCCGAATTTATTGATCCGACGCCGTTCTCAGTAACTTGGGCCCTGCCCGTCCATTTCTTGAAAAACGTTTTCGGGAAAGATCTTGGCGTACACCCATAAAATATCAAATTGGTGCAAGAATAAAAGCCAGCGGGCCATCAATTGCGTAGTGTGTTCGGTAAATGGCCTGAGAATCAACTGGACGTTGAATCAGATTTTTATCGTCAAATCGTCTTCATCGATGAGGCTCATTTCTGGCTGGACGGATATGTTAACAAGCAGAATTTTCATCCCTAGCAACAATTTCTTGTTTGGTGCGGTTTTTTATATGCCAAGGTCGTCATTGGTCCATTTATCTTTAAGTCGGAAAATGTGTGCCAAAATTACCATAAATGGCAAATGATTCGTGATTTTTTTATTCTTCAAGTCATTGGAAATCATTTGGAGTGGAAATGGTTCCAACAAGGCAAGCGTGCAATCATGACTTTGTTGAGCCAAACGTTTGGTTTGACTTTTACCGAATCATTTCAAGAAATGGACCTGTGAATTGTGAGGAGAAATGGTTTCAGAAAGACGGCTCAACATGCAATACATGTGCAACCATGACTTCTTAAGCCAAACGTATGGTAACCGAATCATCTCAAGAAAGTGGTTCAAAATAGGACTTAGGTCAAATCTCTGGTCTATGCTGATAAACCAGCAACGATTGATCACTTACAATCCAACATTCGATGCTCTATTGACGAAATAAGACCAAGTATCGTCGAAAAAGCGGTTCAAAATATGACCGACGGGAATGCGTTCATAAGGCCCAGTTGCGGAGGACATATGCCAGACGATTTTCAAACATTTACTGCCATGGAATTTCTAAGCTAACAAAGCCAACATTTTAGTATTTCCATTGATTTTGTGGTTTACTTAAAAAAAAAATTAACACCCCATAAAAAAAAATTAAATAGGTTAAGCTGGGGCACATTTGACACACATTTGACTGCGATTTTCGGTGTTTATTTTTTTTTGTACAATAATGTGACGGTGCCGTGACACAAGGCCATGTGACAAAAGGCCATATTTCACAGTGTTATAAAGCCATGTTTTGGGGTATGGCCGAGTGTCGCTTTCGATTGGACTTTTAGCCCTTACCTGGATGACGTTAAATTAGGCCAAGTGAAAAAGGCCAAATGAAAAAAAGCCAAATTTAAAGAAAATGGCATATATATCTTTTAAGAGGAAAATAAGGCAAAATTTTTAGTTTGGCTTGATTACGCTATTAAAAAAAAGAATTAAAACCAATTTGACATTATTTCGATAGAAATAAAGAAATCAAGCATGCAAGCAACCTCGCACATAACCCAAACAGTGAGGTCAAGCACGGGGTTGCATATATTCAAACTTTACATACATCCAATTTCGCATCCATCCCAAATGCATACATCCGAGTGCGAGTTTGTGTGTTTGACGAGTTTGAATATGTGAATATGCATACCGTAAACTTGAGTCCAAACAGGGATCACTTTTGGATTTGGGTTGCGTGCGAGGTTGTGTTGCTATAACAGCCTCGCAAATACGTTACATGCGATTACCTATGGCCATGGTCATTCATAATCATATTTCTAACGGTCAAACCTGGTTTTGTTATTATAAATAAGAAAAAAATATGGCCTTAGGTCTCAAATTCCATCCGTAAATCCAACATCCCCATGGATCGAATCGGACATGCCTCAAATTTGAATGGGATATCTTAAACTTTTACGGTTCGACAAAAAACGACGTTTTTCTATGGCATATTCTATGGTTTGGAGTAACGGGTATTTTTTTAGAGGATGGTTTTTGGAATAGAGATAAAACTGACATTTTGTGGTCCAATCGGGTGGGGATGGCTGGCAAGGAAAGTATGCGCCTATCACTTGAGACGAGAAGATCTTCGCCATCATGAACAAGTTGACAAATGAACAACGCTTGCAAATCGTGTAAATTTTTTTCGAAAATAATGGTTCAGTTCGCGAAGTTTACCGCAAGCTCCGTCCATTTTATGGTCGACATAATCGTCCATTAGAGTAATTAATTCGGTTAACCATGGATCGATTTAGTACTACGTTTACTCTACGTGACAATACGCAAGTGCAGAGACGTCGAACAGTGCGCACCGAAGAAACAATTGCCGAGCAAAGTGTTGAAGAGGACCCGAATGATTTGATTCTCCACCGTGCACAGCAATTTGAGCTTTGTCCATCAACTTTATGAAAGATTTTGCGCAGAGATCTTGGCTTACGACCTTACTAGGTCCAGCTTGTGCAAGAATTAAAGTCTTGAGACCATGCAATGCGTCATGATTTTGTTGTATGGGCCGATAATGAGATTGATCCTGATGCTGATTTTCATCGCAAAATTTTGTTCAGCGATGAGGCTTATTTTTCAATTAGCCACCAAGATCGTGTGATTTGGCACCATTGGATTATTTTCATTGGGGATATGTGAAGTCGCTCGTCTACACCAATAAACCAGAAACATTAGGGGACTTGGAAGCCAACATTCGTTGGGTTATTGCCGACATACGGCCACAAATGCTCGAAAAAGTGGTTGAGAATTGGACCTCTAGACTTGGCTTTACCAGCCGCGGCGGCCACATGACCAAAATCATATTTAAACATTAATGGCAACAAATTATCCTTCCAATAAAGCCAAATTGATGGACATTAAATCGATTTTTTGTGTTTTATTTCAATTCGAAGTTCTATACCTAAACACCCATTAGAAATCCTATGTATATGAAAACGCCCCCCAAAGTAGGCGTGTTTAAAATGATCTATGATCTAAAGTAAATCTATCTGTAAGTCTTATCAAGAATAATCATTGCTTCATATTGGTCCTCCGCACATGAGATTAGTTTAACTCTGGCATAAGACCGGTTTCACACCATACTGCAAGCGCTCACGAGGTGAAAATCCCGGCAGAAGAAATTGTATACATGAATCCCTTTTCATTGCGCTAGTATTTCTATCGAAATTGATATTTGCATTCAGTACTTTTGACAATTCGCAAGCTCTTAGGATTGTGTGAGAATGTATGCAACAACATAGATATTGTCTGTTGGGCTCACAAAAGGCGTAGCAGAGCCGAACGACATAAAGAAATTTTATGACCTAAAATGGTGAAAAATGTGTTTATGTTGGTTTTCAACCTTGTTCTGATGCAAAAACTTGGTTGGAGAATTTCAACCATTTTCTCTCAGGCCCCTCATATCAAAAATATTCATCTCATGTGCAGCGGCCCATTAAAAAAAATTTGTAATTCATCTATAATTTTAGGAATAACCGACATTTAGAAATTAAGTCTCAAATATCCCCCAGTTTCCCCTATAAACTTACTATGCCCGGAATGAACTTCGGCCTCAACCAACATGCCTTTGCAATTAGCTCTGGACTCTATAATCATATTTAGGGATATATGTACGTTAACACAGTTTTAGTTTAACAATGACAAACCCTAAGGCCAACATCGCTTCCCAAAAGTCTGGGAATTCGACGACCGTAAATGGAATATGCTTGCAATACAACTCGACGACATACGGTGTAAAATCTAAGAGCACCTGTGGGAGCACATTACCCTTGGATTCGCAGTCGTTAGCATTAAGATATGAATAAAGCAGAAGTTTTTTTGAAAAACATTTTTTAGTTGCTGTCTAGGCAGTATCGCTGCCTATCAACCGGGATAAATGAAATAAAGTTGTTTTTTTTTAAATAAAATAATCGAATTCAGTTTATTTTGTATATAATAAATCAGCTTTTGGTAAAGCATTTTTTTTTAGTTTTAATCAGCGAAATTTTATAAAAATAATCATTGCCCGTATGTTAGCGTCACGTGGCCATATATAATGTAGAGCTGTCCTATCGGCTTAATGAGATTTTTTGAGCGAACAAAAAGTTTTCCGGCATCTTCATCCACTCAAAACTTACTAGATGCCATATAATTATTAGCCCGTTCTAACACGGGAGTTGAAATAAGATCTTCATATTTAATTTTAGGTAATACACAAAACAAAAAAAATGTGTAAAAATCAAAAGGTCGGAAACTACTTAACCGATTCATCTGAATTTTTGACAGTCTTCGGTATTGCCGGACGTGTTTTTTTTACGAAATTTGGTGAAAATCGATTAAAAAACGCATCCTGGGTATCCCTTGTTTGAATAATAAAATACAGGGTGTTCGTTTGAGTTGCTCAAGCATTTCTGATTTGTTTAATATAGTTTTTAAAAATTGAAATAATAAATATAGTGTTTTAAATATTTTCAATTGAGATGACATGTTTTATGTGCACATAAAACCTATGCACTTCCTTAACGCCAATGACGATTCGCACAACCTCAATACAAACACATAAATTTGAGAATATCTTCCGCAATCTTATTCTAAGCATATTCCAAAAATAGAAATATCTACATGTATCCCAATCAATAAGCTGATAAATAAACAAAACGGAACATTCGACGCCTCGGTCTATATCTAAGGTCAATCAAGCGTACAGTTGAGGAAGAATTTTATTTTTAGAAATTCTCTAAATTTACATTGTTTACGGTAGGTTCTCGTGAACTATGGTGAAGGGAAATATTTCAATACAAAAGATGCATTTTTTGCATTTTTAGATACGAAAATTTTGGCGTTTATGATTTTTCATTGAGTCACATAGAGGTTGTTATAGTAGAGACGGACGTGATTTTTTTTTGTCTAGCTTATGTATGGTTAAGTATAAAAAACACATTTAAACAAATTAAAGCGTTAATAGACATATTTTAGTGGAAATTTGAAAGATTATTAATTATGGACTGTTCGGTGCTAGTTGATACAACCAACTAAAATTGAAAAATAAACACCAAATACCTACATGAGACAATCAGGAATTATGAAACCAAAAGAATATCTCGCACAAAATACAAACAAATGTATTACAACCCGCAACGGGAAGAAAGACCCTTTGTATCTGATGGCTGGTCGCGTCAAAAACGTATTTTTGGCTAATATCACTTATAACAGTGTAATGCTTGAAGTGAAATTTGTGATCCGAATGATTGATGGTGTTGTGTTCACACGAGTTGTTTTTAGAAGAGACCTAAAACATGCATGAAAACATTCATGAAGACGTGTACGGAAAATACGAAAAAGAAACAGAAATGCTTTCATACAAAAATGTCAAGGAATGTCAGCTCTGTTAGCTTAAAATGTGAAATAATAGGGAACCAGTGATTTTTCAGTCAAACTTCTTTTGAGACAATCAAAAACACATGCGTTTTCACCCAGCTGTACATTATAAACTCCGTGACTAATAGCTTGACCGTATATAGAGCGTGAAGTAGGTCTTAAGGTGCGTAAAAAATCAGTTTAAGCAAAATCAAAACAAAATTAAATCGAGTATTATTTTATGTTTTCGATCTCTTCCAATCCCGCATTTTGAAATTCTGTTTTCTTCCATTTTCAAAATTCTTCGTTTTTACTCAAAGAGAGATTCTTATCCATAAACATTAAGACGATGGATAAGTTCGAAAAATCGATTCTTTCCGTCTGTCTCTTATCAAGGAAGGATTTACATTAGATTCCAAAGAAAGATTTACTTCAGATATTCTTAGCTAATACCCAGATGGGATTTTGGAATTGACATTATCACCCTATCGATGTATCCGTTACCGAAAAAAAAATTCGATTTCTAAAAAAATCGGAGAATTTTTCTCAGAGATATCCGTTTCGATAATCATTTTGAAAAGATCTTCCGACGAAACGTAACGCACATGATCGAGTTACGTATATATAACTCCCAACTAAGAGCACTGGGCAGCAACAGCAGACGGTCATCAACAAGCTGTACTACACAACAACAGGTCATCTTATCAGCCGCTGTTGTTGTTTACAACATACAGCGTCCGCGTCGTAAACAACATTAGCAATGGCGACAAACGGTCACCTACAAGCTGTACCCAAAAGGTTCATCAATGTTGCTAACCGATAAATCTCTTGAAGAAAGCGGAAGAAGTGAATTGCAGTCAGTATTATGTTGAAAGTCGTCGAAGTCGTACCGATTAGAAAATAAATTATAAAGATTTAGTTTTTTGTTTTCTTTCTTTGGGCGAGTGTATATATATAATACTAACTATCGCGCATCGGCAATATGCGTTAATTGAACAATTTTTTAACAGCTATGCGTTGATTTTCCCCCGAAGTTGGCTGACGAAAAATTTATGCGGAATTAATCGAACGCGATTGCCTTTTTTTTATTTTGTTCACATAACGGATACCTCGAAAACAAATTGAGTTCCGATTGGAATTAACTCTCGTATCGAAAATAGGTCTGAGCGATTACCTTGTATATGAAGAAAACTAAGAACTATTTTTGATTCAATTTAACATCCATCAATGTTCGTGTCGTAAATCTTCCGAATAATCAAACCTCTCAGACAATAGCTATCCAATTAATGCAAATATGTTTCCCAAACAAATATGTTTCAACCCAATGAAATGTAGGTACATAAAGGGGGAATGTAAAATTTAATTAATTCAAAAAAATAAACACAATTGAACTATCATAATGTTTTATAAAAATACCTCAAAGCAGAAGACTCGCCGATTAAATAAAAATATTTAGTGTGGTTGGACATGGACATGTAACGCATTATAGCGGAATCATTTGCAATACAAAGTCGGCAATTCATAAAAAAAATACTTCGCAATCGCATGTTTTATTGTTATGTTGAAGTACACCTACCTAAATTCAATAACAATGATCGGTAAATTAGAATTAAAAAAAAAACATAATAAAATTATAAAATACTAACTTGAAAAAAACATACCTACATAACAGTAAAATTATATATAAAAAAAAACAGTACTGCACACTGGACATCGCCCAATGCAAACAGCACATTCGTCTATGCTGACCTTTGTTCCAGACTTTTTCAGATTTTACCTCTATTGCCATGGAGTTGATATTAATAGATCTTAGTGGATCTTGTTCTCTGAGAAGGTAAGGACAAACAGTTGTAAATTGTTACGAAATAGTTGGTAAACCACTGCAAATAGTTCGTAAACAATTCTCAAAAGTTCGTAAACAACTCCAAATAGTTCCAAAACAGTCTGCACGACTTCACCAAACTTCATCAGGCTCAAAGAGATTGAGTTTGATTGTTAAACCGACTCCAAGCTGGCAAAGGCTTAGGTGGATGTTGGAAGGAGCATACCAATATAATATCGCCATTTTGTTAAACCTCGACTCTGATCTTTAACCATTACCATGGAGATTGAGAAAATTTCACCAGATCTTGCAGAAATCAGGAGGCATAGACAGCTGCGAGGTGAATATTTCGTCTACAATAAAAAAGGCTTTGAGGGAATGAGTTGAATTCTGAAACAGAGTTCAAGCCACCATTTCTGTAAGTGGGTTGCTATTGGAATTATAGGTCTCGTAAGAGAATGAGTTCAATTGAGTTCAAACCATGGGTTGGTTGATGGAATGTAAATAACAAGAACAGCATTTGAGGACTCTTTTTTTTCAGCTTATAGACAATGGAGCTGAGTTTGAACAGCGACCGTACTCAGCCTATTAAAGCCTGGTGAAAGCGTATAGATTGTTTTGCAAACTATTTGGAGTTGTTTGCCAACTATTAGAAATTGTTTTCGCACTATTTGGAACTGTTTACCAATTATTTTGTAACAATTTACAACTATTTGCATTTACCTTCTTTGAGATAAACGAGTCCTTGTTTGTTTTACGAAAAGTAAATAAGTTTCTAGAAGAACTGTATTGCCATTGATCCCTTTTTATTTGGATAAATATAGTCTGATATGGTCATTAAAAAAAATTCTTGTCGAACTGTAATACGGAGATAAGATTTTATTTCGTTAGATTTATAGAATTTTTGATTTATTAAAAAATAATATCGGAAGTATCTGATAACAACTGTTACTTACAGTTTACAGATTTCATTTGCCAATCAAAAACGCAATTGCTTTTTTTTTAGCTGAGACAAATTTTTAATATAAAAATTCATTTTTAATAATTTATTTATAATTACGAATGTTTTCTTTCATAATCAACCGTTTGAGTTTCGATTTTGCGAAAAAAAAAATTTTAATTGCGAATCACTTATAAGAGGTACATAATTCATCAACAAAATGTTAGATGTGAAAGAAACCCGTTATCAGAGCTTAACTATAAATAAATAAAATTTCCCAACTCGCTCTGAAGCATAATATGTACTCAAAAATTGCCATTGGCTTAAAAGTTCTCTAACTAAATATATCGCTGTTTTAAAAATATGTTGTGCAAACAAAAAAATAAAAATAAAAAGGTTTTAATAAATCCCACCAAAAATTGAACATGGTCTACTTAATTCTATAAAAGACATTTAGGGTTGCTTGCACCAACATATCTACTCAAGTACATAGCTATGTAGGATGTTTTCGGAGGATCTCAGACAGCTAACCACTGGTTAGTTCAATAAATGCGTGTTTGATAGTGGTATTTGGAGGACCGCCTAGTCTAAATGTTTTGGTTTGATATTTTATCAAATTCCCTTTGACTATTAATCAAATTAACAACACGAGTTGTGGTAACAAAAAGGCACATAAGTGCTAATACATTCAGATTTAAAGAAGTAATGGCAAGTCAAAGTTTCAGGGCTATCTATATAATAATCCTTATATCTTAGATTGTTAGCCTAAATAGCGGTTACGATCTGCTGAAATAAGATTTTTTCAGTCTTTAGTTCAGAAATAGAACACAAACACTTGATTACCGAAAGAACTCAATGTTGAATAGATTCTTCTTGGATAGTAGCTTTGCGTAGGTGCCCACGAATTTTCTCACCATTACTTTATCTAATGCTCAAAAACTGAACATAGATTTTCAAATCAGATATTTATATTTTGAGATCTATATAAAGTACCCAATAGTCAGAAATTTGCGTATGATATTGCACATGCAGGTATTCCTTTTTAATTATATACTCATGAGTCATAAGTCGGAGGCCGCTTATCTTCATGTATCTAGAAACATTAAAACCAATTTGTTCAAATTCGAGCCCTATTCCTTTGCAACGGATTACGAAAATGCAACGAGAAACAGCTTACAAAACGTTTCTCCAAGGTAAAGTGTGCAACATGATGGTTTTACTTCTTCTTTGCATAAAAGTAAAGAAGCGAATACCTAGACTATTTCTTCCACTCACGAGACCTGAAGACCTGAGGCAATCAGCTTTTGAGTTTCTGAATAAAAAAGCAAATGGCGCACGGTTAAAAAAAAATCGCAAAGCATTTTTTAGGACTTTCTGCTTTATTCCAATAAACAATCGATGGATAAGGATATGCTATTCCCAATTTGTAGACGAATTGTTGCAAGCACAACTTTATTCTGTTAAGTGTTTAAAATTTATGTTTGTTCAACTATTTATAGACAAATATTTTCAGTTCTTATAGTAGTTAAGAGCTTTTAAAACTTTTAATTCTTAATAATTTTGAGCTTTTAAAGATAAAATTTAATAAGGAAAGGGCTTAAAATCTAATTGAAAGTGACATAAAGCCATAATGGTATTACGTCGCTTTTCGAAAGCGATATCCCGAGATATGCCATATGTCATATGTCCTTATGTCACGGCAGCGACAGACGATAGGCACACCTATTATCGCGATTAAATCTTATCAAACAAGATGCAAATAAAAGCATACCATAAATGAAGATTTGCAAATGAATATACATTTGAGAAAAACTTTTCCAATTCAACTCAAAGAAAACGTGGTTAGACCGGTGCAGTACATTAAATCCCACGTAATAAGCTCAATGGGGTTTATTTTCCAAAGAAAATTAAATAGCCCCCACAAAGATTATTTCCTTTTCGAAATGTAAATAAGCCCTGTCACGAAAAAGCATTAACCCCTGCTGGTGTTATTGCCATTTCAAATTGGAATTCTATTTAAGTTTGGAGTATGCAAAGTTTGAATGTAGTGCAACACCACTGCTTCCATTTCCAAAAAGAAATAACTCCTCAAGGCTGTTTCCTTTTTATTGGGAATTAATCCCCATGGGGCTGGAAATAATAATAAATGGAATAAAAAAACAACATGTGAAAATTTTAAAATGTCAAACGCAACTTTATATCGTCAAGGTGAACCATAAAAATTTGGCACCTAATTATTATTAGATATAATGGGTGTTTTTTTAGAGGTTAGTTTTTCGAATAGAGATAAAACTGATATTTTGCGGTCAAATCGGGCAACTCTCATGGTCTAACAGGTTGACAAATGAACAACGCTTGCAGATCGTGCAAATTTATTTCGAAAATAATGGTTCGAAGTCAATCAATCAATCAATCAATCGTCCATCAGAGCAATTAATTCGGTTAACCATGTTACGTTTACTCTGTGTGATAATACGCATCCGTCGACGTCGAAAAGTGCGGACCAAAGAAACAACTGCCGCATTGCAGTGTTGAAGAGGACCCATATGAATCGATTCGCTACCGTGCACAGCGATTGGAGCTTTGTCCATAAACTATATGAAATATTTTGGCTTACGACCTTACAAGATCCAGCTTTTGCAAGGATTGAAGCCGCAAGACCATGCAATGCGTCGTGATTTTGGTGTATGGGAAGAAAATTAGATTGATCTCGATGCTAATTTTCATCGCAAAATTTTGTGCAGTGATGAGGCTCATATTTAGTGGATGGTTACGTCAACAAGCAAAATTGCTGCATTTGGAGTTAAGAGAATCCACATTAGACCCTTGAGACGCTATTACATCCACAAAAACTGGGCTGGTGGAGTCATACTTCTTCCGATATATTGCTGTTGAGTCAGCTACCGTTAATGGAGACCGGTATAGAGCCATGATAACCGACTATTTTGTTCCCGAATTGGATGGCATGACATGAATGTGGATGAGATGTGGTTCCAACAAGACGGCGATACATGCCACACAGCGTACGCCACAATCGATTAATTGAAGGAAACATTCGATGATCGCATAATTTCGCGGAATGGACCTGCCAATTGGCAACCAAGATCGTGTGATTTGACACAATTGGATTATTTTCTTTGAGGATATGTGAAGTCGCTCGTCTACGCCAACAAACCGGAAACGTTAGGTGACAACATTCCTGGCGTTATTGCCGACATACTGCTCCAAATGCTCGAGAAAGTGATAGAAAATTGCACCTCTAGACTTGGCTTTATTCGAACCAGCCGAGGCGGCCACAGCCAAAAATCACATTAATGGCATCAAATTATCCTTCCAATAAAGCCAAATTGATGGCGGTTAAGACGATTTTCTTGTTTTTTATTTAAATTCGAAGTTCTATATCTCTAAAACAACACCAGATACCTTTGAATTCATTATTTTAATAATCCTTGTCAATTATAATTTATATACCTCGCTTTTTAAATGTATGCTGTCGGATTCAGCTTTTGACAAAAATTCTGACAGCGATAAACGATATAAGCTACAGATTCACATTCATAACTGGACTTTATAGCAAGAGGCTCTGCTTAGCGTACTAAGTTCGCCCCAAATAATTGATTTTTTTTTACAGTATATTATTACACAAGAGTCCTAAATTATTTTCAATAGGAATTCAATATTTAAAAAAAAAAACTCAAAATTAATGGTAAAAAATTAATTATCAGCCGCATATAGTTATATCCCATATTAAATGAAATTTACAGAACATCGGTCAAATAGCGAGATTTCGGGAACAATTTTTCAAGAAATAGTTTTTAAAAATACTGTTTAATTATTTTTTTTAAAGATTTAAGTGCTTAACAATTGGTTTTGTCAACTTGCAAAATAGGTGTTTGATTTTGGAGAGTATGGACATTATGAAATAAAAATAATATAGATAACATGAAAATCTAAATAAAGTTATGAAAATTATTTTATATATTTTATTTATATTATTGACTTGAACTTATATCGAGCTGACTATGTACATACTAAACAAATTCTGTCACCTTTTGAGAATCACTGAAACATTTTGAATCGTTGAGACTTAACAAAAATATTTTTCTTCTAACTAGTGCTACAACTATTTTCGCTCTACATTACTAAAATTACCAAAAAATAAAAAAATATATTAAAATATAAATATTTACCCATAAACAATCATAATAATTCGAGTACTCGGACATCATGACCATATCGCAGGGGCTATCCATTATTCCAAATTTACTTTTCGTACTCCTTAGCAATAAAAACAAGCAACTCTACCACTACAACGAGCAATTTCTTCCACTAACAAATCTTACTCAAAAAAAAATCGACTTTTTTTCTACTTCAACAAAAATCGCACTCACTCGTTGCAAAAAAAAAAAGTCAAATAAACCACCTGTATGACACTTATCTATCCATTCGTTCTTCGCTTCTTTCTCGTCACTCCATGTGAGTAAAGCACGTAAGCCCGGAAAAGGAAAACGACATGAGCATAAAATAAGACACAAATAAACCTACTCTACGAATCAAGGACCTTCACGGAAAAGAAAGGAAAAACTAAACGTCGAAACCGTGCTTGTCGCCGAACTGCACCACGTTCACAAAATGATACCTATACCCGGTTCTAGATGCAATTTGCTATCTGCACACAGAAGGAAGAACAAAAAAAATACTAAGAGAAGCGAAATTAACTACTACCCGCACCGGAACGATTTTTAGCTTTGTACACACAGGTCTCAGGTCTCCTCTGACTAGGTAAAGTGCTTAAGCTGCGGAAAGTAAATACGAAAAAAGAAAATACACGACGGGAAGGATGGGGGGCTCTGCGAGATAAATGCACATTAAAGGAACTTCACTGCACCTGGGGTATATCAGGTGCTTCGATTAATCCCGTAATTACTCGTTCTATTCGAAACTAATTACACGAAATGCGTTACGGATCGATAGATAGAACACCGACCGGGATGGGACGAACGTCGTGGTGTGGATATAAATTGCTTGGCGTTAGAACTACGAACGGTCACGAGAAAGAAGTCAGAGATACGCGGCACGGCGAATAAACGTATTGAAAGGTTTCAATTGGTGTGCTAAATGCGCGCGCTAATTCCAATGAGGCACAAAGTTGAGGAGAGTATACCGACTAAATTATTTCGGAATTTCTGGATTTTCTTTTTGGACGCGCTCGATGAACGCTCCACATGTGGCATGTGTGCAGCGTGTATATCCGCTATAATACACTCACCCACTCGCTCTCGGTCGATGTTCTTGAATTCGATTGAATTGCTTTGCAAGCGGTCCGGACCAGACCAGACCACCCCCAAAACATACCCCCCGCCCCTTGTTTCTAGGGTGTCTATTTGGAATGGCGGGATGTGAGTGTGTTTGGATGTGCTCCTTTTGATTTGCTATTTCCATTTGTATTTTCGAGAATAATTTCCAGCATAAGCCTATGTGGTGGGTGTGTAAAAGTTGGCCATCGTTTGTGTACATTCAGTTTCTGGTGTTTGGCTTTATGAGGCTCCATTTGCTTACATGCATTGATTTAATGATGTTGTGCATGTACGCAATAGACCTTCGCACGCAAAGTGTTAAGATGTATCTAGACGTTTTCGCAGTTGGAAATTATAGCAAGCGGACTTATGGCATGTTGGGTGGGGCGACTAAGATAATGGATTATATATCTCTAAGTTATCTAATATTTAATTCCAAGTTAAAAATAAATATCAAGAAACCGAAGATACCGTCAGTAGCAGCTGAAGTTGTAATAAGTTGTTCAGGAGATGAGAAAGCCAAAAAACTTTATACTATAGTCCACATATTTAAAATGAAATGTTCGGTGCATACACTCCGCACTTAGCTAAGGTGAAAATGGCTATCAGTGGTTCCACAGCACACGTAGATCCTTTGCGTTACCACATTCATCTAGAAGCTTCTTCTCGTCCAATGTCCTGAACTATTAATACAAAGAATAAGCCTTTTCAGTGTGCTTTTGGACAAATCAAAATGTTTTTGAAAGCAGAAGGTTTAACTTACTTTTATAGGCCTACCAGGTACAAAGAACTTGAAGATTTTCTATTCTTCTCGTCAATGCAACTCCTGCCAAGTCTTTTTGTACGGTTCCTGAGATAGTGTGAATAGATGTAAATTATTATGGCGCTGTTCAGTGTTCACACTCGGTACTTAGTAACACCCACATTCAAATAAAGTTCTGTGAATTATAATGAAAAAACCCTTGAATTTGGCCACTGTTTTGTTGCATGAAGCCAAGGATATTCTACACAGCACAACAGTGAAAAAATACTGCGAGAAAATTCAAAGAAGGCTGTAGGCAAGAGACCGCTTAAGGCACTAGTACGATAAGTATTTCGCCAAAAATAGATAACGGTCTTTAGTAGAGGGTCAAAAACAAGCACCTATAACAATGGGAGGAAGGTCTATCACCCCCATTTGGGCAGGAGGGGCAATTTTATTACAAAATTAGTATAAACGAAAAATAACGGTAATACTTGCAAATAATTAGTACACATTTTTTAAAAGCCAATACCTTGGAGCCTGACCACAGGTTAAAGTCTGCTACTAAGCGAATCAAGGCTTTTAATACATATATTCCTCGGACGGCATGCTTACCCTGACTGAGAGGTTGGCCAATTGTGGAAGTATCGTGGTCGATGTAGTTACCTGGGTTAGCGGAAAAGGATGCTATTCCGAGGTCTAAGGAGGTAATGTACTTAGGAACGCAAGAAGTGCTAGATGCATCCCGGTCTTTAGCAAATACCAAGCCACCAATGTATCGTGTCCAAGTTGGTGCGTTAACAACACTTTTCGATTTGTCTGCTGTTGTCGGTAGGTTAACCGTGAAATAAGAGCTGTAATGGCTAGGTGTTCACGTTAAGCATACTTTACGTTATCTTTTATACGGACGGGCAGATGGACAGATATGGATAAATCGACTCAGCTATCGATTCTGAGTCGATTCATATACTTCAGGGTATATCTACCTTAATTAGTTTCCCATGTTGAAGACGATGTATCCAAACTAATACATATATCCCTATGGGATAGGGTATAGAAATATTTGTGATGAATTCTTGGTTTGTATAATAATACAGATCAATCAAAAAACAACATTACACCAACACTGTCCAATGAGAAAATAAAAACGATATTAAAAGTCGAATTATTTCGGCTGAAAACAGGAGTAAATAATTTTTTTTCATATAACATGGAAACTCCTTACAACCTTAACAAATCGTTGCTATTTTTTTATCATCAAGCATGCGTGAGGTGGTCTAATGAAACACAAATTTTCAGATTTCAGCCTCCTCGCTGGGTGACAATGTATAACTTGGCATCTACGTTGGGTCGACTCAGAATCGCTAGCTGAGTCGATTTAGCCATGTCTGTCTGTCTGTCCGTCCGTCCGTCCGTCCGTCTGTGTGTCACCGATTTTTTGGATTAAATTTGAAGCTAGATTTTTGAAATTTGGTATACAGTCTCTATCCGACGAAGCAGAACAAGTGTAAAACTTTTTGAAATCCACCCATTGTCACGCCGACTTTTCAGAAAAACGTAGTTTTAGGCCAAACCGTTAGAGATTCTGAAAAAATGTCTGAACATTGTATCTAGACAATCATAATGTCTACATTTTGTTCATCCAAAGTGTGTTGCCACGCCGACTTTTTGGGGGCGTTTTTAGTAAAAAAAACGTTTTTCGGAAAATTTTTTAAACATTTGGAAAAAAAGGTGATGTTAAATCATTGGTTCTGTTAATATAAACATTTCTTCGACATGTCATCTTAAGCCACGCTCACTTTTTGGAGGCGTTTCCATACAAAAACCATTTCTATACACGAAAAACGGTGTTTTTTGTCAAACAATAAATGATTTTGATAAACAGCCTGAACAATATGTTATGACAATGACATTTTCTATATTTCATCGCCATAATTCCGACATTTTGGGGATATTTGTCTTAAGGATGGGATGGGATAGGGTACAAAACGATCCACACAGAGGATTGAGAAGCCTTCTCATATGTTTGTTTTTGTAGCTGCAAAACGAAATAAAGCCAAAGCTGCCTCATTTCGTTTTCCAAAGTAAAGTATAGCCAACTAGGAAGTTTGATGCTAAATAAAGATAGCAGTAGAAGAATTCCCGAGATGGGGTCAGCGGTGTTGTCTATAGTGCTTGACTTATTTAGAAGCTGTAGAGATGGTAATGGATGAGCCCGAAGACCAACGATATTGCTCAATCCCATAGTGAATTCAGGCGGCAAGCCCCTTAATTAGCCCTGGAATTTTTTTTGTTATTTATTGTTGTATAGCAAATATGAAGATATGTCATACAAAATTTGACACAATGTGACATTCACAGAACCCTAGAAGGAGCATCTTATTTTTTGATGCACAAAGTACTAATTTCGTTAAATGGATGAAATTAATTTTTGAACCGGTCCAAATTAATTCTTATAGGTATAAAAAAAGGTGTCATGATAAAAAATCGTACAAATTTTATTGCAATCTTAAAGTACAAAATTATATTTAGGACCTTTTTGCATAAGAGGCTTTTTATTTCATGGCACAACAAAACACATAAAATTTTTGTAACATTTGTAAAACATCCAACTGCTTATTTCAAACAAAAAATTACTAAAACGAATAAAAAAACAAACGTTCAAGTTTTTGTTGTCCTTTTTTTAAAATATATGTACATAAAAAGTGGTCATAAATGTTTATATCCTAGGTACCTATCTTGATGGTACTTGTAGGAATTTCAGGCAGATAATCAGCGAATAGTAAAAAAAGGGTTGGTACCAATATAATTTTGATACCTTAACCGCAATAAAATGCATTGAATTGAAACTGACGCGGCTAAAATTGCGCATAATTCAGAAACATGGTACCGACCAGAGCTATATGACAAATAAGAAACAATAACAATGTTAAAAATAATATATGGTAGGTACATATTAGTCGATTCGACATAGAATTTCCAATATGCAATCAAATGTGTACATCTGATATTTTAATTTATTTCTTTTTGCAGTTGATAGTTAATTTACTTCAATCTTACTTACGTTTAGGTGGATACTCTTTTTCTATCGACCAATACTCTTTTTCTAAAACCAAAAAAAAAATAATGGCGTGAAATCTAGAAGCCGAATTCCCTTCTTAAAACTTTAAGTTACAGCTATCAGATACTTCCAAATGCATATTTTCTTTTAAAAATAGAAAATTCTATAAATCTAACGAAATAAAATCGTATCTTCGTAGGTAATACAGTTTGTCTAGATTTTTTCTAACTTCCAAAAAAAAAATTCTTCTAGAAATTTATTTACTCCTTTAAAAAAAACACTTAGAAAAAAGAAGAAAAACTTCATCTCAATGAAGGTAAACCAAATAGCTGTAAATTGTTACAAAATGATTGGTAAACAATTTCAAATAGTTGGTAAACAACTGCAAATAGTTCGTAAACAATTCCCAATAGTTCGTAAACAACTTAAAATAGATGCAAAGCAGTCCACACGATTTCACCAGGCTTACTCAGGCTCTAAGAGAATGAGTTTAATTTTTAAAAGCTCACGATTCAAAGACGTCAACGAGTTCTGTTTGAACTCAGCTCTCATTTCCCATGATGTGGTAATTTTTACCACTCAAAGCTGAAAAAGAAATGAGGTGAGTCTTCATAAGTTGTTCTTGCTATTCACCTTCCAACACCCAACCCGTGGTTTTAACTCAATTGAGCTCATTTTCTTACGAGATCAGTAATTGTCTCCTTCCATTAACACCCCACCCACCGGAAAAGTTTCAGAATTCAACTCATTTTCTCAAAGACTTGTCCAGGGTATAGGCGAAAAATTCACCTCTCAGCTACATATTATGTATGCCACTGCTTTCTGCATGATCTGGTGAAATTCTCTTCATCTCCATGCACTAAGGTGTTGGTATGGCCATGGTAGTGGTAGAAGATCTGAGAGTCAAGGTTAGCTAAGGTCAAGAGCAATGGCGATATTATGTTGGCATGCTCCTTCCAACGTCTACCTAAACCAATGGCGGCTTGAAATCAGTTTGAAAATCAAACTCATTCTCTTTGAGCCTGAAGAAGCCTGGTGAAAACGTGTTTACTGTTTTGCAACTATTTGGAGTTGTTTACGAACTATTTGAAATTGTTTACCAACTATTTGCCCTTACCTTCTCTAAAAGAAAGATCAATTGATATCACCTAGGTGGACAATAGTAATACATAGTGGTAAAATCTCAAAGGGTCAGAATAGAGGTCAGTGCAAACGAAGGCACGTGCCAATCCTTTCACCTCTAATTTTAATTGCCGGATGTATGTTGAATTATTTTTTTTTTATTATGTATGGTTTTACTATTTTGTACGTTTTTTTATTTTAATTTTCAATCTTAGGGAATAGAAAATTGTGAAAATTTATTAAACAAATTATTTACCTCTATAAAAAATTGCTGAGATGGGGTTTTATTATACTTCGTAAGGCTTTTAGAGTTTTTTATTGGTAAATAATTTTTTCTTATAGGAAATATCTGATAACTGTGAATACGTAAATTCGTTCAGTTTATAGAAAGGAAATTTTCTTTGTTTCATCCTCATTATGTTAGACTTTATAAAAATCTCGACTTTGGATAAAAACAAGAATTCTGAAAAGCAGGATGAACGAAATTTCAGGATCGGGATTATAAAAAAAATCGGAATTCAAGCATACTGAATTTCGAATTATTACTATCGGAATTTTTCATTATACCGGATAATGATGCGATCACCCCATCTTCTGCAACCAGGGCTACGCGGGGATTCAACCATTGTCTACGAATAATATGGGATTCCAATTCCTCTATTGTAGCTGGCTTATCAAAGTACCATTTTAACTTTACAAATCACCAAAGAAACAAAATTAGAATTTTTTTATCACATGAGCAATTCTAGGGACAGTGCTATCAAATAATCAAGGCGCTCAATTTAGTAATCCAAAGTGTGAAAATATTATTACTATTTCACACCCAGTGAAAGTCATGGTTTCTCTCGTGTTTGTCGAGTTCAAGAAACGCAATCAATTATATTTATACATTTATTCCACTAAAATTTGTTTGCTATAGGCCTGATGGTTTCTAAGGCAGATTTAGTCATTTCATGATAAAATGTCGAACAATACTCAAAAGACATATGAGAATGCTACAATCCCTTATGTGAATCCTTGAATACCCTGTCCCATTCCAACATTAAATCAAACATCCCCAAAATTTCTAACCCTTTGGCCGAAAACAACGTTTTATTAAAAAGTGGGCATGACAGTACGCGTATTTTAAATTTGTTTATACTTTTTTCTATTTTGTCGGACAGAGAGTCTATTTACAAAATTTCATAACTCCAGCTCAAAATGTAAGGTTCAAAACCGGTGACTGACGGACCACTGTTCTGTTTTGTCAGACAGAGAGTCTTTACACCAAATTTCACAACTCCGGCTCAAAATGTAAGGCCCAAAACCGGTGACAGATGGACGGAAGAACAGACACTCATATATCGTAGATCGACTGATCTAGCGATTCTTAGTCAATCAATATATTTTAAGGTGTAGAAAATATAAATTATTTGTCTATGTTATAAATCTAATGTCAAAAGTAATTTGCCCCTATGGAAAAGGTTGTAAAAATCGAGTGTAAGTTCAGACGCAGAAGAAGTAAAACTGTTTACGGCGGTATAGAAGATGTGCCGAAACTACATATATAAAAACGTTTTATCTCATTCTTCTAGATACAGCGTTATTTGTAATTGCATTTCAATTTTTTTTTTTCTCTTTCATTACACTTTTTCGTTTCATAAAATCCACTTCAGTCCCAAATGAAATTTGACTTTAAAAAAAAAGCATTTGGTATGACTCTAGCAAGATAACCCTGTAAATAATAGAACCTATCGATAAGCCACTCATCATAATTGTTGGCCAGGCACTCAAAAACTTCATCAGGAGACCACTCGTGGCTTATCGCAACGAGTGATTCCGTTTAATGCTACACTTTATGGAAGCAAAATAACGAGGAATTTCCATGTTCGGTCTTATTTCACTTTGCAAAGTAAAATAAGGCCAACTCGGCTTTATCCAACCTCGCACGCAACCCAAATCCAACAGTGAGCCCTAGCAAGGGATTACAGGGGGCAGCATCCCCCTCATAGATATTCAAACTTTACATGGCGCAATATTATATTTCGCTTTGAATTATTTGATATTATTTTGTTTTAAAAAGCGAACTAAATCCAAATTCACCGCTATGGGAATCGTCAAGAATCGTGTGCGCGTGGCAAAAAATTGTATATGTATCGTTATGTTTAAATATCTTACTCAGTCATTTTTTGGAAAATTCATTAAAATTTTGCTAATAAAGTGGGCATGGTAGTAGAAAATTATTTCTGGATATTACAAACTATGTAGGTATAAAAATTAATATATCCCTATCGGATAGTGTAAAAATTATAATAAATGAGAAAGTTTAGCTAGCCAATCCGCTCCTGCAATCCATATGTCAGTCTCTACATGCAACAGAACGTACGTATAATCATTCCCTGCTGTTCACCGCCTATATGGCAACCAAGCACTTGTTTCCTATTTTTTCGTTTTGTATAATTTTCTAATTATAGAACATTTGAAATTTTCACAATATAACGTGTAAGTACCGAAAAATTCATTAATTCGTTCCGAACACACCCCGCAAAATGATGCACAAAATGTTGCAGTGAAGGGTGGATGATGTCGATTTGTTAGTTTTGCCTTCCACTCGATTGTTCGCGCGAAAAACACATTCAAACTGAAGACCATCTCTAGAATGGGTATTGTGGAGGATAATCCTCTGACCAGCAAAGAGCATATCAGTACACGCAATACGAGCGTTGGGGTAATGCTTTTAGCTGGGATTGTTGTTGGTCTACTTGAACAATTGAGACCATCATCATGATGCAAGTGCTGACTGTGTTCCGAGCATCTCGGACTGTGAGTGGAGCTGGTGTGGAGGCTGGTGGACTGGTAAACGTTGTGCTCCTTAATGAAAAATGTTTACATTACGAATTTCGCCTCATTCTCTGTTGTTATTGGACTTTCTTTTGCTTTTCCTTTTTTTCCTGTTTTGTTGTGTTAATTTGTTGTTTTTTTATTTTTATTTTTTGTAATGAAAACATTGCAAAAGTGTATCCGACACACCCTGTGTGGGTTTGGTTGGCGTGTCTGGCGATGCTGGAATGAATTTCAATATAAATTGACGAGAGGAATACATTATGATCTCCTGGAATATACACAGCTACAACAACAGAATTGCGAATGCATTCGGGATGCTGTATCTGAGGTTATTGCCGAATATAATGCCAATATTGCTGAAGAAATAAAAGTGCAATTGGACAATGAATAGAGGGGTGGGGGGTACAACACAAATATAAATAATAAGGGAATAAGAAAATACAATGAAAACGAAGGGATGTTGCGAATGGCAATTTTGCTGAAATTTATTATAATGAACATTGCGAAAACTTTTCATATTCAGACAAAGGTTGGTATTTTTATTTATAAATGATGTGCAAACATGAAATGGCATGGATGGTTGGTAAATTGAAGGAGGAGGAGGTTGTGTTCCTTTTTTTTGTAATTATTAAGCTTAATTGGATATTAAGCAACTCGGGGTAGGGTTGTAGTGCAATTCTTGCAATTTTTTTTATGTTTGCCATTGGGAAGCTGTAATTACCTTCATGGTTTGGTATTATTTTATTTTCAGGACTTCAATGATGTTTTCTTGAATTTATATCTGTCTTGTCATAGTGCATTGTTTTAATTTTTTTGTATTAAAGTAGGAATCTGGTTTATATTGGAAGAATACAACTGAAGTAAACATTTCCCTACGCAGAATTCTTTTCTCACAATCACAAGAAAAAAAGATTCTATAAGATTGATTGAGGAAATTGATAACATTATTACGATTGTAACTATGTACATACTAATTTTTATTATTGTCGGTCTAAATAGAGGCGGAATAGTGTTGTATAAACGATTTAAAGAATGCTTCCAGAACATTCTCCTTTGTATGATGATCTGCTACTTCCTTCACAAAAAATTGCATAAACACTAACAAAAAACAAAAATCAACTTTTGAACTTCTCAAAAATGATGGTATCATAAGGTTTGGTGGTGATAAACCCAAAAATAAAATTGCAAAATCTCGAAATCAAAAATCCTCAATGGCTACTTCTTCAAAAGGCAAAAACGTCAGAGTAGCTCAGTGAGTTTTTTTTAATCTGTCCAAACTTAATCTGGGTTTCCCCATGCCTTTTAGCTGACATAATTGGACAGTTGGACAGTTAATTTTAATTAATTATTGGCAAAAAATCAAAATTTGCAAATGACTTACTTTTTTTCCATTCACGAGGTGTCCCATTTCTATTGAAAATTTTTTGCGCAGCTTCGAGGTAGTTGTTGTACTTAATGGGGGTAGTAAGGATCGGATAGCTGTATTACAAACTAGATGCTTGTTGCACGTATTTTTTTCCTTCTTCTTGTTAGTCTATTGTTTCCAAAAATATTTGTTCAATAATCAAATTGCAAAATATGAAAATAAAATTACAAAGCTCAGAGGTTGCTGTGACTAGAATGATATTCCAGTTCTTACCTTCAATTTTTTATGATACTTGATTTTTATTCGATGAAATAAAACTGAGTTCTTCCCTTCCTACGTTATGTCCTTCAATGTTCTTACATCATTTTCAAAGTTTTTGCGTCAACACTTTTTTGAATTTAACAAAACTTTTGCCGAAAGTAGTTTTTTTTCACAAAACTCTAAAACCGGCCACAGAACTTAATATGAATAAATTAAGGCACAGTGACATAGGTAGTCTAGGTAGCAAGTAAGACGTTTATCTAAAATGTGGGTGGGGCTGTAGTCCAATTTTTAAATGGTATAGTCTATGTACCGAATTTCAACACTCTAGCTAAAAGTTTAAGGCCCAAAAATCGATGACACACAAGCGGACTGACAGACAGGCATGTCTAGATCGATTCAGCTAACGATTATGAGTCGATCCATATACTATGTCTATCAAAATTATTTCTGCATGCTACACACTTAATGTCAAAACTAATATAATCCTATGGGATAGGGTACAAACACCCTTCTCATGAGAGGTGTGAGTTTAATTACAATCCAATCGTTTAATAATTGGCTAGACATGTTCATGTAATCCTTAATACCTCCAACAATATATGTAAATCTAGACTCCAACAAAATAATATATGCATCGTTTTGTTGGGGTCTAAATTTACAACCCCTCAAATGATCTGTTCCTCACATTCCCACAACCATTACGGGAATAATTTTTCAGCGGAGCAATAAAATGCCGCTGCCAACTAAAACACCATCAAACAATTCAACAATTCGGAAACAGCCATTAATAATGTTCATAAATATCCTTATATATCCCTAATCGACTGTGAAATAGTTGTTGCAATTCACGCAACTGGCAGTCGTTGTGGGATGGCAACCCAACTCCAATATCCCCCCGATATTACAATGGATATGTGTGTCTGCGTGGAAGGATTTTGCAACGCAATAAACCACTTTTTTATTCCCTTTGTTATTATAACCATTTGAAGCAGCTACCAGTGCGGTAAGTGAGTGTATAATACATGAAACAACAAACATGACACATAAGGAGGGAAGGCTACAACAATAACAACAACAATAACAACAACAACAAAAATAATAAACGTACCCAGTTGCATATTACAACACTTAACTTAAACTATAAATCACTGCGTACATCACACTTATACACACCAACACATAAGAGCATTCGCAACCTATACACTCTATGAGTGTGTATTGAGTTGAATTGTAAACTTGTTGAGTTTTTAATGTTCAAAGTTTCAGTGTTGAGTTTTCTTCGTCGTCCTTACTGTACACGTTGGGGGTATAAATGTTGTTCATTCCTTTGAACTGCGCAAAGTACCATTTAATGAATAGCTAAACTTTCAAACTGAACTCAGTCAACCAGCCCCTAATATATGGAGGTCCTGGCCCTGACCAAGTGGAATGTGAATGTCTCGTTTCCTAATCGTACGAAGGAGTATTTATGAGTAATTGTTAGAGTAGTGTATACCATCAGTTGGGAAACGGAATTGTACCCTTAATTTTCTTAGAGTTATAGGAAAAATATATTTTAAATACTTTACAACACATACACAGACACATAGATACAATAAATTTCAAAAAAAAAAGAATGAAACAACTGGATTCAGCTTAGCAAAGTGCAACGTTTGTACTTTCACAACATAAATTGAAAAAAAAAAAAAAAAAAAAAACGAGCGTAACAGACAGACAGACAGACATAGAGATAGAAAAGGTTAAATATACAATTAAGTAATACATACACACACATATGTATGTATATATTTTTTTTTTATTTAAATTTAGAATGCAACATGAAAAGTGAGATTACACGACGATGAAAATCAAGGACTGCCTTGTGATGGTGTTTGTATGTACTTACCCCTGGTAATGCCTGTTTGTCATGTGATGCCGTTTGAGCCGTACTTTCCGGACTGAAGTACGTCAAGAAAGCGCAACCTGAAATGGAGCAAAATTTGATGGTGGTTAAGCAGGGCATTATTAAGTGAAGTAAAGTGGGAGTTCTTGGCTTTGGGAATATTTTGATTGCTATTTGTTGTAACTGGGGAATATCGCTTAATTTAAGTGAGCGTTTCTGGGAAAGAACTTTTGTATAATTGGGTGAGCAGTTACGTTGGGAAGTGTAACACTTATTAAGGTCAGGCTTTTGTGAGAATTTTGCTTTGAGTAGTGCTTCAATGGCATGATTAATTGGGACATGTTTGGGGAACTGAGACCTGGACTAATTTCAATTAGGTTAACAATTGTCCAACGAGTGGTGCGAATTAAACAAAATAGCAAATTTTTTAAGCTTGTGGTAGCCAGATTAGAGCTTTTGAGCTCAATTGATTGAATTATACTATCGCATGTACAATCCCTATGGAATGTAGTCTTTAACGTTTGAACAAGGAAGCTGGCTAGGATATTTATAACCAATTAAGTTTTTCCAGTTTGGGAGAAATGGTTAGTAATGGCGTCCAAACATCATCTGTCAAAGTGCAAATTTTTCAGTATACTCTGCCATTTAGTCATGGGGAAGCATAGGCAATAACCGATGTATAGCGGGCTGTGAATGAACTTTTTTTGTTGTGCGTATAACTTATCTTGTCATACGGGCATAACACCTGTGACAAGTTGTTTTAGACAACCAACGTGAACCTTCACTTCTCAGCCAAGCTTAGTCTGTCGTCGGTATTGTGTTTTGTTAATGCATGTGTTCTAATGGAAAGGAAATTTAGAGTGGACGTTTGCAATGTTCGTGGTTTAAAGTCGAATCTTTTTTCGGCATACGTCCACAATTGTAAATAAAAACCAGCTGTTTTGACACTAAGTGAAACACAGGTGGGGGTGAATACTGACTTATCAGAATTAACCCTACCTGGATATAATTTAGTGCCATTATTCTTTTCTCACTGCGGTCTTGCCATATATATAGGTAGTGACATAGCCTACCAAATTCAACATCAATACGGCCAATGTTCCAATCCGGAATTTAATTTTATATAGTTGAAATTCCATGTCTGTAGGCATTTAATCCACTACTGTTTCATTTATAGAAGCCCAAACCTTGACAATAATTCAACTCTTAAAGAGTTTGATGCACTGTCTGACTCCATCTCTAGAATTGTATCCCTGCATCCTCACACTGAAATCGTCATTGCGGGCGATTTCCATGTACACAATTCTACGTGGCTTCAACATTCTGGACAGACAACACCCGAAGCATGGTATGTTGAGATCTTTGCTGGGGTAAACAACCTAACCCAGCTTGTAAATGAGCCGACACGCATACCGGATATTAACAGTCAAGCCGCCAACACCCTGGACTTGTTTCTTAGCTCTCACCCTGATAAATACATCATCAATGTATTATCGCCTCTAGGTTCGTCAAACCACTGTATCATATCAACAAATTTCTCGTACTCCAACCACACAGTTAAATAGCAAATTCCCAAAAAAAACCGTATGGCAATACGAGAAAGCCAATTGGGAAGCAATAAACAGTTTTTTTAGGAATTTTAACTGGTCACTATGTTTCCTCGATAGTGACGTGGATGCTGCTGCTGATGTGATATCAAATATCATTATCTTTGGTATGAGACCTTTAATCCCCAATAGAATTAAGAGTATCAGACAAATTGCAAATTGTTGAAATTTATTATCAAAATTAGTACTCTGTAAAAATTTTGCACCGTTTGTTACGACCATATCGAGCAATGATACGCGATTTTTTTGCCCCAGTTGGCTGAGTTGAACTTTCCCTTGACATGTGGTTTCATCAATACGGTGCCACATGCCACAAAGCTCGTGAAACAATGGAAATGTTGAAGGATGAATTTGGTGAGCAGCTTATCTCTCGAAACGGCCCTGTGAGTTGGCCGGCAAGATCATTCGAATTAACGCCTCTTGATTATTTCTTGTGGGGATAAGTAAAGTCGTTAGTCTATTGTGACAAGCCGAACACGCGCAATTCGTGGAATACAGGCCTAAATGCTCGAAAAAGTGACCCAAAATTGGACTTTCCGATTGGGCCATTTGAAACGAAGCCGAAGTTGTCTTTAAAACGTAAATGGAAAATACCTATTTATCGATTACAATAAAATGTTTGAATATTTGATGCAAATTTAAGTGTTTTATTGGATTTTTAAATAAAAAAGCAAATCAGTAGCGTTGTTGCCAAATCAGTAGCGTTCAAACTTAGTTTTATTTTCAGGCCCCTCTTCAACTTCTCTATTCGGACCAATCTTAAACGAATACTGTTCCCATGTTTGGAGTTCACCCCCAAACTTTAATGCTGCAAGTTTTGGCTCAGCTAAGACTTGTAGGATATCTGACTCCTACTTTATGTTGAACTCAAAAATAAAATAAAACCGAGTGTGAGTTCGCAAGTGGTAGAAGTTAAACTGATTACGAGAGTAGAGTAATAGTGATGCTATGAATCATAGAATAAAGACGAGACGAAGGATAAGGGAATATAGAAACATGTTTTATATCATCCTCTCATTTATAGTTTTATGTTTCTCGTTACACTTTTTCGTTTCGTAAAAGCCAATTCACACAGTCCCAAGGAAGTTTTAATTCAAAAATGCGACTGACTTTCTCTATCTTCTATTCCACCAAACATCGAACTTCAGATTGTAAAGGAAGATCAAGCAAGAGGGTTTTTTTTAGACAGATGAGTCATCATTTATTGACGTTTCATCATGGATAGACTTACAACCGAAAAACATTTGCAAATCGTCGAATTATATGTCAAAAACTGTGAAGAATGTTTTTAGTGCGCTTCGGCTAACTCATGATGTCCATAATCGACCTATAACATCATCGCAAGGACATCAAGAAATAGGAGACCCAATATACACACTACACACTCGACCGAATTAACCTTCGTCCAGCACGCAGTGTTGAAAATAAAGCGGTTGTAGCTGAAATTGTATGCGAAATCAGCGATGAATCAATACGGCGCCGGTCTTAATAACTTGTACTGTCATACGGAACCGCACATGGGAGTTTCCATCCAAAGATCTTGGTTCAAAAGCATTCCAATTTCTGTTGACGCAAAAATTGAAGCCGACTGACCTTCCGTTGCGTCATTGTTTCAGTACATGGACTGTCGAGAGACTTGCTGAAGACTTAATGTTTTCGACCAACATTTTGTTCAGCGATGAAGTCCATTTCTGCATCAATGGCAACGTCAATAAGCAAAATTGCGAATATGGGCGCAAGAGGAAAAGAGGTTCAAGAGCTGCAGTTATATCCACTTAAAACAACCGTGTGGTGTGGTTTATGGGCCGCTCTAAACATCGGTCCGTAATTCTTAAAAAAAAAAAGGATGGTGCTAAAGTTATTGTATATGGGGCTCGTTACTGTGACATGATAACGGATCTTTATATAGCCTGAGATCTCGACAAGGTTCCAACACGATGGCGCTACTTACTTGCCTCAAGGCCCGTGCAAAAATGCACATATTCTCGAGACCGCTTCGGTGAACAATTAATTTCACGCTTCGGACCAGTGAATTGGCCAGCAATGCCAAACTTCTCCAATAACCTTCTGGGATCGGCTTTCATTGCCACACGAACAATGCTCTCAGGGAGGTTTTGATACGGTGATGCCCTTCTTCACTGATCTTCTTGATGACCAAACAGCTGAATCTGCACAAGCTCATGTTCGTCAAGTTGTTTGCTTCAGAGCTGATATTTGGCGCATACAACTATGAAAAGTAAAATTTGATTGGTTAAGCCGGTAGGAATCGTATTAAATGGATACAGAATCAGTGGTGCACAACCAAAGACAAACATTTACGAGGCCCCACGACAGGTTTGCTGGTTGAGCTCCTTATCCACCAGCGAGTATAGTCAAGACTGGGATAAAGACACATCAAGCGAATATGCTTTTCTTAATGCCAGAATTTCCTCTGTTGCGTCTAACATCTGGCTGGAAATCGAAGACTTCACTGAACTATTCTAAACGTTCAATATGGACTTATTTTTGGAAAGGTCTATATCGCTGTACATCTGATAAAGTTCTTGTTTTATCTTTAGTTGGGAAACGGGACCAAAAATATGTATGGTCAAAACGATCTAAGATTAGATGATACGCTTTTGATATGCTTCATGCTTCAGCGCCGTAGAGCAGGACTTGAATGATGATGGTCTTGGATAGTTCGAGTGATGGCCTTACTACTAAATTGCCAATTAAACCCGAAGAAACAGTGGTTGGAAAGAGTAATTCTTCGTTATATTTCTGGCGAGATTTTGTCAGAGGTAATAGCTCAAAGTTTTATGACTGTTCCGACCCTCGTTTACGACTTGACCCATTTTTGTCGCTTCATGAAATATTGTGCCCCTGGTATTGGTTCGGGAGTTTTCCATAATTTTGCAAGGAATTGAAATCGCTTGACTGTGCGACAGGTTTTTGAGATTGGATATGTAAGTGTCCGACCCTGATGGGGCAGAGACGATTCCCCTTCGTCATCCTACACAAACGGACTAGTTTGGGCGATATACCAAAAGTAGAAATGGCTCTATGGATGCTATCGTATGAAGCTTTGAAATCGATTTGGACATCTTGGGTTTATTCCAGGATCTGCCAAAGTGTGAAAATTTAATCAATTTTTGACATTCCTGGGCTAAAAACTCACTGACAAGGGCTAATCTGGTTATTTGTAAACCGTTCAGGCATTCACATTTAACGGCAGGCCAAAGGTACGCTATATTGAGGAGACTTAACCCTGTGTAGTTAGCGCAAAGGGTCTTTTTTTTGTGGATCGGAAAAATTATCGTGAGGCTCCATTCTGCGTACATACTTTCGTCCTACCAAATTTTTCATAATGGGTTGGTGTTTGTTACTTACCAATAATTTCCGCTAGGCATTAGTTTTGATATTGTTATCCGTACATCATTTAGATGGGTTGGTTGGTAGTGTCCGCTCGAGTTATCAATATTGAATGGTTCGATCTGCCTAACAAGTTGTTCGTCATTTCCGCTGTTGAACAGTCTGCGAGGGTGTTGCTTCCATATTCTTACGATCGGCTGTGACTCAGCTATGATTTTGTTCATATCGATAGAATTCCGTTCGGACCTTGTGTTCATGGCTTGGACGTTCTACGCTTTTGCAAGCCTAACGAACATCACTCTTGGAGTAGTATGCCTATGTTCGTGCGTTTTTCTTCCTAAGTTCTCCTTGTGGGCTATAAAACTCATTGGCAGCGCTCATGTCTCTTCGTCACCTTTTGCTTTGTCTCGAAGACTTCACTTTTGACTCTGGGCATCGGTTGGAATTCTTCATCAATTCAGGGGTGTCATGCTGTAGGGCGCGAAAAACCTAGCACATCAGTTGCAGAAATCGCCGTAATCGCTCGTCGACATTTAATCATGGGGGTATGGTATTGACAGATTGTGAAACTCGTTTCGCATACTAGAGGCAATATGAACACTACATGGCTCAAAATTCTCATATGTACATGACAGTTACACTTGATGTATTTCTTTGATAAATTATAAAGCTATGGTCCTATTCATAGGTATAGGTTGCCTTAAGCAGTAAGTTGTCTTTATAAAAGCCACTTGCGTATATATTATATCGCCAAGGTAATTGAAGCATTCAACAGCAAACCCATGGTAGCTCCTGATATTCCCTTGGATACAAGCCGAACAATTCAAAAATGGCATTTTTCAATCTCAGTTCCTCCGGCCCATCGAATCTGAATATTTATTTCCTATTTTCGTCTGCATAGGTACACCAACCCTAATTCACCATCTTGTTTGCTGTCCACCAGTAATTATTCCATAAATCAACATAAATATTTGCAAAATTCATAAACAAGTAAAAACAAAACTCCTTTTTTTCCCAAAGGAAATTTATTACATCACCACCCACCTAGAAGTAGGTCTAGTCTTTGAACTTCCACAGACACAAGGACATCAACTCAAAACTAGGCACTCTGTAAACCATTTTTATTTCAAATGCAAGGGGAACTCGGAGTATATTTAAATGACAAACAGTCCAATCTGGAAAGTCGAAGCTCGATGGCCAAAATGTAATGATGGTATGAGGGGGAAGTTAGTTTTTTTTTTTATGAGGGATTGTTAGGAGTTGCTTTTTAATTAGCTTTTCGTTACGTTTTATGCTTTTTTATGCTTTTAGGTTAGAAAAAAAAATAGTAAAACAAACAAAAAATAAAGGATGGTTTTCCTTTTTAGTAGTTTCATTTTAATTTTTAATTTTGTTTCGCAAAACTCAAAAAGAAAATTTAATTCACTTTGTGTTTTTTTTTTTTTTTGAGGTTTATATCAACTTTATTCTGGTGACGATTGTCGGAAGGACTATTTTTTTGCTTTTCCCTTTTATTTATGTATTCTGGTTGCTTCATACGGATGAAAAACAAACTGAAAACTTTTAATAAACAGAAATAATTAAAAGTTGGTTTTTCCGCGGTTTGTCGTCCTTTTTAAAGTTACTAATATTCATCCTTTGTAAGAAAATAAAAATATAACTCTCATACGCCTACAAAACATGTTTTGACCTGAATTCTCCCACTAGAAAATTTAACAAAGGGAATAAAGGACCTTCGATCAAAGTCCAAATATCTACTTAAAGACAAAAAGAAACCCATCTGCGAAGATAGCTACTTTCTCATGCAACAAACGGGAGGCATTTTCAAGTGGCCCAGAAATTCCACTATGTGCGCCGCCATTCAACGTCTATTCTTTCAATTTCCTTCCGTTTAATGATTAGGACGCTGAAGAGAAGAGAGGAAATGCCTAGCTAACCGCCCTCATTCCACACGATATGAATTATTACTGATTCGACCATAATAGCTCTGTTAAAGGTTTCCACTTACCAGGAGGAGATCAGTGTACTTAAACTCAGCTGGATAAGTGCCCTTACAGTGTTCTATCACATGCTCTTACAGTGGTAAAAGCAAGAAAGGGCTGTCCGCTGGTTATGCAAAATAAGCATTTGGTAAGGCGCTTGGGTTTGCATTTTTAACAGCTAAAGACGTAAACAACGTTGAAGATATTTAGCGTACCTACTGACTTTGTAATGACTTATGAGGAACACATATGCCTTTTAAAAAGAGAGGGTCGATCATATTTGAAAACCAAGGACATTTTACCAGAGTAGAACAAAAATAATTACAAAGAAAATTTGTTGAACTTTTAAATTAAATTTAGAATTTACTGTTCCAAAACTGCCTTGTTTCGGGTTAATTTTGTGATGACAACGCTCTGTGGCTCGATGGTTAGTTCGATGAACTGCCAAGCAGAAGATCTGGGTTCGATTCCTAGCAGAAGCAGCACCTAAATGATTTTCCTTAATCGCATCTATTTTGATTTATGGTTTATTTCTACTAGTTTCTGGTGATAGAACATCAAGGATGATGCACATAGTGGTAAGCAGATCATCCTCACAGTTTCTTGGGATATCCCCGTGACCCGGTGCCCAAAAGAAGTGAATGGTAGTCACAATTCATGGGCTAATTTCGATTGGAATGAGATTGATTCCAATAAATTGATTGCCGCCAGTGAAGATGCTAATTTTCTTCGTAGATATTACATTTCAACTCAGCCAGGACAAGGCTCAAGTCACAATGATCAGAAAGGTGAAAGTTTTAGTTAAGCATCGCACAGAAAACACCTCCACCAGCTTCAGACTTTATATGAATATTATGAATCATGAAGAGAATTCATCATTTTCCTAAGCTGCGAAGTTAGGCAACTCTTCTTTGACAGCAAAGTTCCCCTCTGCTTAGGCTGTGTTCAACTGAATTTAAAAAATCTCAAAAGAGTCTGCAAAGGAAAATATCTGAAGAACACGCCTGTTGTTTGTTGAAACCGAAACAATATTGGCGCCACGAATACCTATGACAGTGAAAAATGTGATAGCGACTCACGAACTCTTCACATTTTGCAACAACATGCACGTTCCGGGTTAAGGAAAAAAAAAACAAATTGTGGGGATCCAAAGAAAGAGTTTTGTATCCATGTTCACTATTTGCCGGTATATGAAGTCAATCATAACCTTGTGTTGTGCGTGTGTGACTCAGGTCTGAAACGGACGATCGTCTCATCATTGAAAGGATATACACACATGCAAAGACGTTAAAAGATTTGCAACCCACCAACATCTGGTGACAACACACGGTCTGCATAGGACGATCGTAGACTACTGTTGGTACAGAAGACCGCTGGCATAAATTATGTTATCACAAGCACATTTCAGCAGATGCTCAACAGCTTGCGGCGAGACATAGGTATGCATCGGGCGGTTTCTCCTCAAATTATACAAAGGAAACAACTAACATATGCATGTCCAGGCATACAAAGAAAAACAACATTTTTCGGTATCCTTAGTCAGTCACGTACTAACATCTTAGCAACAACTGGCGGCGAGACAGAGGACTGCATCGGGCGATCGCTTCATCTTACCATGAATAGATATAAACGTTGGCGGTGATACAAACCTCTGAAAGTCTGCATCTGGCAATAGCCTGATGTTTCAAAGAACACACATGAACACTTCCATGCAAAGAGATGAACAGTTTTGAATTAAACCAAAAGCTGGTAGCGTCCAGAGCTCCGCATACAGACAAATTCTTCCCAAGAACACACCATATTGGCAAACAAAGGGATGAACTGTTGGCGAGACACAGGTCTGCATCTGGAGATACTCTGATGTTTCCAAGAACAAACATATACACTAGCATACACAGAGGTGAGTATTTTTGCAAGTTCCCACCAACTGGCGGCGAGTGATAGGTCTTCACATTTTTGCAACCCAACAACTGTCGGCTAGACACAGTTCTTCATCCGGTCGATGTTCCTACCAAGAACACAAACGAACTCTGGTCGGCTAGACACGAGGTTTGCATCTGGACGATGGTCTTGTCAAGAATACACTCGAATGCTGATATGTACATTTTTTATAACAACCCAACCAGTGGCGGGCGAGGAGTAAAAGATCTGCAAGGCTATGTGTTATTTGCAGGATGAGGTGAAAGTCACACACAAACACTGGCATACAAAGTGATAAACATTTTTGCAATCACCCAAGACCTACTAGCGGCGAGACATAGCACACAAGTGCGAAAAAAAGGTATGCACCTGACGTCCGTTGGATTTGCAAAATCTCTGGTAAGGCATTAGAAGGCATTCTTTCTCTATAAACTTGTTGAAGTAACTCTGAATAAAATGCAGTCCACGCCGTAATTTCTGCTACCAACAAATTCTGAAATTTTCTTTTCCCCACTACTGTCCAATAATTGCCTACTAGACATTCAAGAAACATAAGGAAAAACTTTCACCAAACGAACACCGCATAGTCGTAAGTTTCCATTGTTTTCTTCCGACCATACTTTCACTGGAGGCATTGTTGCACCTATGAATCCCTTCTGCCTCTTCAGAGGAATCCCAAATATTCAAATCCACTCAAATGACTTGTGCCCAACCGACGTTAGACGAAATAAAATATTCAATTGAAACATTTAGACTTTTAAAGAACTCTCGACTCTCTGGACACAAAAACGGATTTGCATGACCCTGTACCCCCAAGTGTGATTCCAAGAATGGCAATTTACGACAAAAGGACGGGTGGTAAAAGATTCTAAAGACACTCTGCATGCGGATGCTATTAGTGTTGAAAACTATCCAAAAACTTACATTAAACATGCAGATGCAACATGCCGATAGATGAACCTGCCCTGCGCCACCCTTCGTCCTGAATTGCTTTTTCTAATTAAATGCAAATTATTCCAATTCTCCCAGAAGAGTTCGAGTCGAGAGACCTCCAGGTCCAAGTATGTGATTTTTCCAGGGGCGGCAACAGTTAAAAGGACAAAAGTTGTAATTTGTGGGATTGGATATTCTATAGTCGAATGCGATGGCCCCCGCCTTCATCGTTATTCACATTTAGAACAAACATTAATAAAAGAACAATTGCCTTTGGCCCGGAGGTGGTATTCTAAATGGTACCCCCAGGGCCGAAGTTTAAGCTACCAATGAATGGTTGTAGCGGATCTATTCGATGTGCGCTCTGGAGGACAAAGTTTTGAGACTCGATTACTCTTTTTCTTTTGTATGTGTGTGTTGGTCGTGGTTGGAAGGAGGGGAAGAAGGGGTTCCTCTCACCGTCCGTTGGACAAATGCAAATATCTGCGAAAGTTCAAAGGGGTTATTTGTGTCGAACATATGGATACCGTTTTTGGACCAAGATATATTATGGTTATTAGAGACTGGGCCAAAATGAACGACCAACGGAGTTCAGGGTTGGATTGTTTAAAATTAAAATTAGTCGAGAACTTTTGTCGTAAAAAAGTTGGTGTTAATGATTTTTAGCGTTGCAGAGGGCATTCATTATTAATTTAATGGTGATGAGGTTGGTGACTTTCGTTGGGACTTGGGTGGATTTCAGTTTCTAATGAAAGGGGACAGGTGGCACCGGTGCAGAATGAAATGTTGTTCTCGGAATAATGCGACTGATTTTTGCGGAGTTGCTTAGAATACAATGATGTTGGCATACAATGTCAAGGGAATTCTAAGGAGGTGGAAAAAATATTACAAATACCTACAACAAAAACCACTTGGCTTGTCTTTTCTCACAACCGTTGATGTGGTGTGCCTTTATACCTTCTGGCTCCATCCTGAATCTAAAATTGCTGCTACTGCGTATCTTATTCAGACCTTGAAAGGACTAATAAAAGTACTGTAAATAATCAAAGACTACCAAATAGCTTCTGAATACTAATAACGTATGTAGTCCGACGTAGGAAACCCACGGTGCCTTCACATAAGGTCGAGCGTCAATACTAGAATCTGGTCTTATGTCACAAAGCGTCCTAAGACCAAATTTATTGATTTGACCTTATGACGCTTGGCCTCATGTCACGTAACCAATCCTACTACATGATCTATGAATGGAAATACATAGGTACTATAGTAACCCGTCATACTTACAGTTCCTGAAATATACAAATCTAAGCAATCTGTACTTCAGTCTTCAAAAAAAATTAATTGTTAACATTATTTTCTTAGACGCTGAATCCCATTTCCTTAATTACAGATTTATTATTACGAACTCGATGGCCATCCAGCTCTACAGTCTACGGAAAGGAGGTAAGGAAGGCCTTAACAACTATGTAGTTGGTGCACCTTTTGTGGGAAGATCGTAGGTGGCCGAGTGGTTGTTCCCGGTTCAAATCCCGACAGCAACAACACCTACGTTTTTTGTACTGAGCCAACTCTTGCGAAAATTATATCAGAAGCTTCTCAAATTTTCAGTTTGGATTTGGATTTGGATTCGGCGTTGAACAGTAAGCTCTATTCTTTGTGGCAAATAGACTAATTTCGCTGGCAAAAATGAAGATAGAAGATAGGTTCAAGCAAAGATTATAAAGTCATACAGATTGAGAACAAAAAACAGAAACTTTTGCTCACCAACTTCATGGCACGGGCGGGTGGTGTGCACGTGCACACATGAGAAACGAGATCCAAACACATGGCGGGCTGTGCCAGTACGACCCGCCACAGAACAATTTTTCTAGTATGTAGTGCGTCATCTGTATTACTTTATAATCTTTAGTTCAAGGCTCTGTATTACACTCTTTTTTGTGAAAAGATCAAAAAGATTAAGTTCTGCTGAAAGTCATATAAATGGATCCAGTCCACAGCTAAATGAAAAAAACCAAGGTGCTGATGCTGCAAAGACCGTCCAAATACGGAAAAAGATTTTCAAATTGGACGGGGCAATATTGGCAGTCTTCGACATGTTGTTTTGGACGTGTCTGTCAAACCTGTTTTTCTAATTAGTAACGTCCTCCAAGTCGACTCTCCAACGATTGGTGGCCAAATTCGAGACGATGGGTTCATTAGACAATTAGCCAGAGCTCTTACGCCACAGACCTCCGTTCGGGCTAGAATATCGGCAGTTTCTATTAAAGTGTGGCTAGGCACAAACCAGTCGATATATCCGCCATAGACTAAATCTCGGCCTTTCGTAGAATTTTGCCGAATTTTGGTTTGGGACATGAACCTGAACCCGTAAAAGATCCAACTTTTGTTGGATCATTGGTTTCAGAGCCGAATTGGTTTCAGAGCGCCTAGGCCCTAATTAGGGCTGAAAACAGATCTCTAGCGATGAGTCGCATTTTTCGATGTAAAATTTTTGGAAGCATTACCAAACGCGTGCAGGTTTTCGTCATCGTTTGGGAATGCTTCCCCAAAAAGTCTGTTTTCACTCATTTTAGACCGGAGCCGTCATCGATCCGTACTTCTCCGAAAAACGATATTGCTGATGCCATTATCTAAGTCAATCGCTACAGATCAATGATAGCCAATTTGGGTTGCCCCGAATTTAACGATATGGACGTGAACGTGGTTCCCTAATAACGGCGCTATGTACGACATAGCGAATGCCAAAATATACATCCTGCGCATAAACGATTCGAGGGTAGGGTTATACTTTGCGAAGGTGGCAAACATTGAAAGTCGTGTTTTCTGAAGTCGTAGGTCAATGCTAATGAGACGCAATCGAATGATACCCTAAACAACTAAACCTAGTAAACCGTATCTATGCGGCAGACTGGTCGAAATTTGGAGCTCTTGGATCCGTCTCACCGTGCGAAAATGCGGCGGACAATAAAACGATGTCAGTCCCATAAATAATGGCATACATGGAAATTTAAAAAAAAAAACAGAATTTCGTTTATACCTCACACTCAGACTGTTTAATTCCATGTTGACATCGATCCATGCTTATTGTAAAACCCTTGAAGCTGACTGAATTAAACCCAAAATTAAAATGGTGTATGCATTACGGCAGAAAAGCTTGAAGGCGGTTTGAAGTCTTCCCCTGAAGTTTAGAAGAGGGTCTTTTAAAATAGGAAAGAGCCATCGTTTTATAGCGACATGGTGTATGCAGGTATTCTATTTCTACGAATCAGTATAGGGTATCGATTCTGTCCCTAAGGCTGCTTCTTAGTTGAAGAATTTTTTTTTAAAGCACCTTAAGACCGAAAAAGGGCTGAAAAAATCAAACTTATCAAATCTCAACTACTCCAGGACTCCTAAGCTTATTTTGTCCGTACTTAGTTTATGGAAACGGATTAAATGAGATTATACAGATGAGGAACGGGACTACCTGCAAACTAACTCTAGATATAATGCATCCTACGCAGGCATACCTACTTTAATAGCTAATCGGTACCGCGAGCACGGATACCTATAACGTCTCCAGAGAGAAATATAAAACAACAGGACGCTTTGACGTCTCCCATTTTTCTGAAATAAATCACATATAATGACTTTTCTACAATGGCAGAGAATCAAAACAGATTCGTAGAAGAAGACCGCAAAACAATTGAGCACAAGAATTTAAGATAGAAGAGGAATAGAAGAAGTCTTGTGATTCCAAATAAGTTTCACGGATAACAGCAGCCACGCAGAAGTCAAATATCAATAGCCTTCGGTAATTTTAAGAGACAAGCATGTTCTTAAAGTGATGAAGACCTAAAAGTAGGTTTTCTGATAGTCCAGCATTGACAACCCTTAAGGTTTGAGAATGGTCTAGATGGGACGAAGACCTGAAACAGGTAAAGCTTTACTGACCAAACGAACACGACGGCTAGATCAACTTACTTACTTACTGGGGTGATGCTACAGTCCGGAATGAACATGGGCCTCAACCATAATGCCTCTCCAACTAGATCGGTCCTTAGCTTACTACCTCCAATTAAGCACTCTTAGTTGTTCGCTTGTGCGCGCCACTTAAGGCGAGGTTTTCCATCACTGCCGTCCGACTCTGTATAGGAATCAAGACTCTGCGAGCAGGAATATTGGTGTCCATTTGTTATACAAGATGGACCAAAAGAAGTCATCCTATGTTGTCATCCTGCTGGAACCACATGTCCCCCAGAGTCCGAATTCGACCAATTAGAGCAAAGAACTCTGTTAACATGGCCATATAGCGCACACCGTCCACTGTTTTCGTTTTACCAGCGGCGTTCTTGAAAAAAAAATTGGCCCGATGACTCCTCCAGCGTGAACAGCGCACCATGCAGTAACTTTTAGCGGGTGTAATGGCTCCTAGTTCGTTACTCGTGGATTTTCGGTGCCCCACAAGCGATAGTTTTGCTTGTTCACGTACCAGCTAAGGTGGAAATGAGCCTCATCACCCATTATGATTTTGGTCGAAGAATCGCCCACTTCGATTACTCCGTGTTGTTGGGGAGTGTATCGCTCCATTGCTTGTTCACTTGAACTCTACATCTGTCTATTTCACAAATGTCAAAACAGATTTGATGTTGGCGGCCATTTGCAAAAATAAGAGCATTTTCCAATCGGGTGAACTGTTTTGGCCCACTTTGTACATATCCTAACCGTTCAATTCGGATTTTTTTTTACTAGGGGCATGTCGCTCGTATAGATTTAATCAAATCTTCATCTCCATGGCCCGTTCAAACGGGACCGAACAGTTTTAGAAGAGTTTCCTCTCAAATCGACTTTTAATTACTTTTTATGCGGTCCATAATTCACCGCGGTAAAGCTCGACTGGGATTATCAGGGTCTTATATAGGATATCCTTAGTAGGTTAAGAGCTTTGCTACTGCATTGTCTTCTTAGCCCAAAGAAACAGTGGTTGCCAAAGTGATTCTTGTTGTCAGAGTTAGTAGCTGCCAAGTAGACTTGATAAAGCTAACAAAAATATATCACACTTTATTTTGTTTACTTCTTTTGTCCCAACTAGTATAAATCAAACTAAGACTGGCTTTCCTTTAAAGGAGAAAGTATATCTAAGCCTTAAGATCGACCTAGAGCATCATGTGAGGCGTTTTTTTCGTTTTTCTTGTATGTAAATGTCACAATATATCTCCTTGTATAAATGGACCTACATATCTCTACCTTTAATTCGTCAACAATTTAAATTCTACCAACGGCATATGCCAAAGTTGTATTGCACTACCAAATGTAACCTATCTACAAAAAAACTTACCTAACCTCTTAGAAGGTAATTAAAAGTTAAAAGTTTCGTTAAAATGTTACTGCCCTCTACAAATTAGCCCCACCGCTAACAGAAAAAAAATTATAATCCTTTTCCTTTCATCTTTTCATTACTTTGCCATCATCAAGCAATCCTTTGCAGGATATGCGATCAAGTTTCGTTTATAATTACGAAACAAAAAAAAAACGGGTTAGCACACGAAAAACGGTTCGCCGCCATCTCATGCGACTTTAATAGGACAAATGCCACTTTTCCACTTTGCATTTTTTCCAGACATTTTTACCCAGAAAAGGTGCCGGAAAACACGAAAGCAAGAAGAGAATTTCAAAGAGGGGATAACAAAAAATAAATACCTAACCGTAACATTTTTTGTAATTTTTTTTTTCTGTTCACTTTTGTTCAGGTCCTACAACTCATGTATCGTACCGCAGATGTCCCCATACGTGACAAAGTAATTTTGTAAAAAAAAAAGTGCAAAAAAAAGAAAAATACCTCTAAAGAGACCAATTAGGGCTGCGCAGCAAGTACTTTAAAAGTCATTAGCAGCTTTTCTCTCATTCCCATGACAAGAACAACACTGACATCGTTCGAAGGAAGAAGCGAACAGGAAACAAAAAAAAATCCGAAACAAAATGGTTAATATAGGCATAGGAAATGGCGGCACACACGAAGGACACTCTCTCTAACGCGCGAGGAAGCTGTTATTTCGATGTTGTGTATGCTAAATTTGAAACACAGGTGAAATCCGCTTACACAGAGCTGTCGTGTCAGTCACTAAGGCATGGCGTTAAGTTTGTTCATGTGTGTGTGTGTGTTGTGTGCATGTGTCTTTAATTAATAACAAATTATGTTATGTGTTTCTGTGGTGGTAATTATCACATCAATTAGGGCCCATTGTGGATTGTTTAGTTATGAATGCTAATGTTTTTGCGTGGTTAGGCAATAAACTGATGGGATAATGAAGATGGAGGAGTAAATGCGTGTAGGAGTGATCTGGGGATCAACTTATTAGATGCCCGCGGCTGGAGGATGGTACATGGGTATGGCTGTCGTAAGTTGACTCACTTCGACACTTTTGGTTAAAGTGGCAAAAATGCGAATTTCGGGATGTTTTATTTGGTAAAAGTGGGTTTGGAAATCGAAGTTGAGGCTGTTAATGGAGGCTTTTCTTCAGAGTGCTAGGCATTAGCTGTGTAAATTTGAAAAAAAGGTCGTTGAATAATTTGCCGTGTGGATATGTGTGGGCAGAAATCGAATGCAGGATGGAATTCTATGTTACTAGGTGGATTTAAAAAAATTTAAATTTTAAATTGAATAAGACTATAGCAATGTCTTGTTGAAGGACGAAACATAAACGGTTTTCCAAAAGGGACTGATAGATGTTTTGACAGCATTTGGCGGCCATGTTGTTTTGGCGAAGTATGTACAAATTAGTTGTTTTCATTAAATCACTGGTGTTCTTTAGTGCTAACGATGGGACAAATTTCGGCAGGCTAGTTGACCCTTCGAAATTTACTCTGTAACATTTGTTGGGCAATTCTAGGCGACCGATTCAGTATGAAAACAGCCGGCACTCATAATTTAAAGGAACGCCAGTTCGGTAGAGAACAGCGCCGAAAGTATTCAGGTTAACCATAGCCAGTCGATTCCACGCCGTTCAAAAGTACGGACTTGCGAGATTCAACTGATCCAGCAACTCAAATTTGATAACCATGACAACGCTATTTCTTCGTTGAGAGCGTTTGAAAGAGGATCCCAATTTCGGTCAAAAAATGATCTTTACCAAGGAAGCGCTTTTTTTATCCATAGGCTTTATTAACAAGCAAAGTTGCCATATATAGGACGACGCCAAGCTAAACAATGGCTCACCAGGTGGCAAACAACCTACAAAAGGTTAATGTTTGGTGCGAATTTCAAGCCGCTGTAGGGGTCATTGGACCGTCGTATTTCTTATGAAAACGGGGTTGGTTGTCAAATCCCCGTCAACGGTATTGATGACATGCGGTCCAATATGACGGCGCTATGTATGCCACAAAGTAAATGCCACGATGAAGATTGGATGTGACTTGAATTGGACACCAAGATCGAGTGATTGACTTTTTCTTGTTAAATTTTCTAAAGTAGCAGGTTTGTGATTTTCTAACGTGCCGTAATCAGCTGATGTCCTCAAAATCAACATAACTCAGGCCACTGGTTAAATTAAGATTGATCTATGCGGCTATGAAAAATTCTTCCTCTCAGATCATTGCCACGGCAGACATTTTATCTTCATATTCCATATACAGGAGGCCCAAAAGAAGTCATCCGATGTTGTTTGGCCTTCAGAATACTGGTTGTGGCTCGCGCAGTGTGTGCGTTGCTCCGTCCTGTTGGAACCACAAGTCCTCCATTCCTAATTCGTGCAATTGCGGAAAACAAAAACTCGGGTAACATGGCCCTATAGCGCGCACCGTACACTGTTGTCGTTTGACCAGCAGCGTTCGAGAAAAAAAAAGACCCGGTGACTCCTTCAGCGTGAACAGCGCACCATGCAGTAACTTTGAGCGGGTGTAATGGCTCCTCGTGCATTACTCGTGGATTTTTGGTATCCCAGAAGTGATAGTTTTGCTTTTTCACGTACCCGCTGAGGTGGGAATGAGCCTCATCGCTCATTACAATTTTGGTCGAAAAATCATACACTTCGATTATTCCGCGTTCTTGGGGAGTGTATCGCTCCATGGCCTGTTCACTTGTATTCTACATCTGTCTAGTCCACAAATGTCAAAACAGATTTGACATTGGCGGCAATTTGCAAAAATTAGAGCATCTTCCAATAGGGTGATCTCTTTTGGCCCACCTTGTATAAAGGCATGTATGGGTCTTTCATATCTCCTTATGGGAGCTTTGTATATTTTTTGTATAGACACAAGTCTTACTCTCTATAAAAAGCTAAACAAACTAAGTTTTCAAGCTATTCAGTGACAGTTTTAAACGCTAAAATGTTTTTTAGACTTTTGCAAGAGGTGGGTCAGTGAAAAAAAAAATAATGACAGCTAATGACAGCTTCTACCGCCAGTAACCATAGTTTGAGCCTTAACATCCAAATATACAATTTTTCTCCTATGTATTTCAAATTTCCAGAAGCTATTACTTCTATTAATCTTTTTTTGTACTTTTGCGAAAGGTTCAGCCTGTTTAATAACTCTTGGAGTTAAGTCCACAGGCTATATTGAAGTGAGATGTATACCAATTTCAATGCTTCTATAAAGTGTTGTGTATGTGACATTTGTAAAGATGTTTTGGTAAAGCTTCCGCCGAAGTAATATAGAAGCTTTAGACTGACATCTTTTAACAGCTATGACTATTTAGTTTTTTATATACGATGAACTACCAAGCACATGGTATGGGTTCGATTTCCAGTCATGGCAACACCAACAGTTGCTCAGTATAATTCATCAGAAGCACATCACAAATGACTTATTACCCATTTTGCGTGTACGTTTTACTGATTGCTAATACTGATGCTTAACTCAGTTTTTAAAAAATGATTGTGTAGTGCGCACTTGGCAGATTCTGACGGCATGTTGCTTCGTCTTTCAATTAATTGTTTTGTAAAACACGTTTCAACTCCTTTGTAGTTTATACTACTCCTGCCTAGTTCAGAAAACACCTTAGGGGGTGGAGTGGTGGACTGACGTGCGAGGGACCCGAGTTGGAATCCCCTTAAGAACCCAATTTATTTGATTACATATAATCTATCATGCTACCATAAATTGCAATTTTTTCCATAAAATTGCTTCAAACAATCGTTGAAACAAATAATTAAATAAGTATGTAGTAAGTAAAGAGCAGGCTTTTTATTTTAGTTATTTTTGAGTTTCGGTAAGGCTTCGCTAAGGAAGTCTTATAGAAGTCCTGTAGAGGTCGCCAATTTGTTTGCCACGTAGCTTTTCAGGTAGATAACATAGCTGGAAGCGGAAATAGTGTGCTTTATCGAACTGAAATCGTTAGTTGGGATCTCTTATTAGGGTTCTTTTTTCCTTTGGCGCCCAAAGTGAGACCATTTTTCATATAATTTCACAGTCTGCCTTTTTTTCACATTGTGACTGCTTACTTCTAAACGACAGTTAGGGTTATCATTGATCTTAAGTGAGATGTCAGGACAACCACAAAACTACATAAACACATCACTTCACCGAAAAGCGACACAGTGGATGGAGCTTGATCTAAATCATTCCGGAACGGTGTGACAAATTTACGATATACTCCTTCTCTCAGAGTATGTTACACCCGAAATGTCCCAAAAAAGGACTTAAATTATCTCCAGAACCCTGCTCGCAAGAGGGACCCAATTCAACTCCTACACGTAACGTACTCCTTCCTTCTGCATCATTTGGTAATTTCCATTCATTTGCATTAAAATGTAATTAATGTTGAACAGCCGACATACATAAATATATACAGGAGTAAAGAGTTCGTACCTTATGCTGAGAGTCAATTTCCCGTTTTTCGAATGCGAAATTCTTTCGGGTTTTACAACATTATTCCCGAGGAGACGACCCATTGGTTCAGTCAGGGAAAGTGTATAAAATTCGTAGAGACACCGTCGTCATTTGTACGCGCATATGTGTGAACATAATGCGAAAGCTGCGGTTGTAGGCGGTATAAAGGCAGGCAGCATGCCCAACAGCGTATGTACGAGTATGTTTGGTATTTTCGTTGTCCTAGAATTATTTGCGCATTTGTGTGTAATCTCTTCTTAATATGTTAATTTTAAAGGATTTATGTGAGAGAATGGTAGTCACACGAAAAGTTAATTACAATTTCCCACTATTCACATACACACACAGCAGTAGCACACAAGCATTCAGAGTACAAGGCTACACTTGCGAGTATTTAATGTATTGTTGATGCAATTGGTGTCCTTAACAAACACCAAATTCACGAACTAATGTCTATATGTATATGCCAGTGGGTGAGGGCTTGTTTGTAGGTATGTTTTGGTAGGCTTTGTATCGTGCTTTGTATCGTTCTTTGGAGCCTTCGGCAACAAAATTTGAAGTAATACATGCGTAGGACATTCTGGGAATTGCGTTAATTTTTAATTGGCTAAGAAGGACATTCCGAACAGTTCCGGTTTGTGCATGTTTAGTTATTCAGAAAGCAATTAGAAAGTTCGAAGGTCTCCCCGGGGAACTTACGTTGCCCACCTGCCTGCGAGACAATGGTGTTTGGCAATAAGTTGTGCACAAGGGCTCTTTGTGCTACGTTGCAACATCAATTATGTATCCCTACTTATGATAAACACTAAGCAGCCTTAGGCTTTGCAAAGAAATCAATAGGCATGTGATGGGTTCCCAGGTGTGTGAGATCTCAAGGTGGGTGGTATTTGACGGAATGATAGGAAAATTACAGCGATTCTGTCATAGGGATTATCCGGATGATCTTGAGGGTAACAAAGCTGGACCTTACTGGTCGAGAGTGGTTTAAAACCCTTTTGAAATTACAGTCGTTTATTTTAAAGCTCTCTACTTTCATCGTGCTTTGGGTGACAAAAAGATGACAGTTTTGAGTTTAGACATGATATGGATACCACACCGGCTAATCTTGGGATTCGCAACCAATTTTCATCTACCATTGGGTATCGTTTTAGCAGGCTCATTTCAGCGAGAACCTAGCTTTTTCAAAATTCCATTCATGTGTGCTTATTCTATACATGGTTGAGTTGGAATAATCTATTTCATGACTCGATTGATTTGTCAGATCATGGTCTTAGAAGGCCTAGTCCATATGACCTATTAGCTACGGTATCAATACAATAACTACAAAACGCCCAAAGAACTTAATATAAAACCTGGATATCTATACATATTTCCGATATTGAGTAGGAAGACAGACAGAACAATCTTTGGAAATGACTAGCAATGTGGGTACAGTGGGCTAGTGGTTAGCGAGTTGGATTAGTATGCGCTGGGACCTGATTCAAACTCCGTTAGTATCAACACCTACGTTTCTGGTTAAAGTCAAACCTCGGCGCAAGTCTGACATATTCCATGAGAATATATAAAACAGAAGCTTCTTAAATTTTCAGCTCGGAATTGCTGTTGAAATGCAATTTGTGGCGAAAATATAACTTCACACATAAATATGAATGAAGAAGCAAGGTTTGAGGCCCAAACTCTATACGCCATAGTTGTTTGTCCGACCTTTCGATATGGTTCGCATAACCATTGACGTAGAAAACTAAAAAAATAAAAACATCTGATATAAGCCGAGCTGCTTTATAAGACGCCTTATATCCAAGCATTGCGTCAAAATGGCATCTCAAGAAGAAAGTAGTGCGGCTTGACATCAATGATTTCGGCTAAAATCATCATCATGCTTCACCACAAATGATATAATTTTGCAACAAAGAATTGAAACTACAAAAGCTTCCGATTATAGTTTTATACTTTTGGTTGTATGTCAGACTATCGCAAGTATGTCAGACTTTGGCACAGTCAAAAAGTACTACTTAGGGATTGTTATTTCGGAATTTGAAGACCCCAATGCACTAACAACTAAAAAACTCCTGCCAACAACGGCTGCTTTTATCCTTACCAAAAATTTATAAAGCTATACAGGTGACGCACTCCATACAAGAAAAAGGTTTTATGGCGGGTCGTACTGGCACAGTCCGCCATATATTTTTATCTCGATTCTCATATTTGCATGTGCAATCCGTCCACCCGTACCATGAAGCTGTTGAGCAAAAGTTTTTTGTTCTCAATGCGTTACTGTGTGGCTTTATAGTCTTTGGTCTTTAATCAAAGTCCCACGAAGACTGATCATATCAGTCTTAGACTGTATCCAAAGCAGATAAGAAAATGCCTGATCGATTTTAACCGAATAACTCTTCAGAATATCCTCGCTTGGGCTAACAGGTAAGGACGACAAAGATTGGACTACGAACTTAAGAAACTGTACAGCTGCATAGACAAGGTAAAAAAAAAACATTGCGCATTAGATTAAGACTAAGATCCGTAGAACATGTAGAACCAATAAAAATCAATACTCTAGCCCTCAGAATGTTTGATTCCCACTCAGAGAAGAAAACGCAGTTGAAGAACTTCTCGCCCTAACTGACGCACACATTTCAAAATCTATCGCGACAAACTTGAAAAGTCCAATTGGAGCCTTAGACAAAAACCCGTATCTACATACCGGACCTATCGGACAGGCATTTTAGTTGAGGCCCAGGTTCATTCTGGAATGAAGCGGCGCTAGCGAGGTATCCGTCGGAGCGCAAAATTCTCCGATTTTACACGATTCGAGCTTCGAGGTGTTCTTCCGAAAAGCAGTTCGGAATATTTCTCCGACATTTTGTAACGAACCCCGGCGAATTGCGTTTTAGTACATTCTTGTGCAATTTTTGACAGCTTAGTGCAATTTTTTCCCGATTTCCTTCGATACGAATTCTTTGCTGAAACTCCGACAAAGTATGCGTTGCGGAAAATGTTTGTAACATATTTTTTGATCACGCAAATTGATTTAAGTTTCATTGCCGATAGCATACCACGTAATTTAAAAATAATTCCCCATACAGTGCATACACTCTCATCAGGGGGCAACGCTAGTGCCGTCATATTCCACCTAGCCCCCATCAAGTCCATTCATCAAACTGACATGCCTTCCACATCCATGGTCAAACTCCATCCCCTGAGCATATAAAAAACACTTCTGTTACTGACCTTCCATAAAATTGTCATCATCCTGTATGTACTCTCTGGGGGTAGACCCTTTCCATTACTCCTTTTAAAAAGAAAGCACTTACCCTAATTTTTAACCCCAAAAAAAGGTAAAGCGGAAAAACTAATCACTTAGTGTTCCACCAACCGAACACACTCGGTCGGCACATCCCTTAACTTTTTCCTAAGATTATTACTAGTATTTGTATAAAATTCCCATATAGAAAATGAACGGTAAAAATAAGGACGAAAAAATAAACGTGAAGAGTATACTCACTTGCTATGTGTTCGTTGTGAAACGCCAACATTTGGGATGCTGTTGAATTTATATACGTATCCGTAGCGAAAAGAAAACAAAAAATAAAACGGTAAAACAAAAAATCAAGAAAGAAGCACAAGAAGTGCCACTCCACAGGATCGCGCACCGCACACCACCTCCACACTGTGCACTCCGGCAAAAGGACGACTTACACCTGATTCACCTGCAAGTAGATAACAGAAAATGTGAAAGAAGAAACAAAGTTAAAAGGACATTGTTCAATAAAGTACAAAACTTGTGTTATTATAAATTTTATCTCTCGAGTATCCTTCGAGAGGGAAAATAGATCACAACAGGAGGAAACACACATACACACAAAATCCAGACGGATAACTATCTCAGAGAAAGATTCTTAAAGTGTAAATAAATGATTTTAATTTATATCCTTGTGACATCAGAGGTAAACGTTTATCCTTGGCGAACTACAAAACAAAACGAGCCATGAGAGAGCTAAAAGTATTCAAAGTCTGTTTGCTAGCTTCGACCCATAAGCAAATAGGGGTTGAAGGTGGCATGAGTAATTTTTTTTTTGTTCTGTTGCTGGGCAACCCTCAATTTTTTTTTCATTCATCCTTACCAATTGTGGTTTTTTGCGAAGTGGTATTAGATCAGTGAGAAGCACCCATTTGGGGGGGGTACGGCATGATGAACATTGCGGCCCACAGAATTCGGCCACGTTTCAACATAAATTGTATTTAGCTACTACCAGGACTACTACTGCTTTTCATATGGAAATTTTTTCTTTTTCATAGTTGGTTGGACTGCGGGAAAAATTATTGCAATTGAGATAATGACTGTGGTGCTGGTGGTGGTGGTTGGGTTAGTGTGGGTGTTGAGAACTCTTTGGGTTTTTTTCTGGAGATTTTTTCTGGACACTCTTTGGAGAGTTGACCATTCAGCATTTGTGTACGGGGCAATAGTAACTGGTCAATGGTCAAGCTGAGTAGTTTTATAAAACGTAAGATAAATCAACAAATTCAAATGGAATGATGATAGTGGAGGACATTTTAATTTATAGTCTGGCAGGAGAGAAGGATTTGCAGTCTTGCCTGGTGACATTGTTCTATTGATGTGATAACTTACTGGAGAGGGGTCGTCATTTTTCATTGTTATCATGGGATGTCGGAGGCTTGTGGCTTCAAAAGTTGCAATTTTTTTCTAAAGGGACGAGTGTAAAGAGAGAAGTGTGTGTTACTTAGTGATGTGTAGTTTAGGGAAGGATTGTGTGTCTTGAAAGTTCTTAAACATGAATGTTGCCATCACTTTTTTAAGTTATACAGGTTCGTACCTATTATTTAATTTACAAGCTCTGGTATCCTTACTTTGTCACAATGAAATTTTTTAGAAGAAGTAAATTGATGGAGGAATGCTGATTGCAATGTTAACATATTCAAGTGACGACCGTTCTGAATGATTCTCTCTCAGCAGAGGCAAACTTTCTCTGCCAAACTACAGTTTCCCTGGGTTTGGCAGAGTGGTTAGTCCGCTGCACTACTAAGGGCGAGATCCCTGGTTCAACTCCTGAAAGTGACAACAGCGAAGATTTTTTACTGCTCCAATTCTTGCAAAATTCTGACAAACCAAGAGTAATACTGTAACGAGAAGCTTCTCAAAATTGCCGTTCGGAATTGGCGTTAAGCAGAAGGTCCTCTTCAGTGCATTTTTAGCATAGAGGGTGAGACGTATCCATCACATTTTAGTTTCAACATGTTGCCGGAAAATTCTTTTTCAAATAGAGAGGAATCGTGTTCCACTTACGGATTCTGTCAGGGATTTGCAAGGATCGACAAGTGAAACACGCCTAATGCTGCGAAGTATTGAAGGCTTATTCAAAATTTAATGAAATATCTAACAGTTGATCCTGGGAATATCCGTTGGAGCGCATAATTCTCCTATTTAGTACGATTCGGAGGATTTTAGATTCGAGGTATTCTTCCGAAAAGCTTTTCGGTATATTTCTCCGACATTTTGTAAATCATCCCGGCGAATTGCGTTAGAGTGTGTTCAGGTGCATTTTTCGTAAAGTTGTGCTAAGTGCAATTCTTCTTCCTATTTTTTCCGACACAAATTCTTATCGGAAATTATTTATTTTTTATTTCAAAGAACACACATGAACACTGCCACACAAAGAGATGAACATTTTTGCAATAAGCCAAAAGCAGGTAGCGTCCAGAGCTCCGCAGACGAATTCTTCCCAAGAACACACCACCATTGGCAATTGGTATTCTTCCGAAAAGCTTTTCGGTATATTTCTCCGACATTTTGTAAATCATCCCGGCGAATTGCGTTAGAGTGTGTTCAGGTGCATTTTTCGTAAAATTGTGCTAAGTGCAATTCTTCTTCCTATTTTTTCCGACACAAATTCTTATCGGAAATTATTTATTTTTTATTTCAAAGAACACACATGAACACTGCCACACAAAGAGATGAACATTTTTGCAATAAGCCAAAAGCAGGTAGCGTCCAGAGCTCCGCAGACGAATTCTTCCCAAGAACACACCACCATTGGCAAACAAAGGGTTGAACTGGCGGCGAGACACATTACTTTATCGGACGATCGCCTCATCTTTCCATGCAAATGACACATACAAACGTTGCTGGTAGAAGTACGTAGTTCTGAAAGTCTGCATCTGGAGATACTCTGATGTTTCCAAGAACAAACATATAAACTAGCACACACAGAGGTGAGTATTTTTGCAAGTTCCCACCAACTGGCGGCGAGTGAAAGGTCTTCACATTTTTTCAACCCAACAACTGCCGGCTAGACACAGTTCTTCATCCGGACGATGTTACTACCAAGACCACAAACGACCTCTTTGAAACAAAGGGTTGAACATTCTTGTGACTGAAAAACCAACAGCCTTCGGAGCGGCTGTCGCGGTACATAAGTGTGGTATGCTTCTGACGACGATCATCGCACCTGGAAAACCTGTGACTATCACCTATCCTGCAAAGAATACATATCTACAAACGATAGATACGTTTAGTTTTTACATAGAACGATTTTTGCACCAAGGAAAGCGCTGCGATACGAAGGGATAAACATTTTTGCAACAACCCAACAACTGTCGGCTAGACACAGTTCTTCACCGGGACGATGTTTCTACCAAGAACACAAACGAACGCTGGTCGGCTACACACGATGTCTGCATCTGGACGACGGTCTTGGTAAGAATAATACACTCGAACGCTGACATGTACATTTCGTATACTCTTTGGCGGGACTCATTTCGGCGAGATAGCTAAAATCCATATAACCGACAAAGCTGGACAAGCAGGTGCAATTGATCAAGAAAACTATGTTTCCTGTCATACGTCTTCACATTAAGAGCACGTCTTCCAGAAGACTATATTTCGTCAAAAAAGAATATGAAAGTTGCATGACTGGGACTGAATATAGCGAGGGAGCCGGAGTCCTTAGAACCAATAAATATGTCACTCAGGTATTGTTGATGAAGAAAACTGTTGACATATGTAGGTTCCTGCCATACGTCTTTAAAAAGGAAGAATACGAATAAAGTCAATTGAGATCACATTAATGCAATTGATGGAGAAAACAGTTGATATAGGTAGCCACCTGCCAGAAAGAAAGGACACAACCTATGCGAAGCAGCAAGATTGCAAACGGTAATGACAACGGTTACCAAAGCCATACAACCCACCTACAACTATGAAAATAAAATTCAAATCTCTCGAGAAAAAATCATACGACTTGTAAAAAATCCGCTGAGAAAAAATAAATTTGTAAGCCCCGATATCTGCTTAAGTGGGCTAAAATGCGATTCTTGGTTATTTTTTTATTTCATCTAAACAAAGCCACTAAACGCTTTTTCTCAGAAATCGAAATCATACCCTGTCTCGAAGAATTCCAACAACCCGTTTGTGGCTGCCCTTTGACCTCAGGGTATATCACGCCATGGGTATACCTCTTTTTATAATTGCTAACATACTAATGCTAACATACCTAAACCTATGCACACAAAAGTCCATTGAACATATATAATCAAAGAACTTTCTACCTCGGAAATCCCGCAAATGCTTTCATAATGCACTTCTTCCATTACAATGTAAGGACATCGCATAGTAACCATATTCACCATGCATTTAGGCCGAAATGAGCAATGTCCGTCATCATGACATAAGAAATAAGGCAAACTATGGCATGAGTTGGCAACGCACAACCAAACTGTCCACAAAATCAATAGCAGGTGTATAACAGTTAGAAGGTACCAAATCTTCATACAAGTTGCAAATACATCAGACAAAGAGAGCAAAAACGTTAGGTACCTGAAAAAGCCCAAGAAACTGGGATGCTCGTACGACGTGCGGTAATAAGAAGGTCAAAGCAAAGGAAAGAAGGCGATAACATCCGACCGCGAATTGAAAAATTGGCAATTAAACTGCCATTTTTTTTAACCCATGTGCAAAATTATAAAAATAACTTACTCGTCATTAACTTTCCCTTAAACACATGGAAAAGTGTTTAAGGGCTTCTAAAATGAACACCACAGAATATGAAGGAAACCTTCGTAATAAAACCGAACTAAACCGAACCGACCGCAAGCCAAGCTTAACACACTCCCGACGGCTAAATTAAGCTCAGCATGCTCACGCATTCGAAATTTACACACCGGAAACTATTTTTTTTTAAACACTTCACTGATAACTTCACTGAACACTTGATTTGGTCGTTTTGCATTACCCTAGGTAATTGCTCTTAAAACCACTTTTAATCGACCAAATTGAAACAAAACCAACACTAACATATCAAAAGAACCGCAATCGCCCGATTCCAACTCGAGATCGGAATTTACAACGGTATATGCGACCGTTTCCATTTGCAAAACGACATGACCCGACACGACGAAACCAACAAGAACAGGCAGAACTCCGCGAATTCCTTAAAATAACGGTATTCCAAATCGATATTTTATGAAAAAATCATTACTTATCGAATTTTGTTACAACTTCTCTATATTTTTAATAAAAATTAGTTAAATTTTCAACTGGAAAGACACTTAACACACCCGAGCACTATTAAATTTTCGAAAATCTACAATTTTAACTAAAAACCTAAATAAAAAAAAAGTCTGCCTGCTAAACAATAAAAAATATTTGCGACACCATAACTCGACGATGTTCTGATGCCAACTGAGTGATTTCACTATCACTCGATCTTTTCAGCCGCCAACAATCAACACCAACAAGCAACACAACTGACAAGTGACACCAGTCAACAAGGAGAAGGCTTTTAAATAACGGTGCTGCCATCTTACCTTTTTCAAGTTGTGTGACAACAAAAACTTGAGTGATTATTGTATTTTTTTTTTTTAAATTTTATGATTCTGGAAAAATGTACCCTGCCGTTCGTAGTGAATTGCAAAACGTAGAAATTATTAATAGCGATAAATAAAAACAAATGAAAACTACAAACGAATTTTTGGAAGTAAAGTAAAATGTGTCTATGAAACAGCGACCAGATAGATACTTTTTAAGGGAATTAGGTTAAATTTGCTTAATTAATTCGATCGATTTCAGTATGTTTGTTTTTTTTAAACTTATACTGTTTTGTTTACTTAAAAGTTTTTGTTTAACTTGTTAAGTGACCGTCAATGTTGTTTATTACAAATTTAATGCTTTTTTTATATATGCCTTTGGTGGTTGCATTGTATACATGTATATATTATAGAGTTTCGATATTTTGTCTGTGATGTCGTTACTTGAAAAAGGTTGGCCCGATTTGACTTTTTTTTAAGTTTCTACTACACAGATAAAGAAAATATTGGCAAAAGGTAAAGGATGGAGAAAAACTTTAAACAAGCCGCTGCTACATTGGTGACTACGATCTTTGTAGGTGTTCGTCAACAAAATAATAATACATTTTTATAAACATCTTAATATATAAATTAAACAATTAAAAATGGCCAACGTATGTAGGGACAGCTATTACGAATATAAAATAAGTTATAAATAAACCAATTAACATGATAAATTGGGGAAAAAAAAAACACTAACAAGCAAAAAGGGTGATTCAATAGCTAGTACTTTTGTCAGTAACGTTCTTTTTGCAGTTATTATTTTTCAACTTTATTTTCTAGTGGGTGGTTAAATTTTAACGGCCGATGTTGAATGTGAACCACACCTAAATGTCAATTTTTATACCCTATCCCATGGGGATAAATTAGTTTTGATACATAGTTTGTAACATAGTGAAATAATTTAGCTAGGTGTATCTCAAAGTATATGGATCGACTCAGAATCGCTATCTGAGTCGATTAAGCCATGTCTGTCTGTCTGTCCGTCGTCCGTCCGTCGTCCGTACGTCTGTAGGTAACCGGTTTTTGGGCCTTAAATGTTGAGCTAGGATAATGAAATTTGGTACATATGATCCTTGTACGTGCTGTTCAAACAAATGTAAAAATCCGCCTACTGCCACGCCTGCCTTTTAGAAAAACCTAATTTTAAGCCAAACCGTTAATCATTTTAAAAAAGTGTCTTAACAAGATATCTAGAAAATCCTAATGCCTATATTTCGCCTTTACAAAGTTATTTGCCACGCCCACTTTTTGGGTGCGTTTTAATTTTTCGGTAAACTTTAAAACATTTCGAAAAAAATTTGATGCAAAAACATAGGTTTTGGTAATATTAACATTTTTTTACCCACGCCCACTTTTTGGAGGCGTTTTCATAAAAAAACCATTTGTATAACTTAGCCATACCATATGTAGGAGAAAAACGATGTTTTTGGTCAAACCGTACAAGACAGTAAACTCTCTGAAAAATAAATTGCGACAATTTCAATTTTAATATTTCTTTGCCATAAGACCCACGTTTTAGGAATATTTATCCAAAGGATGGGATGGGATAGGGTATAAAACGATCCACACAGTAAATTGTAGCCTTCTAATATGTTTTTTTTGCATTTCGTTTGACATTTCTCAATTTCAGAATAATTCAATTTGAATAATGGAAAGATACACAATCGAGCAACGCGTTTAAGTTATTCAGGCTTATTATGAAAATGGTCGTTCAAACCAAAGTGCATATCGTGCACTTCGTTATTTTTTCGGTCAATATAAACGTCCAAATGTGAGTGCAATCGGAAAAATCGTGCAAAAATTTGAGCAAACCGGGTCTATAGGAGACGTGAAAACATCAGTGCATGCTCGTACAGCTCGTACTGCAGAAAATATTGCTGCTGTTCGCGAAAGTGCGCCTGAAGAGCCGTCCACCTCAACTCGTCATCGTGCCCAACAATTGCATCTCTCACGCACATCGTTGATGAACATTATGCATAAAGACTTGCATTTAGACGCTTACAAGGTGCAATTGACTCAATAACTAAAGCCTCTTGACCATTACAAGCGTCATCACTGGTCAAAATGGTGGCAAGAAATGGCAACAGTGGATGATCAATTTTCGAAGAAAATCATCTTCCCTGATGAGGCACATTTCCACCTCAGTGGATTCGTCAGTAAGCATAATCGCCGCATTTGGGCGAATGATTATCCAAGAGTGATTGTTGAAAAACCAATGCACCCACAAAGAGTGACTGTTTTGTGCGGTTTATATGGGCTGGCGACATCATCGGGCCGTATTTTTTTCCAAAATGAGCCCGGTCCGGCAGTTACTGTGAATGGTGTTCACTATCGTGAAATGATAACGAACTGTTTATGGCCCGAATTGGAAGATATGGGTGTGGACGATATGGGGTATCAACAGGACGATGCCACTTGCCACACAGCTAAAACGAAACAATGGCTCTTTTGTGCGACAAATGCAATTGCCGTTTTATCTCACGTGTCAAGATCATGTGATTTGACACCGTTGAACTTCTTTCGTTTGAGTTATTTGAAAGAAAAGGTGTACGTCGATAAGCCAGCAACAATTCAAGAGCAAAGGGATGAAATACTTCCGCACATTAACGACATAGATCCTCAATTATGCATCAGCGTCATCGAAAATTTGGACCATCGGATGGAGGTGTGCTGCCGAGTTCGCGGCAGCCATTTTGGGCGATATTTTGTTCTGTACAAAACTGACTCATACCAATATTATTATAATAAAAAGAAATGACAATAATTTCCTAAACAATTTGTGTTTTATTTCAAATCAATATCGGCCCTTCAAATTTAACCACTCTTTATATGACGTTTATCATGAAAAGTACATCCTAACTGTAGAAACTCCTATCCAAAATCAGTGCTCAGCTTAAAATTAATAAGGAGTTCGACCACATTTTAGTAGTCATAATCGTCCAACTGGAATATGAACAACTATTCCTAAAACCATCACCAAATTCCGAGCCAATTTTTGTGTACTCGTATGCACATTTTTTTAACAACCACAGTGCCAAGACCCCGTAATAATGAGAATATTGCTGTAGTGTCAGAAAGTATTCGTTGAAACCATGATCAATCACTTCGTCGCTGTTCTCGAGGTTAGAGGATTTCTTATGGAACGTTGTGGCGTAATTAGAAGTGTGGACTTGCTTTAAAAGCTTGTTAAATAAATAAAATAATTTCTACTATAATTTTTCCTTATAGATTTATGGCATTTTAAAATGCCCTAAAATACATGTAATCCTTTTTTTATTGTCTTAACCTTCTTAATAGATCCGTCATTATATTTTAAGCGCGCATCATGTTGATATTATGTTTGCACATGGTGTCCCTTCCACAAAACGTTCATCGTTCTTGGCTGTCTTTTGTCTGGCCAAATATTAAATTGATGTAATAATTGATGGCCAACAGAAAAAAACAAAAAAAAAAACATCATCACACATATCCCTACAAAACAAAGGCAGGTCCCTACATAGAATCTTCTACTTCCACGAGTATAAACTCTCTGAAACAATTAAGATTGGCTGAATGTAATATCATCGGGGTTGTGTAATATCCCTACACTCTTAGAAGACCACCAACCAAGCCATCCTCCTATGCTCCATCATATTATGTAGCCCTGGCTATACTTTGTACACTTTAGAGAGTGACAAGCAAAGTGGCGGACTATATCTAAGGCAAAGACAACGAAATTCTATTGATTTTGCCGTCTAAAGCAAAATCAGTCTTCGTCCTCGACTCACATTGACTACTCATATTCACGTTTCACATTGAGGGTGTCGTCCTCTCACCCGAAAGACGAGACGAACTTTAGGTCAGACACGACAGAGATAATGGTGTTTGCATTATGGGTTTTTTTATCTTTTTGGGTGGTAGTTCAGGTCTAGGACCTCTTGCATGCTTGGAGTTAAATTGAAGTTTTTTGAATGCAAAGGGATGATGAAACCTGATCGAAGTATGTATCCTTTGGTTATTTGGGAATATTTTGTTTTATATTTTATTGGGTTTGGATTTTCCGTGCCAATTTTGATGTATGCGTCAGGCTGTCTGTGCGAGGGATAGAGCCGAATGTGTCATCGTCCTTAGAAATTTATATTCAGCTACTTTTGTTTCACTGAATTGTTGTTTTGTATTGCGTTTTCAAAAATTAAAGAGAGCTTGTCGATAACAGCCCAGAACCATGAAGTTTATTTATCGTAGTAGGCAACACTATCATTTTCATTTCAAACCTGGAAAATATAGTTTCAAGCAACATTTTATAAGCTACTGGAAATGTTCCTAAATATTTCAAATTCCATGTGCGTAAATAACTTTGTTACCATTGTTATTTTGTAGAGAGTCTGCGTTCCTACTTTGAAGATAGCTGCCAGTTATTTCTCTTTTTTGTAGAATAGGCGGAATTACTTCCTATAGCGGACTCATCGATTTTTCTGAGCAGGGAGAATGCGTGTTCTCTTTTTCCCCTACACAGGATTTTCTTATTTTCCCTTCTTCAGGCTCGATTTCAGTGTGGTTTGTGTTTTGCATTGTGGCGGCCTTAAATGTGCCTCTTCTATCACCTCCTTTTGGTAGTTGCAGACAGCATCATACATGCTGTCAACTATGGAAAGGACACATAACATATACGAATAGAATAGAACGTCATCATTGACAGATATTACGTTGAGGTAGTACAGGTATTTGACTACTTCGCAGACTGACGTGGGACTCATTAGATGAAGACCTCGTTTTAAATAGCGCGCACAAGTAGAAACCGACCTCAACCAAAAAAAACCGACTTGGAGTGCGCAACTAGAGGCAGTAATCTAAGGACCGGGCTACTGTACTGCTTCAAGTAAGTAAGATAGATAACATCATAACAAGAGCATTGTTTTCAGGAGGATCTGACCAACATGTTTGGTCTCTATTTTCCGACAGTCGACAAGAAAATGGTCAGTCTCAACAATTTCCTGAAATTACGATGCAGATCATTAAGTGTATCTCCGGCCCACTAAGGCCTCCAACGTCTCTTTTGTACCATTCGCAGCTTCTTCTTAATGGCACTGAATTTGGCTGTAAAGAGAAAATAGTCAGAGTCGACCGACGTTTGACTCTCTGAGTCGGTTCGATAATCTGGGGATCTCCAGGTTGCCTTGCAAATTTAATGCGTTGAAACCTAATGCCTAGATCACTGTATTACATGTTGCTTCAATGTCTGTAGGTCATTTCGTGGAGACTGTGGTTTCCAACGAACCCGCCGAAAATGTTTTTCTTATCGATTTTCGAATAACAGTCCTAAAGCACGATTTTTCTAACAGCCATCGTAAAAGGGTCTGTCCAGGGGGTCGAGATGTCCCACCATGACGGATTTTTCAGTCTCATCGGCTGGAGAGTGTGCCCTGTGCATATATAATGCTGATGTTACAAAGCGTTGCTGTGGTGAGGATCATAGCCAGGCGATCACTAACTGGCTTAAAGTTTATTACTTTTTATATGATTCGGCTCGCCACTATGAATCTGCATTTTAATGTGAAGACTTTGATGACAGCTGTAATAAATGTTGAGCGGTCGCCACGATGAGGCTGAAAGGTGGAGTGGGTAGGCATCAGCTACACAGTATGACCGCATTCCTTACCATTAAATCAAAACGGCGGCTCAATTACACAGATCCTTCTTCTCTATAAGGCACAAGTAAGCCCATTGCTTGAATACTTTCTCAAGTCAAGTCAATCCAATGACTGAGGAGCTGCTTAACAGACCTTAATATCATAGGTCAGGACATGTTAAAGTGACACTTTAAACAGAAAAGGTATTTGTGGTACCACGTTGATCTTTCACTTTTTCTTAAGTATTTTTTTCTCTAGCTGAAGCCCTCCAAGCTAACTATGAAGCGGAGGAGGTTTCTGACATTAATATCAGTCAGGTCACCTAGATTGTCAAATAAGTAGTCGCCTAGGTGGAGTTTTCTTTTGTTAGAAAGAGCTGGACAAGCGCAGAGATGGTAAAGAATACACTCCTGTCCCTCATCTTCCAAACAGCTTCTGCAGAGTTCATTGCTAAATAGGTCTAGTGATTTTGCAGAGAAATAAAACCATCAAAATCATTCATATCCAATCCTGGTAATAAAAATAAATCAATAATATAACGAAAACTGCCTTCAGTAACAGTTACTGTAACGCCACGTTCATTTACAAAAAGTAACGCCCAATGAATCATTGGATTCAGAAGAAAAGTTGTAAGCTGATCTTCAAGTATGTTATGGCTTGTTCTTATATGTCATTGGAAGATTTTTTTTTTTAAAACCATTTTCTAATAGGTAAGCCATCATCCCTATACAGCTACAACAATTCTTAAAAAGTTTCCCAAAAAATATGTTTGACCAAACAAAAGAGTAAATCCTACAGGGGAACACCCTTTCTCAAACAAATTCATCAAAAAACCCATACTCGACTAATTTATTTTGTCTACTGTTTAACAAGGATTGAATCCCATAAGTGTTTATTTTCGTAAGCTGTTGCCTTCTTATCCAAGTAGCCACTTTAAGTCCCTAAATGAAATCCTCAAATTAATTCAAGCATTTTACCACGTCCCTGTAGGTCACAAGTCATTCAAAATGGAAAAAAAAGGAAATACTCCACCCGCATATAATATCCTTGATGTCAACAAAATGAATGTATCCATCATGAAATTCATCTTTCGAATACCAATTCGTTCTCATACCTCTACTGATAAGAACCTCACGTTAAACGAAATCATGTCTAGTCATGTTATCCAATTTACTACTGACAGTAGTCACGTATAGATCCTAATGTCAATCCATACTGTAAATTACATTTTTCTTCCCATTTCCCAGGATGTCCTTTCGCATCCCTCCACCTTCATCATTCGCCCTGCGCTGGCACGGTCGTGCTATGTGCTCCTATTTCACTTTTTTATCTGTGACAATACATTTCGTCTTCCTCCGGTTCCCGGCAAAACCAAACAACAAACGGAGAGAGAAAGTCTATAAGTTAAAAGTCCTCGAAGGATAGATTGAAGTTACTTTTCAAATAATGTTACAAAAAGGTATTGATTTTTGTTTCCCTGTCTCTCATTGAAGTCCTGTGGATTTAAATTGTAATTTAAGTCATTTTCCTGTACTTAACCTTTTCAGGATTTGTTTGACTGTTTTTTTTTTTCAGTTGAATTCTTGCTAATTTTTAGCCATCAGTCATAACGTTAGTTTTGGGTGGTATGGGAGGCTATCCTTTTTGTCTTGGAAAGTAATGCTACCAAGGCTAGGACCGAGCCACACACATTCAACAAAAAAAACTGAAACAAGAACATGAGCTGTGCATGGTTACAAATGTTCCGAATCATTGAAAACAAGAAGAAGACGAAGTAGGAGTCGGTAGGACACAAAAAATTGCAGAAACATCGTTCATTCTTCATCCTCCATCATTCTGGTAGCAACGGAACAAAGAAAACGCCCGACATGTGGGGGTGTGAAAAAGTCAATACAAGTTAATGGAAACTTGGTTAGGATCCCACAATCTAAGGTATGGCATGCTATGCTATATGAATGCAGAAGCACACAGGACGAAAAATGACGGCTTGGAAACGGAATTCGTTTTTTTTTTTCATCAAATGGATGTTGTATAGTTTTAGTTATTTTTTTGTACTCAGTTTCTGTTGGCAGTACGATATTCCATGGTGAGGCCTGTCGACAGAAGACCGGATGTTCTTTACATTTCTTTTGATTTTTTGTTGTGTTGGCTGAAATAGTTGACTCTAACGAGTTTAATTGAACAACTAAACGAGATTTGTTTTAGATATGTAGGAGCTTGTAGAGTTGACAGGATCCGGTTTTTTTTTGTATGGTTGATTTCCCCTCATTTAGTGATTTCCTTTGACAAATTAATTAGATTTGTAAATTTTCGACAACGAATTGATTTGTATTTATTTTATGTCCTGTTGGCTTTTTGTCAGTAATTAGCCGGACGTTTAATTTAAATAAGGTTTGAGTGGGAGAAAAGTGCATATAATATGAGGTAGAATTGCATTATAAATGGGAGTAAGGATAAGTAGATACGCTGTCAAAGTGGAACGATTTTCCATTCAGTCGTGAAATAGTCAGAAATTGTGTTTACAAATTGACAGCCCGTATGAAATCGACAGACAGGGTCGTTTTTCGTACTACTCTGACGTCATGAGACACATGAATGACCTTCACATCTTTCATGGGTCATAACTAGATGCAACATTTGATTCGCTCACATTAACGCTATTCACTATATAGGCTGCGTCTGAGCAATCCGATTTCCCGCACAAACTAATTGTACTCCTCAATTTACCTGAATTAAATTCGAAAAACACTGCATAGCAGCAAAAGGCTATGAGAATGCTGTATATTAGTAATTGCCATCGAACCTAACCTCAATCCCGTGCGGCATTGATACGCTCTTACTTATATTCAGCCCTAGCGAGGTATCCGTAGGAGCGGAAAATTCTCCGAATTTGTACGATTTGGAGGTTCAAACTTCAAGGTATTATTCCGAAAAGCTTTTCAGAATATTTCTCCGACATTTTGTAACGCATCCCGGCAAATTGCGTTAAAGTGCGTCCAGGTGCATTTTTCGTGAAATTTTTGACAGCTTAGTGAAATTCTTCTTCCGATTTAGTCCGACATAAATTTTTGGCGGAAATTGTTTAAGAATTGTGGTGAAGTTATTTTTTTCCCATCACACATAACTCGAATGGAATTTGAACCTCCGACGAAGAATGCGTTGCGGGAAATTGTCTGCGCCGACGGATACCTCGCTAGAGCAGATTTATGTCCAATCTACCGCCAAATCAATCATTAACGTCAGAAATTTAATCACGTTAGATATTTTCATTAACTTTTAACCATTTATAACCGACCTTCCACCAAGACCATCTTTTCTCCCTGCAATTTTAGTCCTAGCATTCAAGAACACGACGTTCCTGCGCGCGCCATCATCCTCTAGGATTAAAACTTCATCCCTACTTTCCTTTCTGACCTACGTCATCCATCGTCAGTCACCGACTCTTCTTCGTACAAAACATTACCATACACATAAGAACTATCACAAAATCGACCTAAACTCGTCGTTTACTATTAAATTTTGCAGCGTGCACAATGTGCAGGAAAAAAATTTTAAGGAATCTTAAGAACAATGCAGGGAAATCTTTAAATTTAAATTTTTTTTGTGGCTGATATTATTGAGTTATATCATTTTTTATTCTCTTTCCGGCACTTACATATAGAGGCTCGAAAACTCGTCTCTCAGACAAGGTTTTTCAGTGCTAAGTTAACACTTAAATTATACCAAATTGTTTAATGTAGCTCAAGTAAGTTAGCCCAACTAATTTTGAGTTAATCCAGGATTTAACTGACTAGAAAACATGTTTTATTTACACGAGTGTATTAATCCTCAAACCAGAATAACAACTCAACAACTCACAGCTTTAACTGCTCTCCATATCATAATAGGAATATACATACTGGTAAAATATTAGCAAAGTTTGGCATGTGTCAGACAATAACGGAGGTGTTCTTTCAGTTGTATAATCTTGTTTCAGTTTTTTGACACAGCTAAGTGCAGTAAAACAGGCATTTCAATGTAAATCTAGTACAATATCCTACTGATAATAAGTTTCGCAATAGTATTTAAGTGTGGAAAATTTTTGGAGACTCGAAACTGGAATTTCCTTTTCACTTCTTATTCATTTTTAATTTGTGGAAATATTTTTAATTTTTTATTTTTATTAATATTTTTATTTTTCCTGTCAATAAACGCAATTACCAGCCTTCAAAATATTGCAAGTCTGACAGCAGCAAATTGATTTCGCTTTTGAAAGTCGGTTTACCTCACTTCCCTATTTATAAATCGGAAAAACAAGGGGTATTTTTAAAAAAATATTAGCACGGTTCACTATTTTTTAAATGAATAAGAAGCCTTTGCAAGGCTGCTCTTTTTTGAGGAGACATCTGCAAAGTTCCTTGTATTTAGGTATGACGTTCCTTTTCGTAAGCTCTTTGGCGACTTCAAATCAGTCAAAAATCTCATGCTGTCAAAGTATTTCGGTGGGCTGATGCTAGTGTTAACCATGTTATAGCTCTGTGTTTAACGGAATGCTTATGCTAGGGCCTGCAAGTCCAATCATATATATTTATTGATACCATTTTTAAAGAAAATAACAATAAAAATTATAAAAATAATAATAGCTTTGTTTATTGCATATAAACTTCAAACAAAGCAGTACAGTTAAGTTAATTTTTATTGTCAGAACAGAAAACTAAATAACCCGGATAAGGAGCTATTCTAGTACATTGAAGTATGTGGTACGTCAAAACCGTGAAAGGAAAATTATGTTTCTGAGACCCCGTATGTCTGTCAGATCAGCTAGTGAAATATAAAAGTATAAAAACTGTACTTTTCTGTAACTTATGTAAAATTAATACAACCCTGAATATTATACTATAGTCTTAAAAAACCGAGGAAATCAGACTTTTCTAGAGTAAAATTTAATCGCACAACAAACAACTATTAAATTTTAAAAGAAAATTTCAATATGGCAGTGCTGCTTCTGAGTGATTTGAAGTTGAACGTTTGATTTTTCTACCTGCCTTCCACACAGTGTATGTGGAATGTGGATGCATAGCTTGCAGCAACTTCCTCTGCTCGACGGTCGCATCTACCGTTAATTTTCCCCTATAATATGTGTAAAAAGTCATTTCCAGCAGATGCTTGGATGTTTTCGGTTTCTTTCCTTTGTGCTGAACTTCTTCACGCCGCACGAAGATGGCTGGAGTATTGGTGTTGATATGTTGCTCTACGGTACATTTTTTGGTTTATACAGCTTACCTGTATACCAGTTACCAGTAGCCAGTGTATACCATTACCAGCCTTACAGCTGGTATCCATTTTCTGCTCGCTGGTAAATTAGCCAAGTGTTGCCAACTCTTTTAATTTTTCGTTGGTCTTGTACTTTAGCAATGTGTTTTTTTTTTATGTTTGTTGTTGGGAGCACTCATAAGATTTATTCAAGGGAAACAAACAATTTTAGAATTTTATAGGTTTGCTTCTAGGCACATATACAGTGAAACTTCGATTATCCTTCAGGCAGCGGACAAAACCCTTGTCGGATAATTAAACAGACGATTAATCGAATGGGAAATTTTTGATCTTATTCTGTATTGCGAACTTGATATAAGCAGGTACAAGGTATAAAATCAAACAGAATCAAAGTAAAACGAACAAAAAAATTGCTGGCCGAGTGTGACAGTTAACCGGAGTGACGGTTTGTCGGGAGACAGATAATCGAAGTTTATATGAGTTTCAACGTTAAATGCAAATTGCGCCATAAGCGGCATTTTTTAGTCTCAATTTCGATAACTGTGTAGTCGATGAGATTAGAAAATTGATACTGCAATTAGAACACGGTTATTTTTAATTTAGTATGTACAGTAGAAATAGGGTATAAGGATATCGAAGGGGCATTATTAATTACTCGTTGTATCCGGTACAATGAAAACAAAATTTAAAAAAGGAAAGCTTTCGTTTCAAATTCTCAAGAAAGTTGTTGATAAAAGAAACCACTAATATGTGATTGTTTTGTACATTTTGCGAATTAATATATCTTTCTAAGGCAGTTGTCATCATGCTTTCGCAATCATTTAGATGGCATCAAGAACGGGCATTTTATAATCTTACTAAGATTTAATATAAATATTTGGGGATTTTTAAAATCGGCAGATTCCAGCATTTAGCCTTAAATGAAATAACGATACCTTGATTCACAGGTTACAATACAGATGTGGTATTCGGGGGAGCAGAAATGCCAATTTGAAAGCTTCAAAGGGTTTGATATGTAGATGTGCAGCGCAATTATCCACCAAAATTAAAATATTCCTTTTTTTATTACAAGCTCTCTGTCCCATTCTCGCAATACATATTCGAAAATAATAGACGTCATCTATGCTCTTTTATTATTTTCATATAAAACAGGTAGGGTATAACATTCTTTCAGTTTTAGATTTGTCAATAACCAAAAGCTTTCTTTTTTTCTGTTCCGGTCATATTATCAGATAATAGGAATGTCAAAAGTTCCCTATACACTTTTTCACCAACGAATTTTTCTCCTCTGAATTTAAAAGTCTTGTCGGGGGTCATTTTATAAAAAAAAATCTTCCGGTTTCAAAGTTCAACACTTCCTGAACTCTTTAGATGCCATATATGGCAATGAAACAGGGCATGTCATGAACTTTTTAATAAATTTGCCTTTCAAGCGACGATATATTTCATTATTCCAATTTGTCACCTTGAATTCCATATGGCTCAATCAATCAATCAATCAATCAATTATTGTAAGAAATTTTTAATTCTTTTTTGTAAATGGTCATCATATAGGGACTTCAGAAATTTGACAGTTGATAGTGGCTATATTGTTGAGACTACATCTGTCAAATTGGCTGTCATATTCAGTAAGTTCGGAGTCGAAATAAAAGAGGAGGTCAATCGTGCAAGAAATACACACACACGCACACATAAATGTTTGTGAGAACGATAGGTCCTGGGTTCTGACTGTAGTGCCTAAACTTTGTACTCGTTTTCTATTTTTTTTTTGTTCTTACACACCACACAGCCATTCAACAGCTCGAATACCTACATCAGTTTTACTACCTTCCACTGGTCAATGACTTCACTTCCTTCTAAAAATAGCCCTTAAGTAAAACTTTATCGATACTTAAAGAAATTTTAAAAATTCAGCACTTCCTATTCTACTCCTTATACCTAGTTACTTTCATCCAAGTAATGGGTAGCAATTTAAATTGCACTCATATACATGTACTTCGGCACCTGGTGTTCTCTCAAATTGATTATCCCATAATATTTCCTAACATCTTTATGTTATTTATAAGCATTTTACTCGTTGTAGTAAAAATAAATTTACGTTCCAATATACAATAAACACTTCTTGAGTGAACGAGCCCTAGAAATGGCCAACAAATGAGAGACCATGCACCATCTGGTTTAGGTGTACCCGTCATACCTATACCAAAACCCCATGTGCTGGTCTCGATTACTCGTCCACAGGACATAAAATAGACCTCTCTGACCGACCGTAAACGAAAGTAAACGATAATTTCCCAAACTAAATAATTCAAAGCATGAAAGTCATTTGAAGTCTTTGACGTTGTGTCGTTTACCGTTTACGACTTTCACAACTCACACTCGCTTGCATTGCAAAATTATCCTTGGTTCCTTGAATAAATCTGTCTCTGAGTTTCAGATCTGGGACCAGAGACAACTGAGCGCCCTGCACAAGGATAGACGGACGCTCGGTCTGTTTCTGGATATTTTGTTTGTATGTGTCTGTGGAAGAAGAAGATCCATAAAAACCAGTTGTAAATGCATCAGACGAATGATGATGAAAATGCTCACCTAAGAGGTGCATGTCCTTTTGAGGTAAATCCGTTCGGTGTGTGACGAGTGCATAAAATAAATGTTGAATTTTATAATTGCCCTGAAAGACAGTCAGAGGACATCATGTTCGAATCATAAAATCTGAATTGGCTATGAAAGTTGAAATGCTTTAAATAACCTTCACCGAGGCGGAATGGTTAAAAGTAACCCCCAGACCCCTTCTGAAATTCGCAAGCTCAGCCATTTTTAGCCGAAATACTGTCACTTTCGCTGTTTCGAAGAACTACTACTGCAACCATTAAGCACTACCGCTACTGACTGCGCTAGATTGCAGAATATCCTTCTTCCTTCTGTTCACACATCTGCCGTTGTTCATATATGTACGTCCGTATGTACCCTACTACCAAAAGCAAAGCTCAGCGGTTCCATTGTTTTAGTTCTATGACTCAAATGAACTTTGGCATGAAAAATGACTCTGGTAACGAATGTATTTGCGATCCGCAGAAGAACATCCTTATTCACATAATTTTTGTTCGCTCGAACTGTACTTTTTTTTTTGCGAATGGGGACGGGTAGCTTGGGAGGGATTTGACTCATGTATTTTTGTCGGTGGGCATGTCTTGTGGGTCGCATACACGCTTCATCTTCATACGATGTGACTTATACCAGCTGGATAGTTGAATTTTTGTGCACAGTTAGCTTTCCAAAGACCAGGGATATGTATATAACCCTAGATTCGAGTTGGAGTGGGTCATAACGACCGTGTGTATTTACCTCCCGAAAATATTATACACTCACAGACTAATGGTAATTTTATTTTGTGCAAATTTAATTAAGGATGTGAATAATTTTAAACTTAATCAAAAAGGGGATGTGAATTTAGGAAAAAAATTAAATTGTTTAGATGTTTCAATTTTGATAGAGAGACAAAGCTGTATAGATATGAGTGTATGGTAATGTGGGACACGACGTTGTATTCTATTCCGGATTAGGTTAACAAGGAGATGTGAATTTTATGCATAGGGCTTACTTTTGAGAATTTGAATTTGAATTTCGTAATACGTATTACATTTTGTATGTCCTTATATTGTGCAATGAATGTTGTGCCTAGGAGTTAATATTTTAAATTCAGGAATTCACCAAAAAGAAGACCATCGTAACTGCGCCAACTACAGAGGCATCGTCTACAAAATCCTATCTGCCGTAACATGCGAACGCCTCAAAACGTTCACCAACAACCTGATAGGTCTCAATTAGTGATTAACGCACACAGAAAGTCCATAACTGACAGAAAGTCAACAACTGATCACACTACCGATACTGACCACTGACTGCACTACTGATTAACACCACTACTGAAAAAAAAACTCAGAAAGTACAAATCGATAGACACCATCTGCTCATCGATTTAAAAGCAGCATACGACAGTATGTACAGAGACGAATTGTGCAGAGGCATGCCTAGTATAGAGAACAAATTCGTCCGACTGTACAGGATAACGATGAGGAATTCTCGATCAGGATTGGAAACGACCTCAGCAAAACATATTTTTACCAATCGACTTTTCGAAAGTCGACATTAAGGCCTGGTTTTTCAGTGTTACGTCAGCTCTGAGTTAACCCAGAGTTAACTAACCCAAGAATAAATTTAGTCTAGAGTAAACTCATGAAGCAGTTTCTCAGTTAGGGATTAAATTTAATTCCGAGTTCAGTGATTTGAATTGGTAGCACTCATGATTTATCGATTTATCTATCAAAAAGTCATCGAAATGTATACGATCTGCAACAACTCAGTTAACAGCTGTTTGGATTTTGTTCCCAAACAAATGAATATGCTTTAGTCGCGATACAAGTCTTTTTTCGTTCCTAAAACAGCCAAACTCATTATCTAACACAGTTTCGGGTCGCTGGGAAATGAATTCAAATATATCGTATACGTATTTAGTTTCTAAAAATTTAATAAAATGTCCACGCAAATGGAATTCAAAATAATTGTTTGTTTGGTATTTTATCATCTGTCAAAAACATATGATCATTTAGTTCCATAGCAAATATTATAAAGCCATACAGATGACGCATTGAGAACAACAAAGAGAAACTTTTTCTCGCCAGCTTCATGGTACGTGCACACATGAGAAACGAGATCGATATTATATGGCGGGCTGTGCCAGTACGACCCACCATAGAATGATTTTTCTTCTATGCAGTGCGTCATCCTTATGGCTTTCTAATCTCTGCCCAGGGTTAACTCACCAAACTTGTTGGCTTAACTCGAAGTTAACTTTGGACTCAATATGACTTGAAAAACTACTTTATCGAATTAACTCGAGTTTCATCCCGAAACTAGGATTATTTCGCACTGAAAAACCCGGCAATAATATTTTGGTAGTGCAGTTTTAAGGGCGTACATAAAACGTTGTCGCTAACTTACAATTTTTCGCACGTTGTAAACTTACGACATTTGTTTTTTAAACACTTATTGTATAAATTTGTTGTTCAAACACTTTTCCAAATTTCCTTGTGGTCTGTGCAAAATCTTTGTATGTATGCTGATACTTGTCAAATTGCATTGTCATATCTATCTTTCAAAATTATTTCCTTTTGTGATAAGATATGTGTATAAAAATAAAAAATTTTAAGGACATAAATTATTCACCGATTACTTAAGCAATCTGGCAATGCTGATGTTAATGATTGACTCGGCTGATTTTCCTTGCAAACACATAATGCAACGTGGAATGCAGAAATGCACGTACACCGACAACGTTGGTCTTCCCTCAGAAGTGTATTTTTCGATTCGAGGGCTATCGGCTTCTCTACTTTGCTCTGATCTTCGTCGAGCTGAAAACGAAATTTTGCAAAAGAATCCATTCCTTGGGTCTGTTCTGAGTTTGGTGTATTTGCCTGTGCCTTTTATGTAAAAACTCCACCCTTCCAAGCCAACGAGTTGCTCGACAATTGTGGCGCGACGAAGCTCAGAGCAAAGAAGAGGACTCGAGGGTCAAAATGGAAGTAATATCAGCTCTGTACATTCCACATCTTGTTATAAATGTGTTATAAATGTACGGAACTGACATTGATTCCATTTAGACCCACGGGTCCACTTCTTTGAAGGAGCTACGTTGCGGTGGAATTGTGGAGCAACTCGCTGTGTTGGGCATGGGCTGGGCGGGTGCAGTTGTTGCTCTCTTATGAATACCTACTTCTCTGATTGGTGCAGTTGCATTTGCATGTAGCTTTGGTAGGAATGGTAGGTAACTCTGGCTGGACTATAATAGAAGATGGTTGCCGACTTTTTTACGTTTAAACTCATTTTTTATTTACTTAAAATATTAACTTACTACTAGACAAAAATGCTTAAATCTAACTTATCAATAACTGGTTTACTTAATCTAACTTATCGGCCCTTAGTGGGCACTGTAAGCTTATATTTAGCTGTTTATTTTGCCTTTAGGCTTAAATTTGTCGGTTTTTTTGGTTTTATATATAATTTTAATTTACAAAGAAAAAATTGAAAACTTTGTTTAGTGTCTTTTTTTTTTTGTTTTATAAAAAAGCTTATTCTAGATTATAACTAACTTATGACTACTTAAACTACTTAAGCCTAACTTAATACTACTTAAACTACTTAAACCTAATTTAAGACTACTTAACTACTAAAACCTAGCTTAATAATAATCGGGGTGGCGAGCCCTCGTTGCGCATGCCCCGAGGGGTCGCCATCCTGATTGCGCCTTTCGGTCCCACGGCAGCCTGCGTTCAACCATATTGTACGCCAATATGGTGCACAAGCCCCGCCCCAGACCTTGTTCCTAATTTAAAATCTTACCTATGGAGTTGGACTAAAAGTCCGCAAAGTCCTGAGGAAGTGCAGAATCACCTTCCTCATATAGGTTGCCGACGACCACATGCGAACACATGCAATTTGTATTGTAGGACCATAATAGCTTTTCGCTTCAGTTTTCGTTCACTTTTGCTCACTTGCGAAAAATCGAATTCAATCGCTCTTTCTCTTTCTTTTGTTTTTTCATACAAAAATTTGACATTTCACTTCAACAGCTGCGTACATTAAAGTTAAGTTAAGTGAAGAATTAAGTTCATAAGCAACAAATTTTTTTTGTCAAAATGACTTCCACTCAGACAATTGCTTCCATTCATAAAAATCTATTATGGGCAACTTCAGTAGTTTTCAGTACTGAAGAAAACTTAACGTAGAATTTTGACATTAGCTTCCGATTGCCTCGGACTTTTACAGTTCAGCCTATATAGACCTCTGAGAGATTTTTTGATTGTAAATGAGTTGTGCATTTGTGCATTTGTGCATCTGTTATTGATTTATGTGGTTAGTTTTTTTTATCCCTAGTATATGTAGGATAGGGATGTATTCTGACAGCGCGATGAGATTTTTTTTTGAGCACAAAATAATTAATTTTTAATAAATTATGAATCTGCCATCGTCTAGAATCTGTTATTGATACTGCCGTACTACTCAGTTGATTTAATTGAAATATCGGCAATGGGTGTTGTTATTGGTCGTACATAAGCTTTTTTTGAAACTGGGCTCCTACCTCAGAAATGAACGTTATCTCCCATATAACGGTATTTAGAAAAAAATCGCGATTACCTAGATAATGGTTCTAACGATGTTGATCAAAATTAATAACTAAGCTTTTACAAGTATTTAGAAAAAGATGGCATGAGCTGTTTTTCGGCAAAAAATTGCAAATAGCAATACTTTTGATAAACTATCTTCAAAACTAATATTCCCAAATAGTGAGTCTGGCTAGAAACTTTATGGGGATGAAATAAGGAAAAATGAATCAATGCAAACTATTGTTCTAAAAGTTTATAAAACATTGTGCAGTTTGACAAACAAAAAAAGTTTTTCCATGGCATTATAGCATATATCAAGAAAACCCATTTTTTTTGGTCGAACAAATCTCGGTTCTATGGGAAATTTAATCCAGCCAAAAAATTGGCGTGGGTTAAAGTGATGTATGGGCCAAATTTTTAAATTGGTAGTGTTTTTGTTATTTAATTTTTAGAAATTTCATAAAAATTAACCTAGTAGCATTTTTACGACTCAACAAATTGTATGCCAACATTATACAGACGAGATATAGATATTGGGAATGGCTTGATATCTTGTTCAGACGCTTTTTCAAATTTTTTTAAGGTTTGACAAAAAACAACGTTTATTTAAAAAGTAGGCATGGCGGTTGGTGGATTTTGAAAACTTTTACACTTGTTCTGCTTTGTCGAACAGAGTACCTTACTTATATACCAAATTTTATCATTCCAGCACAAAATTTAGGGCACAAAAATCGACAGATATTGATAGATCGACTCAGATAGCGATTCTGTATATCTAACTATATATACTCCTCAAAACAAAATAAGGCCCAACAAGAATTAAAAGATTCATTTAATTGCAGAGTTTGCATGTGTACATGTTCAAGACATTTATACAACAGAGAGAGACGGATAGATACATAGAAGGAAAGACATAACATAAACCTACGTGGCACAGAAGAGGAGACATGGATTTATATTGTCTCATATTATCGCACAGGTGGCCTCAGATAAGCTGGCAATTTTCGTAGAATGCTGCCGAAGCTGGGGCTTGAACCCGCAGCGCTTGGCTTAGCAGTCAACTAACGCTTTCCTCTGAGCCATGGCCACCTGCTTGTCAATGCTCTTAATATCAATTGTACCGTTGCCTCCAAGTGAGAAAGCGAAATTGCCGATTGCTTGAAAAAAAATTATTGGGACCTTTTTTTTTGTTTTGAGTTGTTTGCATTAAGGTATAACTATCGAAATTATTTCTCTATGTTACAAACTTATTATGAAAACGAATATACCCCTATTGGATAGAGTATACAGATAACACAGTTTCATTATTGACAGTTGATATGATATCTAATGAATAGTTTGAGAGCTACTTTAAACTGTTTGAGAAAAACTGAAATAAACGATTGTCGAGTAACATGAAGCAAATTGCTGACGATATAACTTAAGACTACCATTTTGGTGATAATCGTATTCAAAGTTATGGAATGAGCCACCTGGCATTAAAGACGAGAGCAAATTATTGATTCAGAGTATAGAACCTGAATGTAAATTTGTTGAAACAGCACTATGTATAGTATCTACGTGGTCTTAATTCTATTAAATTAAAATTGAGCTAACAATTTACTGATCTGTTTTAAAGAATCATTCACATTCGTTTTTTTTTTTCTACTTCAATAAAGTCCACCAAAATGTGAGACAAACAAGAACCGTGTCTCCCAAAAGGATATTTAATTTAATTCCATTTTGCATTCAAGCTAATTGGATACTACCACACTCCTTTTTTGGAGGGCAACTCAACTAAAACAGTTCAATATGCCAAATGAACAAATGCCATAAAAAAAACACAATTTGCCGTTTCATAACCAAGTTTGCTGGATAGCTAGCCACTTAATTTTTTTGTTCCTTACCAAGAAAAACTATTGCGATACTTACCACCGAAGAACGCACACAGTAGGACGATATAAAAGGAAAAATTAAATTTTATAAATATAAGAGGATTAAATACACCCTCCACTCGTACCTCAATCATTTAAATATGTCTGTGTGTAGAAACCTCTGACCGTATAAAAAATACATAGAGTTCGGTACGAAAAAAAAAATTCCAGAAAGCATGCCATTGCCATCGCAGAACTCAACTCGAAGGAAACAAGCTGGCAAAGGGTACCCATTCAACCGTAAGTCTACAACTCTTTAATGCCTCCATACTCTCGTCGTGTACGTAACTCCACCGAAATGAGCAACCAAGCAGGCTGAAGCATCTCTCTCTTCGCCGAGTACAAATAGCATATTAGGACCATCAACTTGCACAGAAATACGACCAGAGATACGCTTCTATAGGTACGGGCTAGTGTCAGCACAGAACACTTTGAGTGTGCATAGAAGAGTCCTGTCGATGCATAAACTTGAAGTGTGCATGCGAAACTAGAAAATATAATTTTATAAAATGGAACAACGCTACTACATAGAAAAGTTTCCCACCTCACAGCCCCCATCCCCCATTCCCAATCACCCATCCACCTTCACTCTCATTTAGTTCTATACCAGTCTTCATTAAAAGCAGGAAACACCAGACTGACACACAACCTATGGACTGTAGTGTGTGCACGCCGACTAGTGGATGGCTGGCTGATGCGTCTATGAGACGAGCCTCCACCACCCACATTTCCCTCATCAGATGTCTGCGAAACAGGACGCAATTTTGAAAACTCCATGTTATCCTTGTGTACATTTTGATGGTGTTGCTAGGCGTGCAGCAAACCTGCTGCAAGGATATGCTACAAACTATAGCTGCCAACATGAGCTGGGTAGGTTGGCAGAGGTACTTATTGCCAAAGTTTCTCGCGTTCATATTTTCGAACGAAATTGACAGGCCTATTTTATGTTGTTGTGCTGAAGGTTCTGTTTCTTAAGCTCTATTTTGCCAGCCAAGCCATTATGAAATTAATTTTTCATATGGCTCTTGGAAGAGTGACGACCGATGATGGTGGAACGATGGAGAAGTCAAGTCATTTCTGTTGCTCGGAAGAATTTGAATACCTATGAGGGTAGGACGGGACGAGTAGTCTGGAGTGAAGTTAATTCTCCATGGGGGAATGGGTATTACGTGAAATCCAAACTTACTGCCACAGAAGCAGTTAGTCATGGAAAAAGTTTTATTTGGCTGACCAAAGTAATTCGGCTTTTATTTCGATTCATTTTGGTCATGTTCTGTGTTCAGCACGCGTTCCAATAGTGCTAATGAGATTATGAGAAGGGAAATAATTACAATTTGGCCAGAGATTGATTCTTAATTAATTGATTCTGATTCTGTAATTTCGTTTCAGACATGGGAGTAGTGAGTGGAATACATAAATGAGGTGTCGAATTAATAATAAATTCTTTTCGATACGCCATGGGTATTTGTTTAAGTTTTGTACGTAGATAATGGGTTTTGCAGGACATGGTACGAGGTAAATAATGGATTTTTGTTTCGGGTGAAGGGCTGGTATTTTGTTTTAAGGATTTAAATGTGATTTATTTTTTAAACATACCTAATACCTGGAATATCGCTCGGACGTGTTCAATAAATGGCTCTTCTATGAAGGGAATTTTGTAACAACATTCTCTTTGAAATATTAAATCTGCATAAATGAGTCAATAGTTCATATTTCTGAGAAGCGATTATTAAAGACAAAATTACATACCTCCCAAACCTTAGAACCTAAACCAACTAGTAGCATACTTACTTAATTCAGTGGTGCTACAGTCCGAAATGAACCTAGGCCTCAACAAACATGCCTCTCCAATAATCCATGTCTTTAGAAAACTGTCTAGGGCTGGAATTAGGTGTTAAACGACCCTTGTCCGTGTGTTCAGTAGCCAAGGAAAATATGCCGTTTTGGTCTGAGCCAAATAAGCAACTGCGGAAAGTTATGGACTCATTGAATGCGCATCTGTGTCAGGCTCTGAACCCTTAAATGATCAACCGATTGTTCAGCTTCGAGCTTGCATAGCGTTGATACCTGGTTCATTTACTTTTCGGACCCACACCCTGGTCAAACATAGTGGTATCGTATACTGACAATATCACCGCCGCTAATGTTAAGACTTTGAGAAAATCTGGTCAAAACGTAGTGGATGTGTGAGCCCAGGTAGGTTATGATAATGAGAGGTATGGCTGAATACGCATCCCCTGCCATCGAACAATACATTGGTTTTAAAAACTGGTCCGATCCATAGCCTTGAAATGCGACATGTAAGGGATACATCCCCATAATTACTCAGAACAAAAATAACCGTCCTCTAGATCTAAGGATGCACCGGCACTTACCGTAGATCGAACTACAAAAAACGGCTTTATAGCCTTGTGGTTCCACAATGGAATTTTTCTGGTCTAAGTGTTCACACCCTTCGGGCGCAGCTAATATAACCTAATCAAGGAATTCCTCTCGTGCGTCCGATGTCTGGCTGGAAATCGAAGAACAGGTCTAGCAGCTAAAATACGAATATCTGATGATCAACTGTAGATTGTCTCGAGTTAATGAACCTCAAAAACTCTATAGTAAGTATTAAAATGGAACGCATCGTGATTCCTTAAAGGATTCGCTAGTAGTGTTGCTTAATTATAAAACAAAATCGATAAACAAAAGACCGATTTGAAGGTGATGCTCTCTTAAGAACATTAATAGATATATCCATGGAGATGGTCCACTGAAATCAAACAAAAAGCATTTTCAATCTCTGTGTGATAGAAAAGGAAACCCCAAAAAAGCCAGAATAAAGCCTATCTAATGAGCGTTGATATTTTTTAGGGAAACGGCTATCGTTGGTTGGGTGTTGTAGAACGAGGTATCGATTCAAGCCGGCCGATTAGGAAAATTTTAGTTGTTTCCCAAAACGTTTATTATGTCGTCTTGATCCATAAAATGTTGCATTCTCAGGTACTTACTGAAGTGACCCTTATAGATCGAAATTAACCTTGGCCTCAACCATCATTTTCCTCCAATTAGCTAGGTCTTTAGCTAACTGCCTCTAGTAGCACACTTCAAGTTTGTTGAGGTCATTTCTACTTGTGTACGCCACTTAAGGCGAGGTCTTCCTCTACTGCGTCCAATCGTGACATCTGAATGGGAATCGAAGACTCTGCGAATCTAAGTACTGATGTCCATTCGCTTTATATGCCCTACCAAAGATTATAAAGCTATACTGATAATGCACTGCATACACGAAAACTGGTTCTATGGCGGGTCGTACTGGCACAGCCCGCCATATATTTTAATCTCGTTTCTCATTTGTGCACGTGCAAACCGCCCTACGTTCCATGAAGCTGTTGAGTAAAAGTTTCTTTTTTTTTGATCTCAATGTGTCATCTGTATGGCTTTATAATTTTTGGTCCTACCAATCTTTAACGTCCAATGCGGAGTTTTTTTTACTAGGTGTATGTATGTCGCTGTACAGCTCGTATAATTCCTGGTTGAACCTTCTTCTGCATAGAATGTCAACGCAAACGAGACCGACGATTTTTCGGAGAATTTTTCTCTCAAAACGTCAAATGACTCTACCGCCGTAGAGAAGGACTGGTGTGATCAAGGTCTTGTATAGGATCTCGGTAGTAGTTCCAGTGAGGGCATTACTACTAAATAGCCTTCTAGCCCGACGAAACAGCCATTAGCAAGAGTAATATTTTGTTTAGTTTCAAATTTCAAAGTTAATAGTAAAGACGAGGTAGACTAAGTCCCGTACTACCTCAAAGTTATATCTGTCAATGGTGACGTCCTGTCCAATTCGTCGATGTTGTGTGTTTATTCGAGTTGATAGCAATGACAGCAAAACTCAATTTTATCGCTTCCTTCCTTCCTTCATAGCAATAGAGTCTGACTTAGCAAATCATTTCCGACGTTATTACAAAGTTCGGTGGGAAGGCCGTCATATCCGTCAGCATTGTTAAGCTTAAGTTAAGATATTGCTGGTCTCACTTAGCTTGTGTGGCTGGTAGTTTTCGCTGTCGTCAGTATTCTGTTCGAGCCTTGTATTCTTGGATGTGACGTTTCACACTGTAGTAAAACTAGAGATAATCATGCCTGGAGTACAACCTCTCTATAAAGCTCGTTTGTCTTGCTTTATTTTCTAATGTTCTGTTTGGTTCAATTAAAGTCTCGCATACTTACTTGCAATGCAAAACAAATTTACTGCAGAGATTGCCGGTTTTTATTTAAAACAAAGCACGGGATGGCTGTCATCATGTTGTCTTGTAGAAGATATCCACGACGTAACCAAAATTGCCGGGAGAGCGATGCATATGAGAAAATGCACTGATAAATACCTGCAATAGTCATAATCTCCGTAAACGGTAAAAAGAGCCGTCGGGAAACGCACTTAAATTCCACTTCAATTAGCGTGACATTGAGAAAAGTCACTCCACTTTCCGCTTTGAAAATGATTTCTTATATCACAATCAAAGAGGTAGACTTCTGCTAAAGATTTAAGTTATACTAATCTAATGGACTGGACTTCCTAAAAATGCAAAACAAATTTATTGCTACTTTAATCCAGAGTCCCATTCGCAGGCCATATACCGAGCTTTATCCCCCACTTCAATTTTTAATCGTAGCCAATTTCCGTTCCACAAAATTGGGGAAACTAAAAACGATTGCCCATGGCCATCGTCCTCGATCCACTAATAATTCACATACACCTCGGAAAATAATTTATAACGTAATTTGGCAACCCTATTAAGCAGCGACATACCGTTGAACATATATCATAAACAGACGACACATGGCAAGGCACAAAAATAAAACCATTTGTCCCCCTCTAAAATAACTGTACACAACGTACCGGGTAGAGGACGGACTGTGCCCAACAAACACCCAGCCACCAAAAGAATAAAGAATCCTTCGCTTACAGGCAGCAGGCGTAGGTAGCTCACTCACTCGCTCTCTCTCTTCTTTTTTTGTCGTTTACTTCCATTTTTGCCATTCTAAGGACGAATTTTCACAATTTTTATGTGCACGTAACTTTATGAGGTAAATGTCCATATGAAACCCTTAGCATCTCAGCACCCCTAACCATGTCGTCATCGTCTCGTCCATCTCAGTGCACATAAAAGTCCCAAGGTATGAGTAGGATAAAAAAAAAACAACGAAGAAAAATCCTTTTTTTCGAATAAACTGGCAAATGGCGACCGTTGTTGGTCCAGAAGTCGAAGAAAGAATAGAGAGTGCCCCCAAGGGCCGAAACATCATCTCTGTGGTGTTTTTTTTTCTTTCGATTCTGGTAGGCAGGCACAGTAGCCCTAGCCATAACCATAGCCGTCCTAACCGGATGGTAAACATTCATCCGGCATTGGTAAGGTAATTGTGAAAAGGTACGAATGCGAATAAGTGTATCTCAAGTTCAGTGGGATACTTTATGAGCATAGGAACATAAATGGAAAATTTAACATCGTTATTTCGTTCAGACGATACTGTACCCGTATACATATGGCCCACTCTCTCTCGCAAGTGAAGATCGTCCTTTGGGAAGGGGTTTTAGGTGGCTTTCTCGATTTTTTTTTGCGTCCCTGCAGGGGCCAACTTTTGAATAGTTTATTGATGGATGTAAAGAGGTTTTAATGGGACAAACCATTCTCCTGTCGGCAACCAACCAGCTAGTGTTGGTATTAACATTTGTGTGGGTGTGTGTTTGTACCGTGTGAGTTGGGAATGAAGCGGGAAGCGCTCAAAGCGTCCATGAGAATTTCTCGGTTTATGAGTGGAATTTATTAGTAGTGAAGTGTTCCGTCGTCCTCTCGTTTCGTATTGTCGTCATCAATTTGGGTGGTGTTGTGAGGGGATATGTAGGGTGGGTTCCTGTTGTTGTGGTTATTATTGCCAGGAGGTGTGGAAAAAATCGATTTGGGGCCTTATTTCGGATTTAAGGATGAACAACAACGGAGCTGTTGGCGAGGAGACGAAACGGCGCGACAACAGTGATGGTGGAGAAGATGAAAGGAACGTTAAATATTTGAATATCCAAATGGGAAATGAAGGCAGGGAATCTGGTTTTAAATGGAGCGATAATGATAAACTGTTTACGTGGCTAAAGCGATACATAAACTCTGTGTATAAGGTTTATCAAGTATTAAGTGGAAATTCGCTGCCAATCTAGATTTTTGTAGCTGGAGACGAGTAATTTTATGGCAGACCGAATGGAGTTATCTCGGATGGTGACCTTGAAGGATGAAATAAGTTCTATCGATTGGGAGAGGATTATCAATGCAATGAATAAGTTGCTGATTCAAGTATGTATTTGGATGCGTCATCTTTTATATGCGTATGTAAACACTGAATGCCTTTGACAACTATCAATCGACTGGCTTGAGTAAACGTGTTTTTAAGACCTCTCTGCCACTTAGGTTTATGTTATATGTCTTTCCTTCTATGTGTCTATCTGTCTCTCTCTGTTGTATTAATGTCTTCATCTGTCCCAGCCGTGGCCTCAGTCGCCAGTGCTGTTATGTGTCTGTAGTTCGATGCATTCATGTGCGAATTACTGTAATGTCAATGTCAATGTCAAGACCTAAATTCAATATAACCACGAATTGCCTCACACAAAAAGTGACACTGCGCGTTACTTATAACTATTTTTAGCTTCAACTTCGATAACTTCCACACATTTGAAAAAAATTACACCTAAGTCATAAATTAATTATAAGATTGTGTTGTAGCAGGCGCCATTTTGTAGGTCATGTGTCATACTCATAAACATTCCTTGCCGTTAGTTGCAGATTTCCAAAAACATACAAAGTGGACCAAGAGAAGTCATCCGATGTTGTTTGGCTCTCTTTTTTATCGGTTGTGGCTCAGTCTGTGCCGTTGTTCCGTCCTGTTGGAACCACATGTCCTCCAGTCCTAATTCGTGCAATTGCGGAAAACAAAAACTCGGGTAACATGGCCCTACAGCGCGCAACGTCCACTGTTGTCGTTTGACCAGCGGCGTTCTCGAAAAAAATGGCCCGATGACTCCTCCAGCGTGAACAGCGCACCATGAAGTAACTTTGAGCGGGTGTAATGGCTCTTCATGCATTACTCGTGGATTTTCGGTGCCCCAGAAGCGATAGTTTTACTTGTTCATGTACCCGCTTAGGTGGAAACGAGTCTCATCACTCATTATGATTTTGGTCGAAAAATCGTCCACTTCGTCCTCGAGATTGATGATGGCTTGGACGTAGGTTGCGCGCGTTTGGCGGTCGACAAGCAGCAGATGATACGCCTTAGGAACGACCGACTGATGGATAATTGTGAGGCACGGCGTCTGGTCGATGTTTCTGGCGACAGCTCGACATCCAAGCCAACAGCCACGATATTCTCGGCACAACGGGCCCTCCGTGTGGTCCCATACTTTTCAAAGTCGGTGTCGGGCGGCCAGGGAATCGGCGACGGAATTCGCGATGCGTCAACACTTCACACGAATTGTTACGCAAAATAGACACGTACTTGGGGAGTGTATCGCTCCTTGGGTTGTGCACTTGTATTCCACATCTGTCTAGTTTATAAATGTCAAAACAAATTTGACATTGGCCACCATTTCCAAAAATAAGAGCATCTTCCAATAGGGTGATCTCTTTGAGCCCACCTTGTACCTGTGATGTTAAACAAATCCATTCTGATTATAGATTTCAAATGGGTTATATATTTAAAAAATTTATTTTTCAATTAGCACTATATTCGACGGTATTTCTTAATCAAAAGAATTCTGTTTGCGCATTATTTAGTTTTGACAACAATGTTATGTCTGTCAATGGAAGTCGAAAAATCTTGTAATAAAAATTAAGTTTCTTTTGACAGTTTATTTGATCGAAAGTGTATCAACAGCGTTAAAAATTTAGCCAGTGGATCATTTTTGACATTAGTATGGTCAACAGAGACAGAGATTTCATCCTGTTCAACAGCTCGCTGAAATTTATCCAAATCTTGTGATTTGACACCATTGGATTATTTTCTTTGGGGATATGTGGAGTCGCTTGTCTACGCCAACAAACCAGAAACGTTAGGGGACTTGGAAGCCAAAATTCGCGGCGTTTTGCCGCTGACATAATATTATCCTTCAAATAAATCCAAATTAATGGACATAAAAACGATTTTCTTGTGTTTTATTTCAATACAAAGTTCTAAAATTAACACACCCTTTAAAGCTGAGGCCTTAACCCCCTCCTCACTTTTTTTTGAAAATCTACGTATACACCAGTAAGCCTCAGATTATTGACGAGCTCAAGAAAAGTATTTGTGATGGTATCATTGCTATACAGTCTAAGATACTAGAAAAAGTGATAGAAAACGCAGTAAAACGACCCATTAAGCTTTGGTCAATAGAGGCCGCCACTTGATTGATGTTGTATGCAAAAACTAGTCAAAACAAATTGAAAAGGTCCAAATTTGAGCCTGTTTACAATGGGAACAGGATGTAAGTCACGTTCCAATTAAACAAATCGAGGGTGAGTTCAAACGCGGTAGAAGTGATACTCAATTCTGGCGCGATTGATCTGTTTATCGTTACACTTTTTCGCGGTTGAAGTTAATCTGTATTCTGTTTAATTTGTAGGTGAATAGGAGGAATAATCTATGGTGGTAGTTAACTGAGATAGAGGGAGCACGCGATGGATCTGTTTATCGTTGCACTTTTCGTTTCACATAATCCAATTCACATCGTCACAAAAGAAGTTTCGCTACAAAAATTAAAATTGATTTCCTATGAATCTTCGTTGGAAATGCTCAATATGAGAGGAATAGCCAGTAAGTACACTCCAGTAGGTTTTAGTGGCTGCACGCGATGCACACGCACTTTTCGACCATAAAGTTCTGGAATCAAGCTTCAAGACCTGGTTTTAATTGCGATTTGATTTATTCCGAAGAACTACATGAAATTTGGTAAAATAACTCTTTATTCTTAAAAGATAAATTGGCTCAGGCGTTTCTAAAACGCTATCCGGAGAGTAGTCCATGTTTATCTTCCGTTGTTAAGGAATGATCTTAAAATTTCTCTCTGCGCCCGAAAAAAGACTTAAAAAACCAAGTGAGCATTTTCTTATTCAAGTCTTGGACGAAAGTAAGTTTTTTTTATAAATTCGTTCTAATGGAAAGCCGTTTACGCCGTTTGAGAAATCCTAGGTTACTGGTTCCAACGAAGGCATATCATTACTAAATATTAGGCCATATAGTCAGAAGAGGTAAATGGCATCCTCCTAAGACTTGCCACGGTCAACATAAGTTGAAGTGATATCTTGAAGTTGAGCAAACAATTTTTCAGCCATTAGACTCTTTAAGCCTGTACACTATTTTGTAGACTTGGTATTCCCTGCTTAAAAAATGTTCTACCGGCTCTGTTTACTTTCATTCTGGTAGATATATATGCTCCATATAAATTTGGTTGTGTCTTTCGATAATTGGATATAGTCTGTCAATAAAAAAAACTTAAAAAAAGCTGACTATACATCGGCTTAGAAACCTATTCCCTAAAGAATAGGACTAACGCTTTAACTATAACAAAAACTGAAATTTTGAGAAGCTTTTGAAAACAGTTCTATACGTTTTGATGTTTGTCAAACTTTCGCAAGAGGAGATGCATTGATATTCCTTAAGGTGTTATCACTATGAGGATATCAGTCCGACGCACCAAAAGGTCGCTATCATAAGAAGATCCTGAAAGCAACATTAAACGTCTATAATGGTACTAAACGAGTCCTTAAATTCACTCATTATCAGCAAACAATCCCTCATTGAATAAGGCCTTGCAAGAACCTTTTCCCTAGAGCAATAGACGTTCATTGTAACTTCACTGATTGCCTGCCCTACAATTAAAACCAAATTCGTCCTTGCATAAGACCACTACCTAAGCGAAAATTGCATTCATCTAATTAAAATGGTGTCACAATATCCAATCAAGAGCAACTATCAAGGAAACGCTGATGAGCGCATTTTCATCCAATGCAATAAGGAAGCCAGCCCTTACGCTAATGCATATACACTCTCCCGAGTCCTTCACCTGCAGTCACAACATCTATTGCTCATAATTTTCAATGGATATTTAGCGCAGAAACAACTTAACCTCATAAATTAACCTAAATCTTACGTAGAGAGCATGGTACAAGTTTCGAAAAAAAGCAGTAAAACCCTAACCCACCCTTCCTTAAACCACGACCCTGAACAAGTCTTCTTGAGTTTATAAGAAATGTTCACGTTCAAAAATGGTTACTGTTTCTCAGGCGAATTGGGGTGGGAGTCCCTTTATAGGACTGTAGATCCCACCTTACATACACATACCACATTTTAGGGGCATCCCCTACGGTCGTGTGGAGAACTTCGGAAGATGAAATTTATTTCCACACCCCACAAGGAGACGATCCAAAAAAGAAAAACCAAACACTTCCACAGAAACACAACTTATCGAGAAATCAGAAGATGTAAACTGTTCCAGGTAGGTAATGCCAGAGAGTGAGTCAGATGCCGGTAGAAGATGACTTTCTAGGGTAGTTGTGCTCGGTGTGTGGTCGTCGCTTAAGTACGGAATCTGTATGTACATGTAGAATCTCACCCTCGTCGAAATAATAACATACCTCTGTGTACTACATATATACATATTGAAGAAGGGTAAAGTTTGAAAAAGGCCAAGTCAGAACTTACAGCCTACTACCTTCCTCGGTGCTGATAGCAGGTAAGCAGGCTGCGCGACTATTCAAGATACAGGAGGACCATGGTGGAGATGACGACGATGAACAAAAAAAATAAACTTTGCCAGACAACTTTAACATACATTTGCGGAAAGGGTTGCCAAAAAAATGTTCACAGCCTTTTGGGTAGGTTTTTGGTTCGTTTTTTGTTCTCAAAATGGTTGGAGGAGGGAATGGAGTCTTTCTTTTATTTCTGCTCCTTCGAGAGGCATAAACGGTAGTAGGACTTTGTGTGTGTTATATATGACGCTGAAGTTAGGGTACACTTTTTAAGGGCACCCAAAAGCCAATGTTCTCCCAAGTGATGTCTAAATTCTCTGGATGAAAGTACCGGTTTTACACACACATATATATTATTCCATTTATATTTGGGCAGCAAATTTTACGACGACCTACAGAGAAGGGTTTGAATTTTTTTTTTTTTTTAATGTCTCCGGTAAAGGCAATGAGATCAAGAAAATGATTTAAGCTGTACACCTAGGTAATCTGTAGGCTATGGGAAGTGAATATCTTTACAATGCACCATTCAGAGGAATGATATAAATGGAGTAGAGGATCTGATTGTACTTTTGTAAATCCTTCTCAAGGCTTTAGGAGTGATTGACTATCATCTGCATTCAAAAATCTATGGATAACTCAATTTTTAAGTAAATTAACCTTTTTCCAAGAGGAGGAGCTTACTAATCCGCAAGGTCCTTAAAGAACGATGTACCACAACCTCACAAACAAAAAGGAAGAAAGTGAGGACAACTTTAACATCTCAAAAAAAAGACTTAAAAATCGAGTACCTAAAAAAAAAATCAAACCATTAATTAGAAACTTGAAAAAATAATCGAGAACAATCAACATACCTTGCCCTGCAATCTGTAGACCCTGTTCTACAACACCTTTCTCTATTTAATATCCAGACACAGCATTAGTTGTTTCTCAGCAAAATCCTAATACTGGCTTTAAATTCCCAAGCCAACTAACATTTTCAGCGCAACAGGTACGTTAACCCCTAATACCTAGCATTCCCTTCACAACATTTTATGAGTGCAAGTGTACTTCCAGCAAAATGACAGGATCTACAGTTTTCTGATGAATCTAAACGGATAAATTGGAACGAGCATTTCATAACTGACGTCTTGGTATTGCTAGAACTGTATTTCAAACCCAATTCATCACACTTAACACCACCGACAATAACTTCAATTGGTAATAATTTGGCTGGAGTGCGTCCAATTTGAGAAAGCGTCCAAAATTCACGAGGCAATTTGTTTATTTATATGAGTCCAGTCCATATAAGACGATTTCTTCCAGATAACCAAAACCTTAAATCCAGCATTGCAAATGTTTTTGACTCTTTAACATAAGCAGTATCGGCTTAACTTCAACCAATTTAAGAAGAATCAACCTTTGTCCAGATTATGTAAGCCTATTCCTAACGGCTCAATAATAATTAAAGTCCAGCCTTGAAAATATTCTGACACATCCACAAAAGCAGTATCGGCTTTAATTCGACCGATTTCAGGAGATTCGACCTCTCAAATTGTCAAGTTGCTCTATTTCTAGAGTCAATATGTTCACATTCCACCAGATCAGGTAAGACTTCTCCTACCGGCTCACCGTTAATCAAAGTCCAACCTTGAAAATATTTTTGACATTGAACAAAAGCATTTTTACCAATTTTGACAATCATTCATTTTAACATGCTCCGGATTATGACAGGATACACAAATATGTCTACCACTAGATCCATTTTCCCCAAATTCCCTTTTTTTTTCTTCCAAAACCTGCACAGGGGACTTTTTAGTCGATATTTAAATTTATTTCGTGTTAATGTAATAGATCAAAGCACCTAAATTCTAAATTGAATGTTAAAATGTCACTACCTTACCCCAATCCTGATAAATCTTTATGACGTCGAGGGTTGGACAATCCGTTTATGCTCTAAAAATTTTAGGCATTTTGAGCAAAAAAAAAATTGAATTCCGTACAAAAGTTAAAAATACGTCTACTATGTGGTAAGCGAATGAACAATAAAGCTCCAGTCAGGAGAATGTTCGAATTTCATCCTTTAAATTCGAGACTATAGGGCAGTTATCATGTATAGTAAGTCCATCTCACACTAATGTCAACTCACGTCTCTGATGATACAGTTCATTTTGCCAAACTTTGCTCATTTCTGTCTAAAAAATTCTCAAGATCCCAATACACTAGCACCTTATCATTACAATACAAAATTCTACACCTAAATATTTGCTGGCCACCAAAACTGGCACGAATCTTGCCGCCATTCCTCAATTAGACACATTTCTACATTTAAATGAATTACCATTTATGAATGACCAATTTTATTCGCAATATTTATAACAATAGACACCAATTTTCTATTTTGTGTGATTTCTTACATTTTTCCAAGAAACAACAATCTACTACAACAAATTACCTCATGACGAACGAGCTTCCATAATCTATTAGGTTGGTACCTATCATTTGAGCCAATCGCTTTTTGTGTAAACTTTTGTGTGAATTGTTTTTAACTGTGAAATTGCATACCTAATTTTTAAAAATATTTGTTAAAAAATAATGAAAAATTATATCGGAAATAATGTAAAATGTTGACAATCAAAGTATAATTAGGTTTTTGTTTTTACATTTAAAACAAACAAAAAACAAGTTTTGCGTGTTCAACAAAATAGTTGCTAAAGACGTTCTCAATTAATCTCTCATTTTTAAAATTCTAGCAAATGTTAGGCACCGTTAATTCTGAGGCGAGATCTCCAATTTAATAATAATAAACCCCTTCCCTAGAACTTCTAAACCAACACACTCGAATACTCACCCCAATCGTCGAAGCAGCGTGTGCTTAAGTATCAATAACAAACTCCAGACAACATACACAGTCTGGAGTTTGTTATTGATACAATACCACAATCCGATTAAACTCAAGGAAAAATGAATTTGTAAAAATCTCGTACTATATATTCTGGTGGAGCAAAAAAACTTCGTATCGCAATGGCGTAAGAAAAGCCGCCGCCAAATGCACCTCTATTTAAACTCTTTATCGACAGGAACATTATAAGGAACACAGTGACACACCGTTTGACTGTGTCGACTGAGTGTTCCTTATAAGGAACTCATCGTTCGACGCAATCATAAGGATCAGAATCAGACACATCACATTTTCACACAACGAGCGACACCGAAAAATTAAAACTGCAATACGACAATGTACTCGTAAAACGCTCAAAAGCGTCACCGCCCACCGGCCAAAACTCATCGTGGTGTTTGTACCATACTAACATCCACAGGGCAATAATACATTTTTATTTGCTATTCACTTATACATACTACAGAACACCCGCTTTTAAAAGGCCAAACCACACAACCATGAAACTCCAGAACCAGCTGCGAACAAGACCCGGCACGAAGCCGTCTACGTTCTTCGTGCCGTGGTGAGTATTTTTGTAGGTATATCTTGCAGAAGTGTGTGACGATTTTTCCGTAAACAAAACTTTAGCACACATTTATGCAAGTTATAAACAAAAAACGGTTTTCCCGTCGGGTAACGTCGCTACGGAATCATAAACATACGATCAACGACTTTGAGGAAGGGTGATCCCACTTCTGAAGTAATAAAAAATAAAATAAAGAGGTGAACTATAATAGTCGGAAGCAATCGAAGCTAATGTCAAAATTCTACGTTCAGTTTTTTTCAGCACTTTTAATTTCTCAAGTCGTTTTGCCAAACAAAGTTTCGTGGCTTATGAACTTACAAATTAAATTTTGCATCCCACCTTATTTTTAGCCTGTCAACTTTCTTTGTAGGTTTTTTTTGTTATGTTTAAGCCATCGTCGTCGAGGGTGATTCTCACGTTCGTATTAATGAATACTTAACAAAGCTCATTAGCACCATGATGGCAATGATGCGTTAGTGAATGTTCAACCAAAGTGTGCATCTATTAATGAGAATAAAAATAAAATTCTACTACAATTCATACAATTTTGTAGAACATTAAAATATGAAAAAAATATAACAAACGTAAATAGCAACATTTCTAAATAAAAAAGACAATACCACTCTCTGCATATCTTATTCAGTTATTAAACAAGCATGAAACAAATTACAATGAGTATTTATTAATTCCAGCACAATTGAAACTCATTTTTAGTTTTTCCACCAGCAACTCAATGAACGTACCCGATGCCCCATTAAATGTCATCGGAGCTATTGAACAACTCGTTTTACTTCCTGTGCCGGTGAATTGTGTGCACTTGTGAATAAAAATATAAAATGTGCAAATATTTTGGATTCAATTCGATGAAAAAGGTATTTAAAATGATTTTTATTAGTTTTTGATGGTTTTGGTTCACTTTGTCTCGGGAAATATTAGTTATCGGGGAAAATATCAGCAATTTTACTTTTCTACTCGGCAAATGGCGGGAGTTTTATTCAGGTGAACAAAGGTCAATTTTATCGTGGAAATTGTTCTATAAAATGTTCTATGCAAGTCTTGTATTTATAATATCGCGTTTTATATCATATATAACCGGTCAAATTTAGTATAAATGTAATTATTTTGGAACAAAGCAATTTGCCGTGGCACTTTTGTGACGGAAGTCCGGGTCGTCGTGTGGGATGTGGCCGAATTGTCGAAATGGCGATGTTTTCGCGGAGAAAAATAAGTAAAAATCGCTGAACATGTTTCTTGGGAGATCAAAATGTTTTTTTTTATTAGTTTTTGATGGTTTTGGTTCACTTTGTCTCGGGAAATATTAGTGATCGGGGAAATATCAGCAATTTTACTTTTCTACTCGGCAAATGGCGGGAGTTTTGTTCAGGTGAACAAAAGTCATTTTCTCGTGGAAATTGTTCTATAAAATGTTTTATGCAAGTCTTATATTTATAATATCGCGTTTTATATCATATCTATATAACCGGTCAAATTTCGTATAAATGTAATTATTTCGGAACAAAGCAATTTGCCGTGGCACTTTTGAGACGGAAGTCCGGGTCGTCGTGTGGGATGTGGCCGAATTGTCGAAATGGCGGTGTTTTCGCGGAGAAAAATAAGTAAAAATCGCTGAATATGTTTTTTGGGAGATTAAAATTTTTTTTATTAGTTTTTGATGGTTTTGGTTCACTTTGTCTCGGGAAATATTAGTTATCGGGGAAAATATCAGCAATTTTACTTTTCTACTCGGCAAATGGCGGGAGTTTTGTTCAGGTGAACAAAGGTATATTTTATCGTGGAAATTGTTCTATAAAATGTTCTATGCAAGTCTTGTATTTATAATATCGCGTTTTATATCATATATAACCGGTCAAATTTAGTTTAAATGTAATTATTTCTGAACAAAGCAATTTGCCGTGGCACTTTTGAGACTGCGGTCGGGTCGTCGTGTTGGGTGTGGCTGAATTATCGTAAAGGCGGTGTTTTCGCGGAGAATAATTAGTAAAAATCGCTGAATAGGTTTTTTTGGGGCTTTATTTTGAGACAAAATAGAAAAAAAAGTTACGTCGAGGAAATATTTTTTTTCTGAAAAGTTAATGACAAATCGAAAGCGCGAGCCATTAGTAAATACATGGCTGTGTTCGTTATAAATGGTGAACTTTATTTCTTTAGACCTAATGGCTATGTGTTCCGAAAACATAGAAATCAATGAATGTGCAAGCAAATGTTTTGATTAAGCGTGATTGTCTCTAATTTGTTTGATCAAATTCACAAAAGAATGTTAAATCGGTATAAGTAGGTAATAAATAATTTATCTATCTTTAATGATTAAATAAAAAGTTTTACGTGCTTGATCGCGAGTGGAGTCCCTGAATTAATAATTATGTTGTAGGAATGCAGTAAATGCAGTAAATGCAAAGTGTAAATAAGAAAAGAGCCCATTCAATGCAATTGCAATATTGCAAGGCAATATTCCCCTCAGTATAAATTAGAAAATCTTATAAATTTGGCATAATATATCTGTAAATGCCGCTCGGGAGTGAGTTCGCGAGTCCCATTCTTGTCAATAAATATACGGTATTTATTATATTTTTGTGTGCTTGTTCAAGTTTTTTAACGCGAGTGAATTCCATCTGTCTGTAATTGTGTTGTATTTATGCAGTAAATGCAATGTGTAAATGTTAAGGAGCACTCCTTCGCCATTAAATGCAATTGTCCCAAAAAAATTCAATTATAACATTTCGTATTCCCTTTAGTAAAAATTAGAAAATCTGATAAATAAGTCATAATATGGCTGTGAAGGGCATTCGGGAGTGTGTTCGAGAGTTTCATTTCAATCTGAAAGTGTGTCCCATTATGTATTAAAATGGTGTTTCGTTAAAAAAAATCATTTCCGAAAATATAATTTACCTAATTTGACATGTGAGTGGTCCATAAAAAAAGGTGTGTTCCCAAAATCCATAAATGTGTCTTTAGTGATGCAGTGTGTGTAGAAAATCAATTATTTCTTTCCGAGTCAAAATTCTTGCTGATAAAAGGTATTTAATAAATGTTTGCGTGTTTTCGATCGCGAGTGAAGTCCTTCCGTCGGCAATGGTGTTGTATTTATGTAGCAAATGCAAAGTGTTAGTGATAAAAGGGCACCCCTTCCCCATTAAATGCAATTGTCACACAAAAATTCAATTATAATATTTCGTATTCCCCTTAGTAAAAATTAGAAAGTCTGATAAATAAATCATAATATGTCTGTTAAGGGCGCTCGGGAGTGTGTTCGAGAGTCTTATTTCAATCTGAAAGTGCGTCCCATTAGGTATTAAAATGGTATTTTCGTTAAAAAAAATCATTTCCAAAAATATCATTTAATTTGATATGTGGGTGATCCCTAAAAAAAGTCCCCAAATGTGTCTTTAGTGTGCGTGTAGAAAATCAATTATTTCGTTCCGTGTCAAAATTCTTGTTAATAAACGGTATTAAATAAATATTCTAAATTGTGTTTCAAAACCGAATTTTGTGTTCATCGACCAACATTTGCTTTAATGATTGATTTCGACGTGGGATTTATAAAACGAAGCAGGTAGGTCATCATGTCCGAACGAGGTTTAGGGAGTTTGGTATCCACAACAAAGTGAGTTTTTTTTGCTATTTTTTTATCAAACAATTTGTTTATCTAATCAATCAAATTTTATGAACGAATACTTAGAAACCTGCCTTTAGACTCCAGTTATAGCTATCATTGAAACACATAATTAAAAATTTTGTTTATGAATCTGAATAGAATTTTTATCAACAAAGTCGGTGTTTAAACTATTTTTATCATATGATTTTATTTCAAATTGTTTTAAATCAATAAATAAACGTCAAAAAAAAATGTTGTACACATAATAATAATGACGTTTTGAGCGTTAGTTAAATTCTCTTAAAATTCAAAAACGAAATTTTCAATGATACTTATCAATGATAGTTATAACTGAAGACATAGACAAGGGATCATTAACTTAGTCGCCGCAAAGTATAAACGGATTCGTCTTAATACAAATACTTTTTTTTACTATTGGAGCGGGGTCTTTCTTTTTCAATTTAGGCAACAGGGACACTTAAAAAAATAACTTTCTTAAAATGAACTATTTAAAAACAAAGCCAACACTTACAGTAAGGTCCATGCGTCTTTTTAAGACCAGAAATATTTGCCCTTAATTTCTAGTAACAGTTTTCGGAAAAAATACTTTTCAACTCTGAATTTTTGTAAAAGAAAAAACATTGAAAAGGGTATTAGGTTTTTTTTTTTTAAAAAAAGGCTTTTACTTTTTAGCAAACCGTAAAAACGAAATGTTTTTATGTCTTCCGGGTACTAATTCAACAACTTTCAAACCATAATCGTTGACGATAGTTAAGGAGACTTTCTGGATATGTAGGTACATGCGATTAATTTTTATATTGAGTATGTGCACATTTATCAAAATTATACGGTAAGTACCTAGAATGTCTGCTTCACCTACCTGGTTTTTCATAAGATTTGTTATTTTTTCGGTTCTTACATGGCTTAGTTGTTGTACTCTCCCCTTATCCAATGCAATTTGTATATGGTAAGGGCAGCTCTTTAAGTGTCATTTACTGAGTTAACCCTTGATACAACTTAATTTAGATTTAACCCATTCGATAGTTTTTTTTTATTGAAAAGTATTTTGCAATTTGGGTGCACTGAAAGGGTTTCAAATACCCTTTATACATTTTTACACAGTTTGAGCGTTATGGAAATTGCGGGTTTGAAGAAAGTAGGTAAAGATCTACACTGGTTTTAAATAACTTAAATGACTATGTGCTATGATTGGAAAGATGTTTGGTAGAACATTTAGCATTCGTGTTGTTTGGTTTACATACCAATCTCTTCATTTAAGAGTAAGTCTAAATATATACTTAATTTGCATTTAAAGCCAGGCATTGCGTCTAGATTGTTAAATGGGCGAAATAGCAAACCAATGCAGAAGATTTAACGACGACTTGACGTTGGAAGGAAACAAGGAAGTCCGATATTCCTCTTTATCCTATACGTTTTTTTTCGTACGCTTTTGAGTCCTGCCTAGGTACCAGAAGTGGAAGTTGAATTTAAGTTTGATGCGTTTAAACGCTTTCTGTATTTTGTCTAAGTCAGAAGGGCTAAAATATTTTTACATCGAAACATGGTGAATGATTGGTTCTACTGTTCGGTAAAATATATCACGCAAACACCAGTGCACCACTGTTTTTGCGAAATCCATACTGGCGGGCATTGAGAAGTTTTCGTGTTTGGAGACATTTCATAGGCTGACAATGACGATGACCTTGTCAAGAAAGGACGTACAACTGGTCGGTAAACCGAGAAGAAGACTTGTTTTTGTTGTGCAGTTTTCCATTTACTCGAAAAGAGTCTTGATGAGTAGGACAAATAGAAAAGCTTTTGTTTTGCTAGTGCAGAAAAATTGGCTAAATCATCTGGACCAACGGATTTGTGCATGTCGAGATCAGATAAAACTCTTGACACTGTACAAATACGAAAGTGGATTTTTCACACAGAATGATCTACATTCTCAAGTACAGGAAAAGACTAGGCAGCATCAGGTAACATGGAAATATACACTTGAGTGCTTCTATGAAACGATTCCCAACATCGAGATCCATTTTCAACAACTTTTACTCGAAAATGGGACTTTGCAATGGACAGATCTTAAGCTTGAACTTTATCCTTATTTTGCAGATCAGTTGTGTGTATGTGTTGTGTAAGATGTCTCAAGAGAAAATTAAAATTTTGTTTAGACTACTACGGGAGCTGGGCAGGAGTTTAACAAAACGATGATTCTGCAGGTAAAGCACGTAAAACATTCTACAATATCCAAGGTTTTCGCCACTTAAATGATGCTCTTAGTATACCTCTCAGTTGAAAATTAATCAAAATGTTTGAAAAGAACGTTATAACACAGGAAAAAAAATCTGGGTGACCAATATCATCGAGAATGGCAGAAAATGGAACTCTGCCTGTTCGTGACGGGCCTAACCTTTTAATTCGCAAGTCTTTAAGTGGTTTAAATGTACATAGATCATCATTTCATTATATTATGCACAAATACGTAAAGTTGCAATTCTATACAATTCAACTGATATGAGAATTAAACTTAGCAGGATCCCAGTCAGATGCTTGCCTTCGTAAATCAGTCAATTGATCGCTTTTTTCGAATTAAGCTAATTGTTTGCTACAATAGTGAGCAATCAAGCAAGGCAGGAGATATTACAACGAATTTTGGCCGGAACTATAGAGTTCGCTTTTCCTATATCTCCTGTAAGTATTTTCGCAAGCATTTGAATCCTATCTAGGAGATGCAATGTTGTTCTTGTGGTGCACCTGAGCAGATTTGGGTGTTGAACTCAATTTTGGGGTGCAATAACTTTTTATTTAATGTGAAGCAGTGAACATTTTCTTACATCGATTAAGGATTAAGCTCATCGGCAAAGCTGTTGTTTGATGCTGGGGTAGCTATGTGAACACGGGGGTATCAATATCAGTACCCCACATAAAAAATATTCGTTGTATGAGATGCACACTCTATGTAGTTCTATACTCTTTGCTTATAGGCTGCGATGCCTTTGCGAAGAATTTTCGCCATATATGTATTCCCAAATCGATTTTACTTTATTGTGAATAACATGTTGAAAACGCTCCATCATATCTAATAAGTTCTGTGTCCATTCTTCCATATTCAACCAAACCACTCACTTCACCTTGCCCTTTCGCAAAATTAATGCATTATGATCCATTCATTCACATTAAAGCTTTTTCTTACTGAGTCCTTCACGACAAGGAAAACGTCTTTTGTGACCCCAACTGTCTGCAAGTCCCCCTCAGTCATGCCAAAGGTGATGATAAATATTTCACAATAAAAACGCAAAAAGAAAACAAAATTCAATTTCCCTGAAATAATCACGAAAGGACGAGGGCAATGAAAAAAGCAATTATTACTTACCACTTATACCTACTCTGCAGGAAACATTCTCTTCTCTGCAATTAATCATATTTTGAAAAAAAAAAACACTATCCTCCATTGAATGTGTGTTGTTGAAGCCATCCTACTTGGAATAAATTTCTCGAATAACTCAGTCTCTCTCAAAAAAAAAAAACTTCACTAGAAAACATACAGCTAAGCAAAACAAAACAAGGACAAATAACAACAAAAAAAACTTGCATCATATCCAGACGATAGAAAAACAACACAAACAGGAGAAATTAATCATTTTAAAATGACAAGCGCACTCTTAACCGCTGTCGATTCCAGGACCACCCCACCAGCTCCAGTATTTGCTCCATGTATGTGGATCGAGGAGAAAAATAAAAATATCCTTGGGGTATCTGGTATACCCTCGTGAAACAAATAAAGCTTATAAAGTTGTGTTGCATATCGTTAAACATTCCTTCTGCCCTCCTTTGGCTCATCCTTCACCATCATCAGCAGCACTCTGGAAGCAAGTGACATCCTCATCCTTGATCATCATCATTCGCATACCTACCGGCATCCTTTCTCTCACTCCCAAGCTCCAACCGCATCGCATGGTGTTGGTAATTTGGAATTCCAAGTTAAGTGGGTTTCATAATGTCATTACACCACATAACCTAAATACGCTCCTCAGCCAAACTTAATGAATTCGAAATTGAAACGAAATCAACTTCTGAGGTTTTTGCCATTTTCAGAAAATACATCTAGATACTTCTCGTATAAATTTTTTTTTTATCTCTCTCTTCTCTCCGTTAAGCGGGTAGAGTTGGCATAAGTTGGCTGGTAGAATATCCTCTTCTCCGTCGTTATGTGACGAATGAGGTTATGGTTTCTGATGGGGATGGTGATGGTGGCGCGCAAAAGTCATTCCTACACTAATGGTTATGAAATAGGCTTTGAGAGAGCGTGCTAAGTTCCTGATGTGTTTGTGCTAAGTAAATTGAAAATTTGCTCTTTTGAGGTTTAACTTTTCGTGTGTTTATGAAAGGAGTTGATGTTGCGCATGGAGCGGAAGCAACAGCAATGAAGATATGCGAATATGTGTTTTTGCAGTCATCATCATCAGCATCAAGAGCAGAAACAGCAGCAGCAGTAGTCGAAAAAGCTGGCACCGTGTACTAGTATTTGTTGATGCAAAACTTTAAACTCAAACGGAATTTTTGCGACCTTTGCAATGTTTGTCGAGGGAATCTTTTGCTAACCTTTGCAAAAGTTGGGCATAACTTTAAGGACGGGTTGAAATTAATGCGCAATAGAAGGGAAATTAATTTCGAAATGTGGTTTTTCTGAGGCTTACTTGTGTCTATATGATGGGACTTGATTAGAAGTAGAAAAGGTAATAAATTTGTTAGCCGGTCTGAAGGAGGCTTTTCAAATTTGCAATGGCAGTTGGGAAAGTAATCAAAAGGAGACGAATTCTTAGAGGTTGGTGGTTTTTGATTTAGTAAAACAAACATCGAGTGTGAGCTTACATGCGGTAGAAGTGAAACTGAATTCTGGTTCATTTTTCTCTCTCTGTGTTTATCACCTCCATAGCGTATTAATTTTGCTCTCTTACCAGAATATGTACAATTTAACTTCTGCACATGCAGAAGTGTGTTCCCAAGCGGTCCTCCATCCAAGGAAATAGTAACCCCTCCTGACACTGCTTGATTCCGGTGATCAGACAAGAACTGATATGTTTTTGATCTATTTTTCGTTACACTTTTTCGTTTCATAAAATCCAATTCACACCGCCCCAAAAGAAGTTTCATATAAAAAAAAGTTTCAATCCTGATATATTCATTAACACCATAAAAATGCTGTCGTATGCGGCTTTGAAATAGAGGAATTGGTTGTGGGTAAGGTATCGATTGTCACTTCTTGGGTTCTTTTTCAGGAATCTGCCGAAGTGTGAACATTTAACAGTTCTAGACATTCCTCGCGTTAAACTACAATGTTGTTGTTATACAGTTTCAGGAATTCACATTTTACGGCAGATACGATTTTGTAGGCGTTGTTGAGGAGACTTATACCTCTGTAGTGCACGTAATTTTTTGGAAGCCTTGTTAAGCTTGAGTTTAGATATTGCCATCTTCACTTTACTTAGGACGAGTGGCTGGTAGTTTTCGCTGTCATCGACAATACTGAAAACAGATTTTTGCCGCAACAATGTCGTTAGTACCCAGAGCAGACTCCGAACGGCGAATTTGAGATAATCTTTTCTTGACAACTGATACTACTCGGAGGATGTGTCAGATCATCACGAGAGGAGGGCCCGTGAAAAATCATTTAGGTGTTGCTACAGCTGGGAATCGACAACAGACCTTCTGCGCGGCAGTTCATCGCACTAACTATCGCGCCACTGAGCCATTCTCCCTAACAGCGGAAGATTTATTTTTAACTCCGTTTTTAACAGCCTGCAGAAGTGATTCTTCTATATTCTCAGCGTCGACTGTACAACTACGATCTCTCATTGTTATCCCTACAGAACTCGGTGAGCCCTTGTATGTCTTGCTTTGATTATTTAGACTTTGGTAGAACTTTAGAAAATCATTTCTATATCTTCTGTAAAGCCGATGTTATTTACTCTTTATTGCCTATAAAGCTTAATGACACCTCTTGTTTAATTGCATGCTATGTTTCGCATCTTTTGCATCTTTCGCATCTTTCGCATCTTTCTCATAAACTTTTTATACATGAGCACTCCTGATATCTATCAAAAATATTAGGTAGATGTTATAAAGTTCAAAAGCCATAGGGTTTCGTCGTACCTTCTGGGTGTAAAAACCAAGTGGTGTACAGTTTATTGTGTCAGTCCTCCTGGTTCGATACCCATGTTAAGCAAACATGGACCAATTTTTAAACGAGAAAAACATGTTAAGCAAACATGGACGAGTTTTTAAATGAGAAAAACATGGTATGCGTATGCCCCTAGATCCGAGTATTTGACATCAGTTCCCCAAAAATTTTGATTCTAACTTCCCTGTATCATGCTTGATAACATAAAAGTAAACTTCACAAAAGAAAACTTGAAAGCGTTTTTAATAAGAAAAACATGGCGTGCCTAATTGCCTTAATCCGAGTATTGGACAAAAGTTCCTCAAAAATATCTTTCTCAACATTGCTGTATTTTCTGGACTTGGTATAAAAGTGCAGGCCCCAACATTCGTGCCAGAAATACATACATACGCTTGGAATTCAAGAACATGTCTGCAGGGTTTTGAAAATTTTTTACATCCACAGGATGGTGGTAAAACAAAATAAATTTTTGGCTCAACAGAATCGTTGGTATCCAAGTCCTATATTTCTCACAACCAATTCATTTGTGGGTGAGTACTTCAGCACGATCGATGAAGCGACCTCCTGTTTTGTGCCGACTCCAAACGGCTAAGTTGGGATAAACTTTTTATGACATATCATACTAATCGGGTGAATTCTCAGATTACCACGAGAGGAGGGCCAGTAAAAAATCATTAACGGCTGCGAATCGAACCCAGACCTTCTGCGCGGGAATTCATCGCACTATACACTGCGCCACTGACCCAGAGAAGTTCTACAAAAAGTAACAAAAGTAGGCTGAGTCTAGCAGAATTCAACTTCCACAAAAATCCAACCACGGATAAAATCGTAACATTGGAATTATGAAGACAAATTTGGGTATTCATTCCGTAAATTCAAAACGATAATTGAGCAGACTTTCTGGGTATGTACCATGTAATTTGGATACATTATTACTCACACAGTATAAACATTAAACGCTACGTACCTAGCAAATCTCCTACTCCACCGTCAGTGATTGTCGTTTTAAACCTTTCGAAATGAGTACCCTGGCAAAATATAGCTCAAAAATTTAAGGACATTTGTAGGTGTGCTTTCGGGTCGCATTGGTCTTCATGCTAAAGAATTTAGTCTCCTTTGGAATAATTCTTGCGGAAACAGTTCTGGTATCCAGAGTTCTTTAATCGACAAAGATGATGGATGGATCCAATAAAAAAGCTCGCGATTCGTAAAAATTTTGTTTATCGTTAAAATACAACGACTTCTTGTATAAACACATTATTTTCCCAAAGTCAAAAGATCCAAAAAATCCTTTTTTTTAGTTCTAAATTTGAGCCCCAACACGTTCCCCCTTCAACACTGAGAAGGAAAAAAAATTGCTGAAATGTTATCCAAGTACACACATATTTATCATTTCTAAAATAACCCATTTCATCCTTGAGTTTTTTCGTATCTTTCTTATTACATTTACTCTCATCACATCTCCTTTAATGTACACAAGGACGTTGCTTTCATCTTTTCATATACATGCCCAATTTTTCACTCTTTTTCGCGGCAAAAAAAATGCAAAATAAAATAATGCTCGCATAAAGATACGTTTGTCGTTTTCCGCTCATGTAAATATGACAAAAAAACAAATAAATTCATTCGTACATGTGAATGTAGTTCTGTACATTTCCACTGTACAAACATTTATTCTCCTTAGATGTTTTTGCATGTGGGAATGTATGAGTGTAGTTAAAGTATCTAAGCATTCTCAACAATAAACCATGACGATGGTGATGGGATGCTCTTCGTAGATATGACTCTATTTAAGGACACATCGCTTGCACAGGTTTTACACACATAGAAAAAAAAAGGAGAACAGGGACAATCGTACAACTTCACGTAACATGGATTTGTCATATTTGAATGTGACATAGTAAAGTCCTTTATTTCTTCATCTCGTCCTTCCGACTGTCAGTTGTGAGTTTCCTTTAGCACTTTAAGTTATACGATTGCGATTATCTCGTAAACTGAAAATGCCTCCTTAAAACCCATAGTTTGCGAACTTTCACCTGTCTGAAGGAACTTTTATTGATGAGACTGATAGTTTTGAGCCGTAAAGATGGGGTTCAAAAGTTTTATCGCCAGAGTAGGTACTAACCGCGATAAGTTATCTGAAATGGTACTACAGGCATAAAGTGGCTTTGGGAACAGTGTGGTTTAAAAATGTGTGTGTGGAATTAGTTTCATTTATGCTGTTATAATTCACGATTCTACACAATACAAATTGGGTCACAAAGGTTGAAAGAAAGGCTACATAGCAACAACATAGCTTTATCGACTTCATTGATTTTTATGATCAGAATAAAAGGGACTCTTGTAGCTTATGATGAACGGGTGTAACGATTTACAAAATTAAAATATACTAAGGATACCTAGTTATGGCCCATTTTAAAAGTCGAAATTTAAAAATGACAGCACACGACTTTAAGGCCAGAATAGCGTGCAGAACTCACGGATTGTATGCTCAAAATGATTACTAACGATTTGTGGAGATAGGTTCTGCAAACTGCCAACTCTGCCGCTGTCAGGCAGATTGATCCACTCAGCTTCACCCTTCTATCAAGAGCATATCCTTACGATCAGTTTAAAATCCTACAATCGGATTACTATTTAGAAACAATTCAACTAACTAAAACTCAGACATCTCCAAGAAATCTGTAAGGGAAAGTGAGATTAGTAATAGATTTCTGAGACAAAATTCTTCTGGGTTTGATTTGGTGAATCGCCTTCATTAAGCTTTAGAAAAGTGACAAAGCCATACAAAAGAAAGAGTTTGACAGATAAATCATGCTTCTATAAGAACTTTGTTCCACTTAACCAAGATGGAAATCTTATATTTTTGTTAGCCAAAGCGGAAAATGAGGCCATCTGAGCAGCGCCAAGAGGAATAATTTCCCTCAATATCACTTACAAGAACTTATCTGCCGTAGTAAATGAGCTCGAAATCATTCACCAACAATCAGATTGGTTTTAGGCCAGGATCCGCATACTTTGGGAGATCCTAGAAAAACCGAATGAGTCCAAATCAATGCCAACATTTATAGACACGGGTTACACCAAGTCAAATCAAGTTTTGGTATACAGCGGTAACTCGGTTCGATTCTCCGGCTTGCAGAGTCTACGATTCGCAGCAATACGTCGGACTGAGTAGAAGAAGATCTGCCTTAGGTGGAGCGTATAATCCAAAACCGACTTTTACTTACTTGGAGTGCGAAACTAGACGTAGCTTGATAAGGGCCAGTCCAATAGTAGTATTGGTTGAGACATAGGTTCATTCCGGATTCTAGAGCCACTGAAGTAAGTAAAGTGAACAATGATGCGACAAAAATAATACTCAAGCATCAATTATTAAGATAACCAACATCGATTGGTTCCTACCGCCATAACCGTTCGAAGCGTTATCAAACAAGTGAGCTATCTGCAGCTGAAACATTCATTACTTGCTAATGATTCAGAACAAAAATTCCAAAAAATTGATTTCATTAATTTGATTTGATTAAGGGAAAGGTTTTTTCGTAAATATGTAAACCTCAAAGGTTCTTATTGATAAGTTCACAATCATGATAGGCTAACCATCGAGTACAGGATCAGCTGCAAGTCCAAGATCAGTTCAGTCGAAATGTAATATTTTGGTTAACCCAATTTTTTCTCAAGCAAACTTTATCAGAGGCTTATGGATCGTTAGAATAGCTACTAGCCAAAAGATACCGTCCATGTTCGGAGTTGGCTCTGACAATATGGGGCTATTTAAATTATTAATATACTCATGTAATACATTGGAAGCAGAGATCCTAGCACGAGATCATGCCCCCATTTACGTAGACAGATAGATAGCTTCCCTAATAGTTCTTGCATCAAATCTAGTTAAATCTCGTGTGGGTAGATGCTGCTGAGCAGAATTAGGTGCCAGGACATAATGGTGTAATAAAAAGCAAAAATGTAGAGGGACTACCATGGCTAGGATCAACACGCTGCGCTTGCCTTTCCGATAACAGGGTAATTTCCGCCACTGGCTTTCAAAAATCAAAAAAAAAACGGAACGTTACGACATACAGGAACATAGAAGACGTAATTGTGAATACCATCATTCATTCCCTGTGTATGCCGTTAATGCCGAAAATATATTTTTATTTATATTATAAATGGTGCTACATTAGTACGTGTCACCACTCCAACACTACCCGGAAACAAATGGCAGCAAATCAGTAAAGCTAATAGGCCTAAATTGGGAAACAATTTAAATAGCGCGAAGATTGACAAAAGGTGACAACATTTTTCGATGAGGACTCTTTATTAATAAGGTTGACCTTACCTTACAGTAGCAGTGGATATCATAAACCTGTTGTGTCACTGTAAGCGATAAGCAACAGCCGACAAAGAATTCTTGGCGGTCAATACTATAAAGATATATAGGATCTGTCAGACACTTCTATTGTCTAGGTCATTCGCTTTTTGAACGGATCGGGCTGTAGTTGCAGTTTTTTTCGGACACCCGGGACACCCACACCATATCAAGAAATTTGTTTCCCTGCCGCTTCTTCTCCAATAGTCTGACAACATTACTTTTGAAATGCCAAATCGGCATTAAGGAATTTTCAGACCTGTATGAGCTGCTGATGCTTAAAGAGAATATTAAACACCTAAGATGGCTACAATCCGCTGTGTGAATCGTTTAACAACATATCCCACCCCCATAAAGTGGGCTTGGTTCGCACTGTTATGCGGATAGTAAAAATTTCCATCTTTTTATCAAAATTTTTTTTTCATAAGTTCAGAAAATACCAAGAATCGTTTTTTTATGAAACGCCTCTAAAAAGTGAAGATGCCAACTTTAAATTTGTGAAATATAGATGATGAATTTTTTTAAATAATTAGTTAGGACACTATGTCCGAACTCCTTATAGATTGACAAATGTAGTGTGGGCGTTGCAGTAAACGTGTTAAAATTTTGCATAACAGAGCCATAAGAAAAAGTAGACATACGCAATTTAAAATTGTTCGGTTCTACCAGTAGGTTTATGGTAGCTAGCAAGTTCAGTGTTAAAAGCGTTGGACTAACAGTTTCTTGTTGAAATACTGAGCAGTAGAAGTTTTTTTTAGATCGTTTTGAAAGTCAGATGAAAAAAATCAGAAATGTTGCTACTTAAAATCGACGTAAAATTGTTGGTTCCATCATTTGTGCGAAAAGTTTAATTTTGCATACACAACTGATAGATAATACTAGGCTTCATACCCTGGTTAGCACGTCAAGGCCGAAAATGCTTTTAAAGTGTAACTTTTTTTTGGGATTGAATTGAATTGGATTTTATGAAACGAAAAAGTGTAACGAAAATGGGATAACAAAAATTCGGTTCTTGTCTTATCACCAAACCAAGCAGCGTCGAGCGCGGTTAGTACTTAAATTTGGGACTACCGCGTGTTGTTTGTTTTTGAAAATTCTGAGAGAAGTGGGCTTTTGTGCACGACGGGTGCAACCCTAGCATAAAACCGGTCAGCTAGGAGACTGGGGGTTGCGGTAAGAAATAGCCGAAATTCTTCAACCGAGTTTATGCGTTAAATTAAAAGCCAATTCAAACACATTTTCTCCGTTTTAGGTCTGAAAAAAATTGTCATTCGGCTCTTATACTTGTTTTGTGAGTCGAACTGACAACATCAATGTAGCATATAACTATCAAACAAATCCAAGATCTTGCGAATTGTCAAAAAGTACTGAAGGCAATTGCTAAATTCGATAGAAATGCTAACGCAATTCGTTGTGCGAGCATATCTCCTTACGATGTGAAATACAGGAGTTTTATCCTTTTAGTTATCTCACATCTCAAATGTAAGTCTTTACAGTTTTCTTTACCATCTTCCACTTAAATTCCAATTTTTACCTCTGTCGGAAATAAAATTCTAGACTGCCAGAATGGACACTCCAACAATTCACATCACTACCCTTAACAACCCTCAACCAGAGGTATTGAGTAAAGTACGTACCTTCTAGAACCGGACAAACAAAAATTCAATTATTTTCCAGTCACACTGTTTATTTACAACACAGCATCCCCATTGCAAGGATATGCCATTAGGTTCGTAACCGATTTTCCTCCGTTTTGCACCAGGAAAAGTGAATAACGTTCTGTGTTTTTTTTTTTTACTTTTTTCCACAACCAAGTAAATAGAAAAGAAGCGAGAAAAACCCCACCCTCACCATACGAAACCAACAAATGGTTTTAGGACCGTCAATTTTCTGCAGCCGCTTTTCTATATGTAACTGGACGACATTTTTTTTTATCGCATACGTAAAGGTTGCACGTTGAGAAACGATATAGGAACCATTTTTTGTCACGGCCCATAAACTTGTATACCGTCCGAACGACCCGAAAATATATCACTCTTGGTTCCTTTTCTCTCTTCGCATAGTTGAATGGCCAAAAAGAAAAATATCCATACTTCGCCTTCACATCCGCCTCGAAAAAAAATAGGTCCACCAACAAAAAACCATCAAGCGGAAGGAGCGCTGCTAGTAGAAAAAAAGTGTGAGAAACTGGTGAAAAAGGACATCACACGCGAAAAAAAATAATATCTCAACCAGAGGATGAAGAGTATTAATTACGCCTCTTTTATGTACGAATTCACATGATTAAATCTGCGCTTGGGGATGATGCAGCCACCCCCACACATATACACGTACAGAGATGCGAGTTTTGCATAAGGTGCTGCATACCATGTGGATGTTTTAAATACAGTATTGCATGTGATGTGCAGCGCTTATCTGTACCGCCCTCAAATTGCTGCTGCTGTAGCTGCTCTTAATCTGTCGAGAACGAGAACACTACTCTTTTTCAGAAAACGACACTGTGTTGGATGCGGTGGTGTATGCCAAGCGAGGTGGTGGTGGTATAATTCATCGAATCGAAAAACCGGGATTCCGCCGAATTCGCAATAAATCGTAAAGTTATTAAATTCCTTAAATTGAAATTAAGAAACTTTTGTGCATGCGGAAACTTAATTATCCTTTTGAGGATTATGATCCGCGATGGTGAACACTCACTGATGATGATGGGTTTGGGTGGTGGTGTTGGTAGTTGTGGATGCAAGTGAGATGTAGATTCGGATCGTTTTGTAGGATTTTAAAATTCATCCTTTTTTTGCGCCTTTTTTCGTATGTGTTTGCGCGAAAAATAATCCGTGCTTATGGTGAGAGAGTATAATAGGTAGTTGAACAACTTTTAGCGATTATGATGAAAGTTGAAGGTAAAGAATTTTCCGCGTACCTATATGCTGGTGTGCCTATTGAAGGAGCTTAGTTGAAGGGGAACCAGATTAATGCCCAAAGTTTTTGGATAGAGAAGGGGGCTTGCGATTTTAATGGATGGGAGCTTTAATGTCGGAATTAATTGACGAAATGCAATGAAGGAATCTTAAACCAGTTTCTGTTCATTGTGGCGAGATTTCTCTTTACCGAATATTGAGAAGGGACACCTCGAGTTGATTCATTTTTACGGAATAATTTTGTTAGCTAGATTAAAGGTACAGTGCGAATGGTCGTAAATGCCTCTAAAATGGCGCAATGTGAAAGACCAATGATTTCGATATCGTATGTGTACTTCAGAAGCTGGACGGAGTTTTTGAATGTTGTGTCTTCCGTTTTTACTCCTGCCCTCCGCACTATCTGTTTCAGCATGTAATTGATGGAATCGGATGAAAGCGCGTCTCCTTTTGAAAATTCAGTATATGTTCCGAAAAGTTCAGATGAGCAGTTTTCATATAGAACGTGGCATCGCGTGTCCTCCAAGGTTAGGCGACACAGCTGTACTTTTGATGGTATCCCGAATTCCGTCATCGCTCTATAGAGTTTAGGTAATGGATGCTCTCAAAAGCGGCTTATAGTCGATGAAAGGATAACTTGTCTTCACTTGAAATTCTTTGGTCTTTTACAGCACATCACTTGGTGTAGAAATTTGGTCTATGGTCGATCTGCCGGGGCGGAAGCCACACAGCTAAGTGGCGGTAACGTTGCAGTAAGCCTTTCTGCGCTCACATTTCGTTGGATATGATTTGCCTCGTTAGTTGATGTAAGACATGGGACTGTCTTTCCTTTAAGCCGAAACACATGTGGAGCTGATACTACATTCTTCGAGTATGCTCCCATCCATCGAAACTTTGTTGATGGTGTGGTTTTTTACCCTTCTCTGGAAATATCTCGGTATATGAATAGTTTTTCTGGGTAGTCATTCCGTAACTTTTAAAATGATTATCGTTAAAAATAGTGTAGGAGACTTGCTATGTAAGTAGAGTGCAGTTTTTATATTATGTGTGCGTACATGTATACAAACTACACGGTACCCAGAAAGTCTCCCTTAGTATCGTCAATGATTATCGTTTTGAAAGTTACGGAATAAGTATCCTGGTCCATTTGAACAAGCTTCCTTGTTGTTCTTCAACTTCTTAATGGCTAAATAACTTCATTATTACTGGAAAGGATCTTTACCTCTTCGTTGACTAGAAGCAAAGATTATAAAGCCACTCAGATGACGCATAGTGAACGAAAAAAAAACTTTTGCTCATTTTTGCACTTTTTGCTCGTGTGCACGTGTACATATGAGAATCTTGATAAAAATATATGGCGGGCTGTGCCAGTACGACCCGCCATAGAACCATTTTTCTTGTATGCATTGCGTCATCTATCTGTATAGCTTTATAATCTTTGCTAGAGGTGGACAGGTTTTCTCTCGCATTCACATTATGCCCATTAAGCAGCTGCTGGAAATGTTGCCAGAATACATTTAAATTTCCGTGTTCGTCTGTGACCAGGCAGCCATTGCCATATGAGCCTACGTTTCTAATTTGTAGCAGTTGCCAGTTCTATCTTCTATAGTCAAATTAAAATGTCAAACAATTAAAACACAGAATCCATTACTTTGTAGGCTAAGACGGAAAGGAGACATGAGTGGAAAACCAACAGAAGCGTTATATTTAGCTGGAAACACTCCTACCGACGCAACTTGTCCCACAAACGTTAGGAGACAGCACAGGATTGATGTTTTACTCTTCTAAAAAAGTTGTGGATGGATGGCCTTGATGGATTCGATAGCAATATTCCTATCCACATGATCGGCTCTAGATCATCCGCATATTGTTCCACACTTCTCTAACTCTGAACTCATCTTCGATTGGAAAAAACTGTCAGAGTAATCGTATCCCCTCTGAATGTCTTCAGCATCATGATTTCTAATATTTAGTACATATGTGCTTGCCTTTTATATATATAGGCACAGGATTGATCAAGATGGTGGTAAGACCGTCTTGAAAAATAGGTTCTTGTGCGAATTAGGGACAACTGGTACTTCGTTTGATCGTGTTGATTGATCCTCCAACTTTTAGCCCTTAAAAATTAAATAAAATAGCCGAACAGCCATCCATGAAATAAGACCGTTCAGTGAAGTGTGGTAAACTGGATTTAAAGGTATTGACATAAACGTATTGACATGACGTAGTCACTTCAATGGGTTAGGCAATAGAATTGACAACGTCGGGAATCAAGTCTTAATTCGTCGCTTAGAAGAGGAGTCCATTTCTTAAGACAATTGATAAAATCTCCGAAAAAAACCTTTCAGTACCTACCCTCTGAATAACTACGTTACGAATATTATAGGTATTAAAAATGACAAACCAGGTGTTTGTGTTGTTAGGTATTAAACCCAAACCTTATGAGCAGCAGTTAATAGAATTAAGTGCAGGTTTACAGAGGATTTCTTATAGTGCACTGTTGGAGGCATTTTCAAGCCTATCCTTCGAGAATCTGGGCAAAGCTTGAAAGAACGTTTTCGGGTTTACGTACCTACTTTCCGAAATACGGTAGATCTGTGAGCTCATTTTCCTCACAAAGCAATGGTTTCAAAAATTTAGAGCCAGCCCATTAACGTTTGTTGGTTTGAATGCTGATGCCGTAGCTTTCGTCTTCCGATGATTGCCTGTAAAGGTGTGACCCTGATCCTTTTATTAAGTGCACAAAGAAATCTACTAAAGGTTAACTTTGATGGGTTGCTGACGTGCGTATTAAGCTCACATAGACCTCGGTCGGTTACGTTAGGTTTGATGGTCTGTTGATGTTCAGATGAAGCTTCCAACTCACATAGACCTGTGTCGGCCCTTAGCTTTAACCTTTTTATGTTTATTTTTTATTTAAAAAGCAGAAGGGATATGAAAAGCTTTGTAAATCGATACTAAGCGAACGTTGTTGGTCAGTTGCTCCAGCTTTCATAATGGAATAGTCGAACCCTATATTGACATCAATCATGCTGATGTCAATATAGGGTTCGACTAGGGTTCTACAGACAATCATAGTATGCTCTTCGAAGAAATTTTCCTGGGCTGTTGTTTAAATTTAGTGTAACTACATTTTCTGCCTGGGCCATCACGATGAAGTTATCCCGTTTTTGCTAAAAAGTGATATATTTTTGGCCAGAATCGTTGCTATTGTGGGTGACCACATTCCTATGACCCATTTCTGTAAAGACCTATGGCCGGGTTTTTTATTCTGAGTAAACTTAAGTCGATGGTAATTCTTACTTCATATTATAATTATGCTATTCAATCTACAATCAATAGCAGGAGTAAGCCAAGAGTGAACAAACCAGGACCTCTGCGTTACATATAGCCACTATTTTTCAAAATTCCCCATATAAAAAGGAACGGGACTAACTTAACTTATTTTTACTAAAAATAAATTCTTCATACCTTGCCTATATGGTGGCACTATATTCTGATCGGCCCTGTTATAGAAAGCTTTGAATATGTGTTATGTTTGATTCGAGTGATATACAAATCTAAGTGAGGAATTGTTTCAAATTTGCTTAGCAAAATTGGATTATCATAGATAAGCTTCCTGGAATAATCCTCACAAACACCTAAACTTGACTATTTGCTCCCCTTCAATAGATCTTCCCCCACAATCAGACCAATTTCACCCATCAAGACTAAAATGAATTTCACATTCAACTGTCTGTATTCAAATTCGATTGGTATCCTCGTATCTCGGTGATATTGTTTAATTAATAGAAAAGCCTACCGTCATCATCGACGTCATCCCATTCAAACACACACACACGCCAACATACCCATAATACATCTAATTTTAGTCATTATCCTTGCATGAGCACACCTCTTCATATTGCGGTAGCTCCCATTATGCCCTAAGTAGAGCCATAAAACCCATTTGCACAATCTCAATGGATATGATGACACCGTGTCGCACCCATAGGCGCTGGTGTCTAATTGGCCACAAATGAATTTTCAGACTACCCACCTACTAAACAGGGGCACAGTTCAAGAAAGCATCTAATGCTCAACTATACAATACACCTGGTATGCATGCACAAGTCCGATCAAGGATTATCGCATTTCTTAATATCAAACATTGGTTTTGTTGTTGCGGTACGCATACACACAACCAAAACGTAGCCATAGCCAGGTATAAGACACATCCTTTCAGCATCCAATTTCATTTAATATACTCGTGAAGATAAGTGCATATTATAAGGACAATTGGTCAGAATCGAAATTTGAATATTGGATATGCCATTTGGAACATAATGACAGTCATTTGGGCTACGACAAAGGATGCTGCTGATATCTCGGAATTCCTATTTGAATTTCAATGCTAAAGGATGTACCGATAGGATGTTGGCAATATTGGTAAGCACAGTGGCAGAATGCATGCATGATACGTCTGTGGCATAATAATTAATTTAATCGCATATCGAAGATAATTTTAGATAATTTGATATTCAATTAATCGCGTGTGCAGCCAACAAGGATAATACTTATTTGCCTTGTGCAACTAATGAACTGTGAAATTATTAAGAGAAGATGTGATTTTGGGTGATGCGAGTTTGGCGATTTCATTATAAGGTTAAATCAATTGAAGGGAATAGATTGATATGGTTAGCATTTTGGTGTCAAAAGGATGCCATGCAGATGGTGGTCCCTGCATTTGTTTTTTAAGTCATTCATAGATGATGCGAACCTACAACGCTCAAAGTGCGTCCATATGACAAAAGTGTAGAAGTCATATCCTTCCACAAATAGATAACAATTGGGTGTGAATGCACAACGCGAGTGGTAGAAGTGAAACCTTATACGACGGTAGAGTAACGATCCATAGCGCAAAGGATAAAGGATTTCTAAGGACAGCCTAATCTCTATAAATACATTTTCAGTTGTGTCTATTTCGTTTCATAAAATCCATTTCACACAATCCCAAAAAAAGTTTTACTTCAAAAAATTTATGATAGTTTCCCTCGATTCCCTCGATTCCCTCGAAGAAGGCAGAATTCTGTTATTAAGTCAAACTACTTGTTAGACACTATATATGAGACAGACTATCCCAGAACTACTTTACAGCACTAAATCATCGAGCGTTTATAAAGCAAATGAAGAAACCCTTAGTTGTTAATTTAATTATTTACATCAATGCACACTAGACATTAATATTTTATAGTTACAAATCTATAGTTACGGGCTCAGTGGCGCGATGGTTAGTGCGATGAACTGCCGCGCAGAAGGTCTGGGTTCATTTCCCAGCCGAAGCAACACCTAAATGATTTTTCACTGGCTCTCATCTCGTGATGATCTGACAAATCATCCGAGTAGTATCAATTGTCATGAAAAGGTTATCTCAACTAAGCCGTTCGGAGTCGGCATAAAATAGGAGGTCCCGAGGTAACGAGCCTGCCATACATTTTTTTTTAAATCTTAGGCATCAGGTATAGCAATCATCAGCTGCTATAAGTCTTCATCTTAAAAACAATAAACAGGTCATGCTTTTGAAATACTTCGGCGGAAGTCTACCAAAACTTCTTCATAATTGTTAGATGTACACACATATCACAAACTTTATAGAAGCCCTACAGAATATATACCATACAATTTTCTATGAGGCCTGTGGATTGACCCACAACAGCAACTAAACGGCTCAACTTCTTCGCACAAGCACTAAAAAAGCTGAAAAGAATAAATTGCTTCTCGAAATTGACATTATATAACCAGGTTCCCGGATAAATGAAATGTTACATGGATGTTTTGGAAGAAAAAGCTATAAGTAAAATTTAGAGACTTATAAAAACAGACATACAAATATAAGAGAATGGTACAATCCACTGTGTGGATCGTTTTGCACCCTACCCCATCCCATCCTTAAGACAAATATCCCCAAAATGTCGGATTTATGTCGATGAAATATACAAATTTTCATTGTGATAACATATTGTTCAGGGTGTTTATCAAAATCATCTATGGTTCGACAAAAAACACCGTTTTTCGCCTCGTTATGCTACGAGGTAGTTTATAGAAATTGTTTTTGTATGAAAACGCCTCCAAAAAGTGAGCGTGGCTTAAAATGGTATAAGGAAGAAATGTTTGTATTAACAGAACCAATGATTTTGCATCACCGTTTTTTTCGAAATGTTTACAATTTTTGCGAAAAACGTTTTTTATACTAAAAACGCCAACAAAAAGTGGGCGTGGCAAAAAACTTTGTATGAACAAAATATAGACATTATGATTGCCTAGATATGATGTTCAGACACTTTTTCAGTATCTCTAACGGTTTGGCCTAAAACTACGTTTTTCTGGAAAAGGGAGTGTCAGTAGGCGGATTTCAGGAATTTTTAGATTTGTTCTGTTGGGAGCAACAACAAGCACGTGTACCAAATTCCATCATTCTAGCTCAAAATTTAAGGCCCAAGAAACGGTGACGTACGAACGGACATACATGGCTAAATTGACTCAGCTATCGATTCTGAGCCGATCCATATACTTCGAAGTATACCTAGGTCAATTATTTCTCTGTATTACAAACTATGTATCAAAACTAATATACTCCTATGGGATAGGGTATAAACAGAACAATCTTTGATAGTTCAGATAGCATCCAAGGCACTCCATTGTATATACATTGTGCATAAAAATTTTCAAAAGTCACGAATCGGATAAGAAACGAAACCTGATTCGACGCCTCTAAAATGTTGCACCTTGATTCAGTCAGATCCTTTGTTTATTGCTCAATCACTGATGCCAAGTCACCATGTCAAATAACACGATTGAGCAGCATGTCCAAAGGATATAACTTGACTGCCGAAATGGGTGTTTTTTGGACGAGGGCATTCAGGACTTAATGTGCCACTACCCAGCGATAAGTATAATTTAAAATTATCGTAAAAATTAATTCTCAGGCTAATTTACGAGAGCCTTCAGGACCTTAGTGCAAAGTGTACGCAAGTTGCCCCATATGACAGCAGTAGAGGTGTAAGCAATCAGCCAGCACATAACGTCAAAGGAACCCACGATTGGTCTAGAGTGTACCGCCTCTGACAATGAATTATTGCATGGTAATCCGAAGCAGTTTATTTCTCGTCGTGCACAAATGCTCGACATTCTCTAGTTCAGCATGGCAAATTTTGCGTCAGGACTTGGGTTTGCAACATAGTTTGTTACCTGACTGGGTTTGGGGAGCATCCAAATTTTGGCTAAAAAACATCTTACAGGAGTGGATTATTTTTTCATGAACGGGACTAAGCTTAGAAGGATGCAATCAAAGAATATAAAGGCGTACAGATAACGTATTGGACACAAAAAAAATTGTTCTATGGCGGGTCATCCTGACACAGCCCGCCATATAATTTGAATCTCGTTTCTCATATGTGCACGTACGTGCACACCTCCCGCCCGTACCATGAAGCTGGTGAGTAAAAGTCTCTGTTTTTTGTTCTCAATGCCATACAGATGACCTTATAGTCTTTGATGCAATGCATCAACAAAAGATTACATTTTGGTGGCCGCCGGTGGCGTTATTGCTCCTTACTTAGCCTATTCAAGAGGCGAGAGCTGCAAATCAGCGATAAACAATTTCTTTTGGCCCGAATTTAACGTGTTCGTCATGTGGTTCCATCAGAACAGCACACGTCCACACAGCGTGCCACAATGGACATTCTACACTAACGATTTGAGAGCAGTGGCCACCAATATCGTGAGGTTTGACTTTTTTAGAAATTTTCTTGTGAGGTTGTCTGAAGTCGCAGGTCTAAAATGCTGGCAAGCCGCAATCGATCGATATCCTCAAAATCAACATCACCCAAGCTATTGTTCAACATTAAAAAAAAATGTATGCTGCAGAGTCATTGAAAATTAGACCACTCGAATCAATGCCAACCTAAGAAGCCGCGGTTGATATTTAGCCGATGTTATCTTCCATTCATAATGACATATATGCGGCTTTTAAATCGAACTTAAATCGAACTTAAATCGAGTTTTAGCTCACACTCGGTAGAAGTGAAAGTGAAACTGTATACCGAAAGGTAGAGTAGTGGAGACGTTACCAACCATTGCACAAAGAGCAGAATAACGATAACAAAAAACTATATAGAAACGCATTTGTTCTCATTCTCTCACAACCTTGACCTTATAAAACATCTGTTTTCGTTACTCTTTTTCGTTTCATAAAATCCATTTCAGACTGTCCCAAGGGACTTATCATCTTCAAAAAATTATTTCGTTAATACCTTACACACGGTGAGTGCAATGCAATTTCGCTTTCTCAAGAAGAAAGTCTGGTAAATTTTGTTGGGCCACTATACTTCATGCCGGTTAAGTGGCCTTGCAGTAAGTGCGTTTGACTACTAGCGGGGGTCAAATATTCAAATTCCGAAATTGACAAGAACTACCTTTTTTCACTGCCTCACCTTTTTGCGGATGTCTGACAAACTTCCACGAGTAAAACTGTAATGAGGAACTTCTAAAAATTGCCATTCGATTGCGGTGTTAAATAGCAAGTCCTCAAATTTGTGGATAAAATAATAAGCTGACAATCAGCAATAGCGAGGTATCCGTCGGAGCGGAATATCCTCCAATTTTCTACGATTCGGCGGATATTAGCTTCGAGGTATTTTTCCGAAAAGCTGTTCGGAATATTTCTCCGACATTTTGTAACGCATGCTGACAAATTACATTAAAGTGCGTTCAGGTGCACTTTTCGTGTAATTTTTGACAGCTAACTGCAATTCTTTTTCCAATTTGCGATGCGTTGCGGAAAATTGTCCGCTACGACGGATACCTCGCTAGGGCAGAATATTTGAATTGAATCTATTGTCACACAAGTTGGTCCTTTCTTATTTAAAATTTCTGAAACGTTTTAATGGCACAGTCAACCCAAAATACAATTTCAGGTGAAAATCACAAATATGCAACGCTTTTCCCTTTCCATACCTTTGAACAAACAAACATACCAAACATTAAAGCCCAAGGAAATAGTATCCAAAAAAAACTCAAAATTCTCTCACATGTAGATATTACGAAATCAATCTCCATTAAATGTATCTTTCGCATCAACATTTCCTCCACAAAAAAAAAACGATCCAACAACAATAGAGATAGAAAAAATCCTTTATATCTAAATGCATTTCTTCGTCCTTTTTGCTACAATTCCATCAGACATTTGATATTTGATGGATTGCCTCTCGAGAATCATTAATAACACAATATAAACGTTCATCACTTACAGATCCTTGATACTAAATTGTTCTTGACTAAGATGTCGAAAAAAAAATTTTGTTTTTGTAATGCTAGGTAAATATATGCGGGAGTCATTAGTTACATCTGGACAAATAACATTTGAAGTATAGTCACAGACGTAAATACGTGCCGGGGAGCTATGTCAATTCATCTGCGCATTTAGTGGTAAATGGGACAGTCGTGTACGCATGAGGTCTGGGTGTGGGTCTAAATTCGATTACCCAAACCACGAAAAAAAAACCATCATTTTATTCAAATAAAATGAGCAAACTCTTGAAGTCGATCTGACAAATTGTTTAAGCAATTTAAATTGTCATGAACAAGAGATACTAATAGATGGCACTGAGAAAAAAGTAAGGACCACAAATCATTACGCATTTGAAGGTTGGATGCGCAATTATGTTAGGTTAGAGTGGCTGATTCGCCAGCACACCTACCCCAGTATTTGGTCCATTGTGATACCACATAGATTTCGTCCATTCTGGTTGGCACGCAGTTGGATACGCAGTCAATATGCGTAAAAAAAACTTTTTCACTGCTTATCATGAACGGCAAAGTTGGAGGTTTAACGAACTCTCAAAATGATAATCGTTGACGATAGTGGAGGAGACTTTCTGGGTACAAACCCCGTAATTTCTATACATATACATGTTATAACAGTTATGTGCCTAGCAAGTCTCTTACACTATCGTCAACGATAATCGTTTGTAAAGCTTCCGAATGAGTGCCCTGGAGTCTGAGTTAAAAATGTGAACGATACTATTTTTTAGTAGCTAAGATCTCTAAAAGTAGCCAACATTTTGGAAATCTATACATAGATTTCCGCCTTTTCGTAGTTCATATGAAACAAGCACTGGTAGTTTCCCATATCGGAAGCTTCCTCAGTGAAATCCTCTAAAGACATACGCGGTAGGTGGGAATAAAATACAACACGTGGTATAAAAATACCTCCCAAGTCGGCAGCGGAAAGATTCCCAAGATGGTGTCAACAACGGCGTCTGGACCAAAAAGAGCTAAGGTGCCCTACAAAATAAAAACCGACCCTATCTCTAGAGAAAGAACTATTTGAGCTGCTGCTACATATTCGGATAACAGCTCATCTAGGAATTTAAAGTGTTGTTACGCCCGTTGAAGAGAGACGGTTCCGGAAGAGCTGATATGTCAACGACAGCACTTAAGCACGTGTCCTAGTTCTATACAACGATTGGGAAACTGGCCCTTTAGTTTGGTGCTGTGCTTTGGGTTAACAATTCACATAAAAAAATTGTTGTTACCAAGAGCCTCGGACTAATTTTATTGTTGACGACATGCTAAACGAAAAAAGGACAACGACGTTCGTATCTGCCTCTGGAATATAAGACCATTAAACAGGACAGGTGCAGACGAAGCCCTTAGCTACTTTAAATCCTGCCATCCAGGAAATACGATGGAATTGGTCGGGCAAAAAGATTGTGAAAAATTGTGACATTAATACGGACCGTGTGGTAGTTAAGAGAAACATTGACAATTCGGATGCATTTGTAATAGGTGCCAGACTAAGGCAAGAAGTCCTATATCTCTAAGACAATAACGAACGAATTGTAATAACTCGCATCAACGCCAAATTCGCCAACATAGGTGTGCTCACTCTCCGACGGTGGAAAACGGAGATATAGCGAAACACTGCTCTTACGAGTTCCTTGACAAAACTTGTAAGCGACTACCGAAGTACGATGCTTAACTCGCTCAGGGAGATTTTTGCGCAAAGGGAGAGAAGACGTCTGAATCAGTATTGTTCACAGCATACAACGGAACATGTCTCTCAAGGTGGTAGGAGGAGAAGACATCTGAAACACAATTGTTCATGGCATACACGACAACATGTCTCTCACGGTGGTAGGAAGGTAAGACATCTTCAGCAGTATTGTTGGAAAACATAGCCTACACGACAACAGGTCTGGTAACGGACTTAGGCTAGTTGACTTCGCTACGAAACTAAATCAATGCCAGCATACGGTTTCATCACCTCGATGCTCAATTGGGGAAATGGCGGCATACAAATAAAGAAATGGTCAATCAAATTGATAACATTGCGATAGACCTGCGAAAAGCATCCACTATTGAGTCCGAGTGACTAACATTGACTCGGACCACTACCTTATTGCAGAAACACCTTTACAAAAATCAAATGTCGAAACACTGCAATCGAAAGAGACCACGAAGGCCTCCAAGGAACGCGTATTCTTTAACCTATCGATTAACAATACACCACCAGCATCTTATGTCGAAGAAAAAGAAATTTTCTAGCAATACTGGTTTGAAGAGAAATGCCTACAAGGATAAGCTGCAGGTGAAGACGAAAGCTGCCATTGAGATCTATAGGCAGAGAAGAAGGAACTCTGGCTTGTCAGAAAAAATAAGAAGAACAAGAAAAGCGCGTGATCGAGGATACAGTGTAAGTTGTCAAAACCAAGGATACAGGACTCGAAAAGAATCCTGTCAAGATGAACAAGAAAATATTGTAGTTGAGACACAGTCGATGCTTAGGATATGGGAGAACCAATTCTGCAGACTGATAAACGGCGATGATGCTAGAAATATTAAAACCTCAGCTTAACAGGTGTGGGTTACATGGTGGACTTCACGGTAAGTAACATTCATCAACTCATAACCAAAATTTGGTGGAATGTCTCAAAAACGGAACTTCAGTATCGCTTGCTCGAACCATTAAAAAGGCGACGAAAAAGCAGGTCTTCGGAACTACTCCTCAACATCACCAACAAGGTCATATCTGCTATAACATGTGAACGCCTGTCACTTTTTACCAACAACCTGGTCGGCCCTTTAATTTTCGGCAGTGTAATTTTAAGCCAGGAAAGTCCACGATTGTAAAGGTGCCAGCCTTGATATACCTTCCATCTATTATGGATGACGATGCTCCTTGCTACCTCATCACGGTCAGAAACGATCCCACGGCATCATTGAATACTAAAAAAAGGATGCATGTGAAATACACAAATTGACACCCTGTGGATATACATTCCTTCAACTTTGTACTTACCAGGATATATGATTGACCTATATCTTCGGGATATAAGGGTAATTAAGTAATAAACCCTCAAGCTAAATATATGTGATGATGTATAAACACGTTTTAGTCACAGATTTACATTAATCCCCTTGGACTCGTACCGCATCAATTATAGATTAAGAAATCCTTGGTCGTTTTGAGCACGAAATTATTCGAAGAATTATTTGTCCCACTAAGCACTAAGCACTAAGGTCAATATAGCTGGGACATGTATCGGGTTTTTCAACAGGGACGCTACAAAAGTTGAGCGACAGGGACAGCAAACGACGCCATATTTCTTGCCGCTCTTTTGACATTTCTCTTCAGTAAGGTTTGCCATTTCATGATGGAAAGATATATGGTCCAACAACGAGTCAAAATTATTAAAATTTACAACCGAAATTCGGAGTCAGTGGCCTCAACGTTAAGAGCGCTACGTCCAATTTATGGTCGTCATAATTGTCCTAGCAGATCAACAATTGAGCGCCTAGTGGAAAAATTTCAATCCACAGGCACAGTACAAAATGTTCCCGTGCCAGTGAGACAAAGAAGTGCCCGTAGTAGTGTCGAGAATATATCTGCCGCTGAGGCTTCAGTTGAAGAAAGCCCAAATCTGTCTCGCACACGTCGTGTTCAAGCGTTGGGCATCTCTGTGACGTCGTTGTGGCTAATTTTGCGAAAAGATCTTGGCCTACATCCTTACAAGATCAAATTGACGCAAGAACTGAAGCCGCTTGACTACAATAAGCGTCGTTCGTTCGTGAATTGGGCTCAGCAACAACTTGAAAATGATTCGGATTTTCATCGAAAAATCATCTTCAGCGATGAGGCTCATTTCTGGCTGAATGGCTTCGCCAATAAACAAAATATGCGGTATTAGTCAGACAGAAATCCACACGTACTCCATGAGTCATTATTGCATCCCAAAAAAATTACGGTTTGATGTGGTTTATGGGCCGGCGGCGTTCAATGATAACCGAATATTTTTGGCCCCAATTGGATGATATGGACTTGGAGGACATGTGGTTCCAACATGACGGCGCCACAAGCTACACAGCGAATGCCACAATCAATTTATTGGAAACCAAGTTTGGAGAACGTGTTATCTCACGAAATGGTGCAGTCGCTTGGCCGCCTTGGTCGTGCGATTTGACGCCGTTAGACTATTTCCTGTGGGTCTACGTCAAGTCTATGGTCTATGCCAACAAGCCAGCGACGATTGATGAACTTCGTACGAATATCGAACGTGAAATTGCAGCAGTATCGGCCGATTTATGCTTGAAAACCATCGAAAATTGGGTTCAGCGTCTGGACTTCTACAAACGTGCCGATGGTGGCCATGAAAAAGAAATCGAGTTCCATACATAATGGCATCGAACGTACTTTCACAGGAATAAAGAAATTCATTGACATCCAAAACCGTTTTTGTTTTATTTAAAAAAAAAATTTGTAGCGCTCTTATTGAAATGAAAAACCCAATACAACAAATGGATACCCATGCATCGGCTAGTAAGGCATTCGATTTCCAGCTATGAAACCAACCATCATGTAGTTCGACTGGTCTTAGGTTGGCTGTGGTTGATAATCACCATTGACTATTAGATAGAAGTACATCTGAGTCCTCATTTGTATCAGTGTCTTCGGTTGTGGCTCGAATTTCTTCTCAGAGTAAATTGTGAAATTGATGAAATTAATTATAATGTTCCCTAATGACTAAAAGAAATAAGATACCAATCCGAAAAGGCCATTCAACTCATGAAGAGCAAAACAAAAAAAATTGGAATGAAATTGTTCCAAGGTGCACCAAAACTTATCTGATGAGCTTATTATCACAAATTCTTACAAAATATGATTTACGGAGTAAATGGTGTAAATTTAACCACCGATTATATGCACAAATTACCAGCTCCTATTGAAGTCACAATTATTCCAAATCACGACCGTGTAATTTAAAACTCTTCTCTCTAAAGTGAAATATGTCCCTAAAAGTAGCACTACTGCCCCAATCAACTAACTACTCCGAGGGCTTATACATTATTCATAATACCGTCCCAGTACTCCTTTCATTTTCATCGTCATTTATCGAACGCTCGCGATCCATCTTTTCCCGACATTAATTCGCAAAGCTAAAGCGTCCATAAAATATTTCACTATTAGTGCTAATAGTTACAACCCTCTTGCATAGAGATCCTGGCCCTGTCCAATTCAAGACATAAATTAAAATTCGATTTTTGCTCACTCCATTGATGGCAAGACAACCGTATATCCCTCCTCAGTATTTATGGACCCACATAGATAGAAAAATCAACCTATCATCAAGCCACAAAATTTGTAGACCGCCGCCATCTCCTCTATACATAAGCTCTGGGCATATAGTCTGTGCAAAGGACGAAAAAAAAACGGGAAATTATATTGTAATCGTATTCTACATGACGCCAATAGCCACTACGATAGGAAGATAGATAGACGGATGTACACGACGAAGTGAGAACGGAGCCGCTCCATTATTCGAAATCAATTTACTGTTGAAATAGTGCCAAGAATCTCATTTTTTGGCTTCAGGGGTAATTTCAAACCATATCCACACATCCACCCCCCTGCAAACACACCTCTCCATCTCCTTAGGGCCAGTAAAAAGAAATCCTATCCCTGTTGGCATTTTACACCGCACACCTAAAACCATTGAGATTTTTAGGTGACATAGGTACTTTTCGCGCGACTATCAGTTGAAGCTGGAAAGCATCCTTCCCCACACTCCACTTCACAATGAGTGAGTGGGTTAGTAAGCGAATTTGTGGACAATGGCAAACGAAAAAAAAAATTCTTTTCGTTTTCATTTCCATACCAAATGTAATGGCGGCCTCAATTGCCTCTGCTGTGCGCTTCTGGGATGTAGAAATACCGTTCCATACCAAATAGATAATTTCCCTTTGCATCGCCTTCAGAAAGGATATAGAATCCAATTATAGAAAATTATATAGAGAAATGGATGTGTGAAGAGGCGGACGCTGCTAAGGACGACACAGGATGGATAAAGATTCTCAACTCTCTGGCTCTGTAGAGACGGAAGGAAATTATTCCAAGGAATTTAGCGAGGGTGAGACAGAGTAATTTTAATGAAAGTGTTATTCGATAAAAATCTCAGCACCACGACACTTCCCAGAGCGCGGGAATCGTGTCGTCATCATCATCATCATTATTATCCGGATTGCATCGACCTAGAAAACACAGAGACGGGCACAAAATGGCAAAGCACTTGGATATAAAAGTGAATCCGATGAAATTTCCTGCAGCTCTTTTTAGTCGACACAGATACACTCTCTCGGAGGATACACGGACTCACATAGAGGTCGATATGCCAGCACCGGAATAGGTAATTCCGAATTTAATTAATTAAGCTAAGATAGTCATGCGATGCCAACAATGTTCCACGAATGAGATTCATTTAGTCGTTGACTTGGTTTTTTTTTCTACTCAACATATACGGGTGAGAAAGGGAGATACCGAAGCTGAACTGAACCCAAGGAGACATGTGAATCTAAATCCCGGGGGCAGAAATCATTTTTGATGGCATTCAACGGGGGTTGACACAAAGTGTCCCAATTGGAACGGAGACGACTAGCAGTAGATACACCATGTTGCACATGATGTTTAATTGTGACAAATTCTTGGAAGGTTTTCAAAAATTCATTCCAAAGTGTGCACGATGATGACGCGCGAACCAAGGACGAAGAGAAGGAGGTTGAGAAGAATTCAATTAAATTTTATTCAAACGATGGCGATGATGGGTTTTACTGGTATCTGCCAAGAACTTATAGATTCGTTGGTTGACTCTGCAGATGAGGTTGGCATTTGACTGTTGACATTTAGTTGCTACTGAGATCTGATAGAAATGGAGTAGTTAAGGAGTGATGGGGTGTCACAAGTAGAAGTGGAATTGGACAGATTGTTGTGTCATATTTGAGAGTGGAATTAACAAAGCGTGTAGTGTCTAGGGGCTTTTATTTATTTATTTGGTATATACGGATGTATAGTTGTCAGGTTTTTCAGGTCATCAAGATGCATATTCTGTCACCTTAATGCAGATATTGAAATTCCAAGTTGCACCCTTCCTTTTTGGTTGACCCAACTAATAGTCGGTCATGTTATTCGTGATTTTTCATAATCACTCTTGTCACAAGTCATCCAAATCCCTGAGCTACATATATGATGTCCAAGAGGGGTTTATAGTGGAGTCATTATGATGCTTAGGTAAATTCGGTAGAGTTTGCTGTGAAGGGATTTCCAGATGAAGATCAAACAATGAACTGTGCTATCTTTAGATCAACATAGATCCAGGAATATACCTATGCAGAGGACAACTGAGATGGTAAGGAGATTTAAACAATATAAGAACAAATGCCAGAGCTTTCGAGTTTCACACACTTTAACTTAGTTAACGCTAACTAACAAGTAGAAAAGGTTTCTTAACAAATATTATAGTGAAGAATCGAGTATAGCAAGTGAGTCAAGTTACTAACGCTTGTATAGACAAATAAGGAAATTCTATCCAGTCGACAAGGATCACAATAAGAAACATAGTACGCCAACGTTTTGCAAACTTTAAAAAAAATAATTGCTACGAAAATTGTCTAGTGAAGAATCGAGTATAGCAAGTGAGTCAAGTTACTAAAGCTTGTATAGACAAATAAGGAAATTCTATCCAGTCGACAAGGATCACAATAAGAAACATAGTACGCCAACGTTTTGCAAAATTTAAAAAAAAATAATTGCTACGAAAATTGTCAAAGCACCGTGGTATACCAGAAACGACATAGATATCCATACAGATCTCGGAATTCCTAAAAATCGAAGCTGAAAGTAAAAGATTCTAGCAAAAGCTTAGAAAGCATCTTATCGTGTATATCAACAACACATGTGTAGGACATTTTGGATGATAGGCACTAAAACAAACTAAACCTTTACAATTGGCGAGGTAAGGATTAACAACATCTTGTCAGAAATAAAACGAAGAATTACTCTTGGTAACCGCTTTTTCTTCGGGCTATGAAGGCAATTTAGTAGTAAATCCCATACTTGAACCACTGATCATCTCAGGCCTCTTGTACGGCGCGGAAGCATGGATCGTATCAAAAACAGATGAAGAAATCTTTATACGTTTTGAGAGTAAAATTCTTCGAAAAATCTTCGGTTCCGCTTGCTCTGATAGGCAATGGAGACAAAACTTCATTCACCAGCAAAACTTGGTCAAAAAATTTTGTTTAAGATAGCTAGGACATGTAGAGCAAATTGTCACCAATATTCTGGCTGTCAGAGTCATCGATTCCCAGTCAGACATTGTACACAGCAGACCTCGCCTTAAGTGGCGCCCACAAGTAGACACTGATCCCAACCAAATAGTAAAGTGCAACTGGAGGTGATTAGCATAGAATCGGGTTAATTGAAGAGGCAATTTGGTTGCATTTCCATAATCTAGCGCCACTAGAAGAACATGCATGATCTTTCACTAGAAGTAAGCTGGCAAATGTTTCTTACTTCGTAATAGAAAAAATCCTTGATAAGTCTATTTGCAGTATAAGTCTTAGTTGCAGTATCTAACAATTTAAATCGAATGGCGGCGTTACTCATCAGTGTAAATCTAACACTTCTCTGAGTATAAGCTTCTTATTATCATAGTATTTATGGAAGATTTTAACATAAACTCGGGATTCGAAAAAAAAACAAACCTTTAAAATATCTTTTTGTGCAGTCGATATGTTATTGTGCCAACTACTTATCATTAAGTCCTCTATAGAAGAATTTTTTGCAATGAAACTTGAAAAAATATTTACGTGTAAAACGTTCTATAAAGCTCCAAAAAAAAACCATCGAGTTAAATAACCTGAATTCTAGGTCCTTGGATTAACATCAGAGGATTTTTTTCAGAGGGTCATGGAAATACATAAGGGGAAACGAAATAAACAAAATGCCGCATTGCCAAAAAAAAAATTAAAAATTATGGATGTTGGATTTTACTGGTATAAAAATACAGCTCATGTAAGTATGCCTGAAGAATGGAGCCTCAGCATCTTTTGCCCGATCCGTAAAAAAGGAGACTTCTGAACTGCACCAACTACAGAGACATAAGTCTCATTAACATCACCCACAATATTCTATCTGCCGTAGTATTTGCACGCGTGAAAGAGCCTGCTTTTTTCCAGGATCTCCAAAATTTGACTGGTAGTGGACTTTCCTGGGGCCTAAAAAAAGCTGATCTGGCTGTTAGTGAACCGGATCAGTGTGGTTTTAGGCCAGGAAAGTCCACAACTAATCAAATTTTGGAGATCCTGAAAAATAAAAAGGCAGTTACGTAAGGACCGGGCTAAAAGGATTGGTATGCTGGTTGAGGCCCATGTTCGTTCCGGAGTGAAGTGTTAAGTAAGTATATAAGGCCCATACAGGACTTCAAATACCCGGCTTCTCCCTTCATTTGTTTGCGCGAAAATATTTGTTTTACACAAAGGAGGTGACCTCCGGTACGAACGGCTAATTGAAAAGCTTCTCATGACAGTGTTACTCTTGGAAGAAGATCAGACTTTCGCAAGAGGCGGAGCAGTGAAAAAATCGTAGGTGTTGTCACTCACGGGATATAAATCACTAGGCCACTGGACTGTACAATTACGTTCTGTATAAAAATAGTAAGAAATTTATCATCATCCAACAGCGTACAGCGGATGAAATATGAAGTAACTTCAGGATCTTCGTGTACCATCAAATGCTCACAAAAATTAAAGGAAAGCTCTGTATAGACTATGTTCGCAATGTTCCACAAAGTATACATCAAGTACATGAGTATAAAAACGCACTTCAGATACAAACTTGACTTGCAGTTTGTTGGAATATTCATTTCCAAAAAATCGACTGGCTTTACCTCATTGAAATTCTCTTGTCTACACTAAAGACCCTGCGAAACTCGTCAGAAAGTCTATCGCACCTACCGAGGTATCCGCGCAGGACAACCTCCGAAACATCAGTTCCAATGGGAACTCGATTTGCTTTTAATGAATCCGTTGCGGAACGAAATAAAAAAAGCATACAATCGCGTCTGTTTGATTCCACAGCGATTCTTTGACGGACAACTTCAGAAGAAATTCAGCGCACAGCTGTCAAAAATTGTCGACTCAACGCATACCCCCGATGCACGATCATGTGCGTTACATTTCGTTGGAGGATCTGTTCGAAATGCTAATCAGAACAGGTAACTCGGTTGAAAATTTTTTTTCTGAACGGATACCTGTACAATAATCTGAGGTGTAAAGATTCAGCAGATTATGGTCCTTATCGAGATTACAACCTTTCCATAAAGTCATTGCCCTCGAAAAGTCGAAAGTCCAATTCGGTTCTGCGGCTCATATACTTCACGATTAGACAATTGCGAAATTATAATATGACCCATCTATGCAAATTAAGAATTTTGGTATATAGCAGTTATATAGGTACTTGTGTTATTTCTAATAAGAGAAGAAAACTTTAACTTGATGCACTTCACAAATTATGATATACCCCACAGCCCTGTATCTAGGTCTGCAAAAATTTGCGAACTACAAATCAGTTTTTTGGGGGGAAGAACACTTAAATGTTGCGGCATAAACTCCACAGTTCAAGATTTCAACCATCTGTATTAAAGCAAAAGCTGTTAAGTTGCTTTATAAACGTTACAGTTAAAGACATACACCAGCCCTCTATTTGAAAATTTAAATCTCCAAAAAATCAATCATAAGCTGTAATGTATATCCACCCTTTGGATAATAATGATCAAAACTTTATTTGAAATACACCCACTAGATACTTAAGGATCCCACTTTCATATCTTCATTTTAAAACAACCGTGTCACTCCAAAAGAAATCCCCCGACATTGATTGAAATTCTATTGCTACCCTTAACCTTTAATTGGGTTATTAATCAAACACCTTCTTGCACTTCATAAAAATGCCACAATGCTAAAGTTCATTACACCGACGCCCATACAAGCACTCCCTCCCGACTCCATTCAACTGCTGTCTGGGATCATAATGACTTATTACCCCGTAAAGCCCATCTGTCAGTGGGGTAACTATTGACATTTACACAAACTTCGTGGATCACATGGTGGTGACAGTGTTTAGTGACAGCTCCGAGATTGTTTCACAAGCCCTTTGCCCACCGCTTCATCCAACCACCACCCGTAGTGGTTTAATTAAATTGTAAACTTATCGGGTTGCCTAATCGTTCAGTCATTAATCTAATGCATAAATGATGTCACTTAAATCCTGAAAACCCCACCCCTAACTGCCAGCCAGCCAGCCAGCCCCATACTAGTCAAACCAACATTTAGTCATTGTACGTCTGTTCGGAGGCCTATGCACAACATGAAGACAACACAGAGTGTGCACACACACCCTATGAAATGTCCTTCAATCAATAATCCTCATCATACAAAACATGACCACACAACTCATGTTTGTGTATGGCAGACATACATTTTATGTGCGTGTGGGTGGGTGGTTCTGTCTTTGTGTATAAAATGGGGGGTGGTTTGCTCTGTGAGCGCAAATACGATTACAATAATTAAACCATGGTCAGTCCAATTAATATGGACCAACCGCAAACGTTAAGTCCCGCTCCTGGTTGCTCTTCTCTATATCTGGAGGGGTCACATCCTGTGATGATTCACATATCTCCAAGATGACAATGTCGATTGGAATCGCTGAGCCTAAAATATTTGTCCTGGCACAAGGAGAGAGTTTCTTAATTTATTTACACCAACACGGGTGTGTGTAGCTTTTACAGACAAACAAACGGGGAATTGGGATGAGGATAGGAGGTGGGCTGCCTCCTCCCACAATGACCACACACCATTATCACGGTAAGCACTTAGTTTATTTTAAGCAATTTATATTGCATGGGGCCCATAAGGCAACCAATGCTGTGGAATTATTCTTCGACGAACAAAGGTGAAAACTCAGAATAGGGCTGTTATAGTCCTTGGTCTTACTATCTCTCTCTATCATGCATAACTTATATCAAAGTCAGAGCCGGCTTTTATACCGTTTTTCGTGTTTGGTCTTTATAAATGAATGTGGTGGATATTCTACTTTAGCACTTCAGGTACCCACCCATGGGCTGGTCATCGAGACTGTATATCGAGAGTGTGCATCTGGATAAGACGACGAAGAAAAGGACACGACTTGTGGAAAGGTTTCGATGAGATTGTTTTTTTTTTCACCTTCCACTTGGTCGCAGATTTACAATAGTGAAAGCTTACAAGGATCTTAACAGCATGCTATTCGGAATAGGCTCGGTGCTTTGAGCACGACATGTGTTGAGGGTGTGTGTATGTTTGTGAATTTGGGACTTTTAGTAGGAAAGAAATGAAATTTGAACGTGGTTTATGGCTGGTCCAAGCATCCTTTGTTCGCTTTGTTTCTAGGCTGAGAGATGGTAAAACATTTATTGGGTATGTTCTACATGGTGTCCCTTTTCAAAGGGAACCTCGGCATGGATACGTTGGAAGCGAATTGCCATTGACGGCAGGTGTGATAATTTGCTGAACATATGCCATCATGTGCTTTGATGATGGTTATCATGTGAAGAGCCGAGGGATTTGAAAGTAATTTCACAGTTATCTCGGATTGATATCTGTGTTTAGAAGTCATGATTTTGTGGCTTTAAAAGCTCATTGCTTTTTGGCAATGTCATTGAGTTGGAGAGTTAGCGGTGGGTTTGCATTGGACTGCCACAAATATTCATGAATGGTAGTAAAGAAAAGGTATGTCCATCTCAAATCTTAACTTTCAAATTGCGCAAAAAGTAGCAATTTTTTTGCCAACAAATTTTGAGCTTGATCCTACACAGCACTTATAAGGGTTTTTTACTTGACACCCCAGCTTTGAACTTCAAAATCATAAGAGAAGTTTAGAGTCTTAAATAAGCAAAAGCAGAGACTAAAACATACAGGTGTCAGCATTTATCACAAATGAAGGGACCTTTAGTTCAACGCCGATTAAGAAAGGAAAATTCTAGAAGCTTCCTGACAGTTTTATACCTTTGAACGTATGGCAGACTTTTACAAAAGATGGGACAGTTGAAAAACTAGATGGTGTTAGCGGAATTGGACCCAAGGGCCCTTGATTAGTAGTTCAAGGTATACTAACAAAGGGCACACTGCAACCATAGAATCCCATACAATTCTAGCTGCAAAAAATCCGCTAGTACCGATGAATGGTTGTAAATTTTCACAGTTACACAAGCAAATTGCACCAAAAATTAGCAGTTAGCAAAATATTAAAACTTCTATAAACCTGGTAGCTAAACATTCTTGGCGCGTTTCTCATCTCCGTACTATCGTATGGAATAGGATTCCAAGTTTCGCAGTAGGTACGTTTCTTGGCTGAAATATCGTAGAATATCTACTGAATTTCAAACCAGTTTCACAATCATTGTGTAGCAGTCTAAAACTTGAAAGGATGTTTGTTTCCAGAGAGGGGTACCTTTTCTTGGGATGTCCAGCACGGTAGCTGACGAATTTACAAAATTTAACAAATATCCTCCAAGCATATTCATTAAAAATCTGTTTACATCTTGTTTACATTATGGACAAGGGTTACGTTAAATGTTGAGGTTCAAGAGAAGATTGAATTTGATACTGAATCTATGATTAAATCCAGGACGACTTTGAGTGACCTTTTGTGGATATCCTCTGATTTAACATATAGGTAGAATTTCCCCACATGACGATTATCATTCACAATGACCGTTTGGTTCAATGACTCCTCGAACGTAAATGGAGATCAAGCTTTGATTGGATTTTCTTGACACATCGCGGATTTTCAGTGCCTTAGAAACAATAATTTTGGTTGTTTTTGTATACAAATCGAGATCATGATTTTCGACACTTAACCTCAACTTCTTTGTTTTGATTTAGGAGAGGATGAGCGCAGTTTAGATGCTGTTCATGGTCAACACTCATCTAGCTGGATATATGGATTGGATTGTCTGCCCATTGTAAGGGGACAACTCTTAGATGGATCATTGCGTCGCCATCGGGAGACACCATGACATCTTTAGCCGCGCCACCGAAATTCTTGGGTAAATATAACAAACGGGCATTCCTGAGCTGCTCTGCAACGCGTTGCTTCAGTCGCCTAGAGTCGTGTAACTAAACGCAGCATTGTACAACCAAGAAGATCTGGAGGTCCAAAAAAACGGACTCGAACGGCTTGTTAGGCCAATTTCGCTACCGAATTTTACGTCAAAATCATCATGAAGATTATTCCAGGTTCCTGAAAAGCATAACTTTTTCGAGCGAAATTTGGTTCAAGAAAACCATGATGACATTCAAAAAAAGACGAAATAGCTCGTACTTATGGGCCACAGGTCCTCAAACCTAACTTCTTCCTTTATTTGTGCTTGCGAAGTTATTATTTTTGCTACGAAGAAGACGACCCCCTGGTTAAGGCTGAATACTAATGGCAAATTCGAAAAGATTCTCATGACAGTGGTACTCTTGATAGTTTTTCAGACTTTCGAAAAAGGTGGAGCAGTGGAAAAAAATTAGGTGTTGTCGTTTTCGGGATTTTTGATGATTGTTCTAGGGCACTGACTCCAAGGCCACTGCAACGAGACATTGACATTGACATCACAGTACTTCGCACATAATTGCAACGAACTACAGACACATAACAGCACTGGCGACTGAGGCCATCGGCTGGGACAGGGCAAGACATGGATACAACAGATAGAGACAGATAGACACATAGAAGGAAAGCCATATAACATAAACCTACGTGGCACAGAGGAAGAGACATAGATTTATATTGTCTCATATTATCGCACAGATGGCCTCAGATAAGCTTGCGATTTTCGTAGAAAAACAATGCTGCCGAGGCAGAGGCTTGAACCCGCAGCGTTTGGCTTAGCGGTCAACTACGCATTCTTCTGAGCCATGGACACATGCAAGCAACGAGACATGCAAAACTATTTGTAAAATCCATCGACCTTTCCGGCAGACTCATATATTATGGCCTAACTTGTACACCCATCACTTTGGTAAGTCTTACTTGGGTATTTTGGTAGTCTTAGATTGTTATGAGCTAGGCTGTAGATAAATCTGAGCAACTACTCATATTTCGACTATATTGACATCATTGGTGAGACTCAATGATATGTCATTCCTGCGTTTGTGTGTATGCAGAAGCAAGCGGTAAGAATTAGTTTATCAGGAAATCAGGGTAGCCCGAAGTATATGATCTCAACCCAAAACATCGACGAATTGGACGAAACATCACAATCGACCGCTTAGGCTTTGAAATAATAAAAAATTTGGGTATCTCGGCTTGGCTCCACTATTTATCGTTACAACGACACCTCGCCAACAATCAAATGAGGGATTTATCTTGGCAACCACTGTTTCTCTTGGCTATGATGGCATTTTAGCAACAAATCCCACTGGTCCCGGCTCTCATTTAGAGCGCTAAAGCGTGGACCTTATCAAAGGCAGATGGTACAAAATGAAATGACAAACCTTTCAGAAAAATATAAGAAAACGTTTATTAGGACATGTTAACATAAAAGTCCTCAAAATACTTAAAACTCTCAAAGAAAAGCTACCTGCCAAGTATTTATATATAAATATTCGTGATAAAAAATGTCAAGGTAAGTCGCATTTTTAGTTGCATTTTTAGTTGCATTTTTAGTTGCATTTTTAGTCGCAATACAAACACAAAAAAAGATGGTGGAGCAGTGATCGACGTCGTCACGGCGTCTTTATATCTCCACCAGCCCGCGGAAAATAAAGCGAATGCAGAAACTTTTGTTCGTTTCGAGCAAAAATAAAAAAAATTTGATTCCGAGGTCAATGATAGACCCCAGTGTAGGAAGATCTCGCGGCATTAAGAACCGCCTTTAAGAAGTATTCGCAACCAATATAAAGTGGGCAACTGGAGGCAGTTAGCTAAGGACCGGGCTAATTGGAGAGGCATGTTGGTTGAGGCCCAGGTTCATTCCGGACTGTAGCGCCACTGAAGTTAGTAAGTAACATGAAGCGCACAACAGGGTACAGCTAAGCTAGCTTAAGGCAAAACAAATTGGAAAGGCATCTTAATTTAGGCCCAGATTCTCCTTAGACTGTATCGCTACCTTATTTGTTGAGTAAGACCTGTTACTTTTTTCTTTTCTTTTTTTTGTTGAGTAAGGTCTGATTAGGCTGACCAGACGTCCCTTTCTAGTGAAGAAAAAAAAATGTCCGGTATTTTTTAAAAATATGCAATTTGTCCTCTCTTTAATTTTCCCAAGTAAACAACATTTTTTGACATCACAAAAATACAACAAATCTTTTCATAAAAAACGGATATTTCTGGTATGAAATAATATATTAAAATATTTTTGTACCTAAACTCACTAACTTCTGAACACAACGCCATATTTTTGTATACCCTATCCCATAAAGGTATATTTAGTATATTTTGATGGATATTATAGGATATTTTAATGGATCGACTCAGAATCGATAACTGAGTGGATCTAGCCATATCGATTTTCCGGGTCTAAATTTTGAGCCTGAGTGATGAAATTTGGTATATGGACTCTATGTCCGACGAAGCAGAATAAGTGTAGGTACAAATTGTCCGACCAATTTTTAGTAAAACGTTGTATTTGACCAAATCTACCGAATCTACCAAATCCTCGTGTATATAAAGTGTTATTGCCAAGCCCACATTTTGAGGGCGTTTTTAGTAAAAAAAAAAAAATGTTTTCCTGTCATAATTTTAAACATTCTAAAGAACATTCGATGCAAAATCATTGGTAATGTACATATAAATTGTTCGTCTATGCGTAGTTGACTGCTAAGCCAAGCGTTGCGGGTTCAAGCCCCAGCTTCGGCAGCATTTGTTTTCTACGCAAATTGCCAGCTTATCTGAGGCCACCTGTGCGATAACATGAGACAATATAAATCGATGTCTCTTCCTCTGTGCCACGTAGGTTTATGTTATATGGCTTTCCTTCTTATGTATCTATCCGTCCCTCTCGGTTGTATAAATGTCTTGATCTGTCCCAGCCGATGGCCTCAGTCGCCAGTGCTGTTATGTGTCTGTAGTTCGTTGCATTCATGTGCGAAGTACTGTGATGTCAATGTCAATCAAAATGTTCGTCAATAGATCAGTTTAACACACACCCCATTTTGGAGGTCGTTAACAAAATATTTATTTGTTTTTTTATTTTTGTTATTCAATTATTTTTCTGATCACGCTACTTATTTGGAACCACTAAATCACGCGTACTTCAGAGTCTTTGAAACATATTACCTTAGCTTAGGTGCTTGATAAGCGGAATTGAATAATTTGAAAATGTTTATTACATTTTACATATACATACAGAATCATTGAACATCCATAAAGGGAACCTTGTTTTTAACTCCCCATTCTAAAAAGTTCAATCGACTTTACCTTCTAAGAAAAGTCATCTTTCCAGCCGCTTTAATGACAACAAAATCGAACACATTGATGTCTGCCTTAAAAAAATATAAAAAAAAAAATGTTACAGTCGAATATAGGTGTGCAGACGTTTTTATTTTTGCATGAAGCCCCCTTATCGAATTGATGAATACCTTTATAAGGACATTCCCTGTCGTAATGTACATAATTCTACCTCACACTTTGGAAGTTCGTTTTTTACATTTTTATGCTCTGGTTCTCTGGAACGTCCCGAATACGACTTTCCTCATATAGTATATATCTATAGATTTTTGTTTGCATCCCGTATAAAGCGTTTTTTTTTATATATCGGGAGAAAAAAGAAACCGTTACGAAAAAAAAAATGTCAAGTTGTTTCGATGAGGTATACCTACAAATTGAAGCGAATGGTTGTTCCCTGTTCGCGTTTCTTTGCGAGTTCATTGAATGCCACTTGAGCGGGTTATTTATTTTTTGAGGACATTTTTAGCTAAATTTGGCATAACGAAGCGCTTGTTTGGCTGGTAAGTTTGATGTATTTTAAAGTATATCGAGTGGAGGAATGGTGTTGGATGGGAGTCGACATGGATTTGGGATGGCATAAAAATGGGCTTTAAGATGAGCTGAGAATGACTTATGTGGTATCTCTGAGAAATATAGCTCTGACATGCGACTTAAAAGCTGTCGTATCTATGTGTTATTTAAGAATCACGATCATTTTAAATGAGAAATTAGCCTGTCAACCTTGTCCTTCGTTTTCAATGAAATATTCACTTTGCGTGTAATATTGGAATGGAAGAATGTTCGTTGTAGGTAAGAAGAAATCATATCTCCTATCAGATTACACCGTCAATACAATTTATTGACTCTAGCCGCAGTAGGCACATTTTATTTTCTTAACACAAAACACTTTCTTCGTCAAGCCGACGAAGTTTATTTCTAAAGCAATCTAAATCACTTCCAATGGAAATGAGCATTTAAGGGCTACGCAATAAGTAAACATAAAAATAAGTGAACGTGAATACAGTCTGTCCGTCGTTCGACGAAGAAATTGCTTCAAGAGCCAGTAGGTACCACCAAAGAGTATAGAAAAGAGTGCGCATTTCATATAACGAATGTTTTCTATGTGGGGTACGGATATTGATACCCCAGTGTTCATGTTGCTACCCCAGCATCAAACAACAGCCTTGCCGATGCATACGATCTACGAAATTTCCCCTTCGAACTTACCGCCTGCGTCTGAAACTGCTACAAAATGTTTAGCTGTGATGCGCAGGCTATGTAAAGGGTTTTTCAATAAGAGCGCTACAAAAGTTTTTTTAAATAAAACAAAAACGGTTTTGGATATCAATGAAATTCTTTATTCCTGTGAAAGAACGTTCTATGCCATTATGTATGGAACTTGATTTCTTTTGCATGCCCACCACGGGCACGCTTGCAGAAGTCCAGACGCTGAACCCAATTTTCGATGGTTTTCAAGCATAAATCGGCCGATACTGCTGCAATTTCATGTTCGATATTCGTACGAAGTTCATCAATCGTCGCTGGCTTGTTGGCATAGACCACAGACTTGACGTAGCCCCACAGGAAATAGTCTAACGGCGTCAAATCGCACGACCGAGGCGGCCAAGCGACTGGACCATTTCGTGATATAACACGTTCTCCAAACTTGGGTTCCAATAAATTGATTGTGGCATACGCTGTGTGGCTTGTGGCGCCGTCCTGTTAAAACCACATGTCTTCCAAGTCCATATCATCCAATTGGGGCCAAAAATATTCAGTTATCATTGAACGGTAGCGATTCCCATTCACAGTAACATGCCGGTCTTGATCATCACGGAAGAAGTACGACCCAATGACGCCACCGGCCCATAAACCACACCAAACCGTAATTTTTTCTTGATGCAATGATGACTCACGGAGTACGTGTGGATTGCTGCCTGACCAATACCGCATATTTTGTTTATTGACGAAGCCATTCAGCCAGAAATGAGCCTCATCGCTGAAGATGATTTTTCGATGAAAATCCGAATCATTTTCAAGTTGTTGCTCAGCCCAATTCACGAACATACGACGCTTCTGGTGGTCAAGCGGCTTCAGTTCTTGCGTCAATTTAATCTTGTAAGGATGTAGGCCAAGGTCTTTTCGCAAAATTCGCCACAACGACGTCACAGAGATGCCCAACGCTTCAACTGAAGCCTCATCGGCAGCAATATTCTCGACACTCCGGGCACTTCTTTGTCTCACTGACACGGGAACATTCTGTACTGTGCCTGTGGATTCAATTTTTTCCACTAGACGCTCAATTGTTGATCTGCTAGGACGATTATGACGAGCATAAATTGGACGTAGCGCTCTAAACGTTGAGGCCACTGACTCCGAATTTCGGTTGTAAATTTTAATAATTTCGACTTGTTGTTGGATCGTATATCTTTCCATCATGAAATGGCAAACCTTACTGAATTTTTGTGCAGTCTGCCCTAGCGAGTAATCCGTCAGAGCAGACAATTTTCGGGAGGTTTAAGTTCCATTGGAGATATTTGTCATCGGAAAAAAATTCCGCGAAGAATTTGTGTCTGAGGAAATCGTTAAGAGCTGTCAAAAATTGCACGAAAAACGCGCCTGAAAGCACTTCAACACAATTCACTGGGATGCGTTACAAAATGTCGGAGAAATATTCAAAACATCTTCTTGAAAAAATACCTCGAAGCCAAAATGCTGCGAATCGTACAAAATCGGAGAAAATCCAACTGATACCTCGCTAGAGCTGAATATTAGATCCAACTTTTGGCTACACTGTCTCCACGACGATTGGTTTTTGCAATATATCCCGAACAACGAGACCAGATGCGAGAGTGTTGACGAAGTACAGCTGCTAGCGTATGTAAGCTACCCAACGAGACCAGACCAGACCAGACCAGACATGATAAATGTGGTGAAGTACAGCTGCTAGCATATGCGATCCTGTCCAACGAACAATCAGACCACACAGGAGAATATGGAGGAAGCAAAGCAAATGCGATCCTGATTCCTGTCTAGGGAACAACGAGAACACGATGTGTATGTGTACAAAGTGCAACTGATAGAATACAAAATCCTGCCAAACGAACACTGAGAGTAGACACATTAAATGTGGATGAAGCACAGTCGAGACACGATGTATGTGGACGAATTACTGCTATACTGCTGATGGCATACAAATTCCTCGCCAGCGAACGATGAGACCAGATACGGAGAATGTGGACGTACGTAAAGCTGAAAACAATGTACGACCCTACCAAACGAACAACGACGGTAGACAGGATGATTGTGGACGAAGTGCAGCTGAAACCATATGCGATCTTACAAAATGAACAGAGAAACGAGACACAGCGTATGTTGTTAACGAAGTACGATGTACGGATGATAGCATATTCGATCCTACCCAACAAAAATCGTAAACAGAAACTACGTTTCTGGACAAATTGCAGCTTACCATATGCGATCCTACCCATCGAACAACGAAACCAGACAAGATATGCATGGTCAAAGTACATGTGGAGTGGAGAAAGTAGACACGATTTGTGTAAACCAACTGCCGACGAGTGGAATCAAAAAAAAAAGATTCATCCTGGAAAGGATTTCCATGATAAATGTTCTTTTAAAAAACAGCTTTGTCTGGGTTCTTATAATTACTGCAACTCAAATGTGCATATTTTAACCCATGGTTTGAAAAAAAGATATCCTCGATGCAGTAGGTGCAAGATCAAGCAAAAGACATGCATAGCAGATGATAAAGTATATCAATCTGAATATCTATGATCCATAAACCATCCACCCTTTTTTAGAGAAAAATTCTTTTTATTTGGACGAACGAGATTTTTTTTAGTTGAAAACTCCAAAATTATATTGATTATGGTAAATTCAAAGATCAAATAGATCACCAGTGGAGTTTAATGCTCCATTGGCCTATACGTAAAATACGAGAGGCTTTGGCAAAAATAGCCTCTGCACAAGCTGTGTGGGTTAGGATAATTGCACCCCATCACCTTGTTTATGTCAAGCGATCTCGAAGACTACGTCTCAGGGATGCAAAAGGTATGAGACACATGGTATAAGTTGTTTCCGTAACCTCTTGCGCATTATAGGAAGCTCAGACCGATTCACATAAAAATACGGGTATGGACATCGGTATCACAACTGACCTTCTTGATATATTCGAGACGAAGAAAGCGGGTCACAGTTAATAAGAACTGGACATGATCAGTGAATGATGACTAATATGTTTGTTTACTCGTTTCAGATAGGTCAGCAGCGGACTAAATTTTGTCTATTGGGTATCATCAAGTCGAACCGAAATTGGTTTCGGCCGAGAGGTAATAAAGCGATCATACGTTTTGTAACACTGACGAACGAGAGTTCAGTACCAATAAGTCGGCGAATCTAAGAAAATATCCCACAGACGTCCTATTAGTTTTGAAATAGAGAAATATTTTAGACAAACATACTGAAAAGTTTAGGTATTAATCGACTCTGAGCCGCTAGCTGTGTCCATTAATGTTTGCGCGCGTAAATATACATTATGACGTCACCCACTGCTACATGGGTGTTGATCATTTCATGAATTGTTTTGAGCATAACTAAGCTTTAAGATAACACAAAAGAATGATTTATATCTCAAATAAATATCTTGGACGAATTTCTTTTAATTTTAAATCCAATAAGCCGATTTTGAGTTAGGGGTGATTTAATGACGACAAATTTGATTTCTGCCACTTGAACTATGAATGTTCCTCGAATGCTCAGCTCCTGAAAGTGTTAGAATCATTTTGAATACCGTATATCCTGCCCAGGAAAATGCAGATCATAGCAGTAAAATCCACATCGAAATCCGAGCAGTTCGCGAGATTAGCGTATTCATACAGACAGACAGGTTTTGGGGAGTTTCTTGTAAAAGGTACTGTTTTTCTATAAAAAAAATCGATTACAGCCCTCAAGATGTTCTAATCTCGGTTTTTATGTGTGCACACTGCAACCGTACCATGAAGCTAGTGGGCAAAAGTTTCTGGTTTTTGTTCTCAATGCGTCGTCTGGATGACTTTATAATCTTTGACCCTATCCAACACGCTATCCAGTAGGCTGTACTCTGGAACAAGAAAGACCAGTAAGAGCAACGAAGTACTTGAATCGTGTTTTTAGTTTAAGTTAGTTCGATCGTCTTCAAGAAAAGACCCCAATAGTAAATCCATCAAGTAAACACAGCTGCCACTGGTAAGGAGATCCTCGGGATGCAGATATTTGAATGGGTGGTATAGTTAGCACTATCATCTAGAAGAAATGCTAACCTTCATTTGGTCTGTTAAAATTAATTTAGAAAGCCCGTTGTTACATCCACTTACCTGCAAAATGTCATCCTTGTACTCCTTCAAATAACGCCGTTTTCGAATTGTTTGTGCTGCCTCGAATGGGAATCGAACCTTGCACATTTACAAGGTAGTGCATCCGCTAAGATACACAGTATTCATTGTTTTATTAAGCCATCATTCGTATGCCCTATACATGTGATGCTTCGGATTTACTTCGGACAGAGCTCTACCGAAACATTTTAACGTATGGTACATGTACACACATCTTCGGAAGCATAAAAACAATCTTACAGACGTTATACCATCATAATTTCGGTTATGTTTGTAAATTTTACTGCATAATGTCGTAAATAGCCTACTATCCAAATAATCGACTGCAAAAATGCTCAACCTCCGCACACAAGTACTATATAAGGCGTACAGAAACAAATGCTTCTGGATATTATATTTTGATAACATTATTAGAGGAGTAATTGTTAGTTGGGATGACGTACACATGGGTGTTTATAAATCCTTCCTAAAATGTTGAGCTAGGAGAGCGAAATATGTTATATCAGCTCTTTGTCCATGCCTTCAGTACAAGTTCACTCTGGCAATGGGTTAATCTTGATTAGGCTGACCAGACGTCCTCTTTTAAGAGCACTAGTCCTCTTTTTGCCGAGAAAAAAAAATCCGATATCTTTTTGAAAAATATGCAATTCGTCCTTTCTTTCCATCTCAGCTTACTAAATGTTTCGACAAAAAAAATTGTTCAACACTAATTCAGAAGTTTTATTAATCTTTCTGTAATGCACACGATATAAAAAATGTTTGTCCCTAAACTCATTCACTTCTGAACATAACTCCACATTTTTGATACCGTACCCTATAAGAGCATATTGGTCTTGAAATTAAGTTTGTAACCAAGAGCAATAATTTTTATATTGGATCGACTCAGAATCGCTAGCTGAGTCGATCTAGCCATGTCAGACCGTCTGTCCGTATCTGTGTGTCACCGATTGAAATTTGGTACTTAGACTCTCTGTCCGACGAAAATGTGTACAAATTTTCGGCTCAAGGACACTTTTTAGTAAAACGTTGTTTTTGACCAAACGGTAAACAGTTTTGAAAAATTATCTGAATAGCAAAATTTTACAATTCATGTATATATATTCCGTGTATATCTATAAGTTTTGTTGCACCTCCAATTTTTTTGGGTGCTTTCAGAAAAAAATATTTTTTGGTCAAATTTTAAAATATTCGAAAAAAAATGTTCGATGTATAACCATGTAATTTTAATATAATATGTTCGTCAATATATCATTTGAACCCAGGCCCACTTTTTTAGGGCGTTAAAAAATATATTTTTTTTATTTTGGTTGCTACTTTTGTTGTTCAGTTTTTTATTTGAGATTTTTGTATGTGTCCTCTTTTTTATGGTCATAGATCTGGTCACCCTAATCTTGATAGAAGAAGGACCTCTCATATGAAGGTATGAAAATTGTAAATAAAAAATGCTAGAATAAAAAAACAGCTTCAGACAGTATTATGGGTCACGATGTAAAAAAGTGGTGTTGCAGCTAGTATTAGATGTATATAGATGGCACTCAAACACACAAAAAAAAATTTTACAGGACTGCAAAGGCTTCATCTGAAGATCAATTTAGTTGATTTATTAGGCTTTGTTAAAAGCAGGAGTTACATTTTACTGAAAACACACCAGCCATTGAGGAGCATAATTACAACACCATTTGCAAACTCTCGAAATCCCACTCAGGAATAGGTATCTCAACGTGTTATCAGCAAACACTCCTGCACCTTTATCCTGCTATGATTCTATATATAAAATGTCCCCCTTCAAGCATTCGCATTGTAATCAGTTCCTTTGTTCACAGACTTCTGTAAATGGATGCACAGTTGGTGTATCCATTTGTCAAAACATTAAATTTTCATTTGCCCCGTCTCGCCTATGTGGTCGTCCACAAGAGCGCCTGCTGCGGAGTCCATGAATATTTTCCATAGCTTGTCTTTTTTTCTCTCCAACTTTTCCGTTTTTCTACACATTTTTACCCTTTTTTCTGTTTTTTTTTTTTGTTCTAAAAGCTTTCCTGGATACAAATTGTTTGAGATTTGGTGTCGGCCAGGTTTTCCGCTGACGCCACTGTCGGTGAACAAGCACAATGTGTGCTTAGACGGGAACAATGTGTAACACAACTCCTATGTGTGCATGAAATCATCATCAATTATGATAACTACAGTTTACTGCATTTTTCCCAATATTAGTTTTTTTTTTGTAGTTATATCTTTCAATCTGTACCGCAATACCTATACACTCTCAAACTCGTTACAATTTCTGTGCTGTCCATTAATTAATTCAAAGCGGCTAAAGGGAGTGGGCGCCGCTCTAAAATTGAATTCCATAAATTCATTTCGTGGTGTGTACAGGGCGCGCAGATAAATTGCCTTCGATTGCGCGTTTATATTATTAAAGGGAAATCGATTTTTTTTTAGAAAAAAAAGGAAAACATCATCAGCAAGGCAGAACAATGAAAACCGCACAATCTTGCTCCCTGTGTAGTACATTCATGTTGCAAATCGATTTTGGGATTCTTTTTTGTTTCGTCTCTATTTTTCTCTTGTAATTTCTTGTTCGTACATTCCATTTGCTTGTTATTACAATGTAACTCTCGGGCTAAAAGCCGCCCGCAAACAAAAGGAGGCACACACAAAAAAAAGCGGGACGGCACAAAAACCGGTATGTTCCTTTTTTCAGTCGGTATGGTAGTGCCTACTTTTGCATAGGGGGTGGCCCGGATATGACTGTAGTGGATAGACCAGGGGACTAGTGACCCGAGGGCTGGGCACCGTCAGTCAGCTTGAATAGTGCTTTCAATAACGATAGGATGGGCTTTGCTTTTTTGTATAGAACATGACCCTACTCTGTAACGAGGAGTTGCTGTTCATTTTGTTTGCCAGTTCAACATTAATTGAAAGTTTTGAAATTTTAACGTTTGCACATCTAATTTCACTCGATGAACATCATCATGACCTATAGAGTTGAACAAGTGCTTAGGCAGAGAGGGGTACAACATGACAGCGATGATGAGAGTATGTACGTCAAGAAATGACACGTTTGTGGATGGTATTCTGTTTGAAAAATGAAATATCGATGGTTGTGGGTTGCTGTAGAAAAAAAGCTTCAAAACTCTGAGAAAAAACTAGGGCTGGATTGACGACTTACTTTTTGGGTACTTGACAATCTTAATGCTTCTTCATTCAAGAATTCTTAAAATTAAGTTATGGGAAAGTTACCACTCGTTTTGGCCTTACAATTCCATTTTCATCAACCTGTCTGGATAATAGGAGAAGAAGAATTTCAACCTAGCGCCTCGGGACTTTAGCCCCTCTTTTGAGCGCATACACCAAGAGATTACAGACGGAATTGTTTGGGTTCTTAATCATTGCTATGCTTGTTTTGATAAAAAAAACATACGGGTTCAATTATTTTTTTATAATTAGCCGCCGCTAAAAGGGTTTATGAATGCCCTTCTCGTGTTCAAACACAGCATGGGTATTAAGGAAATTGAGGTGAAGGAAAGAGGAGATACCGAAGTGCGTTCGTTAAATGTATGTAAATTATAATATGGAGAAAACACTAAGTTTGTTATTTTGCCGAACTTTGTTTGAGAAATAAAGCCGAATTCAGAGAGAGGGGGCTTCATACTTCCCACATCACCGAGTGCGTTTTTGGGTGTATGAAAACTATGAATGTGTGGTGGGCCATGCTCTAAACTGCAACCCACATGATTGGTCTTGCGTGCGAGGTTGGATGTATGCAAAGCTTGAAGCTGTATGCAACCACCCTGCTTGGGCTCAATATTGGCGGGGGTTCGGTTTTTCATACATCTAACTTTACACAGGGTGGACCCGCACTTGGGTGTATGCAAAGTATGAACCCCCTGCTTGAACAAGTTCCACTTTAGCAATGTAAAGTAAGATTGAACATGGAAATTCGGCGTTATTTCGCTTTCCCTAAAGTGGAATAACGCCAAATTTTACTTTTGGCGTTATTTGATGGCAGTATCTGCATTGGGGTTGTAAGGTTTAGGATTGAATCTTTATTCCATAGAATTTCCAAAGATAGGCTTGAGGGTAAATTGATCAGCATTCATGGCACGTCGATTATTACAGTTGAATTGCATGATATAATAGGAGTAAAAGAGTGTAAGCCAGGAGACATTCCTATGATGTTCGATCGAGAATATGGAGTTCGTCATGGTTGATTCTCCTATCAATTTTATCGCACGCTTTTGTATCCTATCTTGTAGGTGCGAAGATAGGCTGCACTGGCCCATATGTAGGCGGTGAGCCCAAGTTTTGGGGCGTAAATACATTATATATTGAGGCCAGATCATAAGGAGTGAAATATTTCATACATCGGTTAAGGAAACCTGAACGGCGTTTTTAGAGGTTTCAAATGTGTGGTCGTATCAACACACATACGAGCATGGAAAGTGTGTCGGTTTCGACGATGCAAGTGTCATACATGGCTAATGGCTGTAAATTTTGTTTTCGCTTCGATGAAAGAAGACAGCATTGCGTTTTGGAAGCATTGAATTCCACTCTATTAGATAAACTCAAGCTAAGGTCAGATGTCGAGGTTAGACATTAGTTATCTTAACATATTTTGTCATTTTTGTTTCATGTTTGAAGGTGAAGGGCGTGGACTCAAGAACGAATATAAAATGGTGAGGGAACTGTCATTTGAAAATTAATGGATTGAATTAGAAGAAGCAGACAGAGAGTTCATTAATAAAAATTGGAAATAGTATCGGAGGAAAAACGGAGCCTCTTGTAACACCATCATTTATTTGATTCGGTGCTGATGCGAAAGAGTCCAAAGCGATTTAGAATGAACGTTTCGGGAGGTAGTTTATAATCCATTGAATAAGAGTATCATCGATACTAAAAGCACACATTTTCGACAAAATTGCATTATGTAAAACCATATAAAATGGCTCGATTAAGTGCAACGGTCTTGTTTTCGTAACCAAGGTGGATTGATTGATTTCACTTTTCGGTGAAATATGACATCAAATAACAATTAGACCTGTTGCTATGAAAACCTTATCGTCGGTCATTGAGAAGTTTACGAGATTCAAGAGCTCTTTATAAGTGTTTCCATGACCTAAGAAAGTAGGGACGTAAGTGCAGTGTGTCGGTAGTAGGAGAGAGAAGATCCTTTTTTTCGGGCGCGGGCTGGACAAATGCAGTCTTCCATCATCTCGAAAAGATAAAAGATAGAAAAACTTATGCATTGGTTTTGCCAGTTTATGAATACCTCTTCAGAATTTTGGGGTTAGATACCATCTGAACCATTTGATTTATGTATGTCAAGATCGATAAATAGTTTGGCGAATGCAAGAGTACGAAAGTGGATTGGTCACATAGAATGTTCTAATTTCTCCAATATAGGACGAGGCGCGGCACAATCTGGTAATGTGGAGCTGGCTGAAAAATTATCAGAAAGCAAGGGCGTCTACAGGCGACAGCTGGAATATCATTGTAAATAAGCGTTTTTTTACATGTTTTTACCTTGATGCGTCTTACCCGATTGTAATGCCTAGTAGATGCATGGATTCTGGAGAGGACTGTGTTCTCTGTTTCGATTTGATGAACTGTGCGCTTGTTCTTTCTTGTGAATATTGTATACTTGACTTTTCTTTCGAGTGGAATTGAACTATTTTTCCTTATCTCTATTTTATCGATACTCTTCTATAGGTCTTCGTTTGTAGACCAGATTTGTTCGCATCTCTTCTGTGTACAGCAATAGCGGTAATTAGCGTGTTCTCTCATCTACAAAACTTAAAAAGCGATTATTAGTTGTTCTAATCTCATTAATGTGTACCTGAAATAGAGTGAGTGGCAGAATTGATCCTTGAGGTACCCCAGCATTTGTAGGGAATATGTTTGAGGAAACGACATCTAAAACTACTTACATAGATCTGTCTTTAAGACAGTTTTCCATCTAGCTGCAGAGTATTAAAGGAAGTCCGTATGCTGTTAATTAGCAAGACTAGCTAAAACCTGTAAAAACGCATTTGAAAGCCATGGAAATATCCAATGCAACATTTCTCAATTCACCATGATTTTTCCATCGCAGGCGTCCATAGGTGGGTTACATAACTTACATAACTTGCCTTGATGGATTCGGTGAAGGTTCCTTCAACATCAAGCAACTGGGGTTTGTGACGTTAAAATCATCGCTGACAATCTAGAAGGGGTTTTTACCAGTCATGTTGCACCAGCCATCCCAATTATCGTGGTCAAACGCATCATCTTCAATGCTGGTGATAGTGAATTAATTTCTAGTAAATGTTGGTCAGCATATAGGGAGACAACCATGAACCAACAACCTCTACACTGGTTAGGTGCTTATAGTCAAAACCGTAGAATCCATCCTTGTGGAATGCGGAGCATACTGTGTTCGACCTTGCAGGTATATCCTTGGTGATGGCGCATACCTTGTTCGACCTTGCCATCATTAGTGATGGCGTCTTGGATCAAGATCACGGCTTCCTTGTTGTTTTGGATGTTTGGAGGTGAAACCATCCTCATCACCGGTAGCCGTGGCATCCAAACCAAACCGAACTAGCAGCCAATCTTATGGCATCGATGAACCAGGTCGGTACCACCGAGCTTTATTATGACGGTATCGATATCCTCTTGCAGGTTAACCTCTTACAATAGCCTTCAACACCTTTGGGGTCAGAGATTTGTTGATATTATCGACGTCCTTCTTCACAACCTTGTAATGGCAGTTGACATTCTCTTCGTCACGAAGTTCATGAGCCTCATGAATACCAGTGGATGCTCCAGATGAAACTGCATAAGCCTCGAAAGTAGGTTTGCCACGAGAATGAAAGATTTGATGAGCTAATATCGACTTCATTGGCATTTTGTTTAGGGAATTAAACATATTATTTCAGGAGAAATAGAAAAAAAAGATCACAATCAGCCGACAGACTTAAAGAGACTTCCATTTTGTAACACATATGGATCAAAACAAAGGTCAGAGAATTCTGTCGGTCTGTGGTTGCAGCTGGATGCTTTAAGAGTGAAAGAATTTACTTGATGTGCTAGGTTCTTCAATAAATACCCAGAAGAATTGGCACTAAATTAAAGATTATACTTACGCTCCAATTTCTTCTAAGTAAGCCGTAGCCCTAGGCCGAAGCTAAGCTGGGTAGGTTTTCTAAAAATGATTCATTATACATATCTTGCTATATAGCATTTCTACATTTCTGTTACTCATGAAAGTTTTTTCCACGATACACTTCTAACAATACACATTCACGTTGGTTCCCTTTAGACCTGTGAGATTCGAGTCGACATGCTATGTTTGTTGACCTAATATTAAGAAAAAATATTTTCCACCACCAACGTTTTTTTTTTTAAATCCATCGAAGAACTTGTAATACTGAATTCACCTATAAAATTTACTGAAATTAAATTTTTATATCGGTTGACTCCATCTGTAGAGGTCGGACACCATCAATTTCTAAGTAAACCGATTTCTTCCTATTTGTTTCTAAAGTGTTTTTCGGTATCTAGAACCTAAGAGACAACCTCAACCGGTTAACTACGTAATTTCATGTATTAGAAAAGAGGATAGCAGTTTTCTGAATAAAAATGTCCTTCAAAGCGGTGTTTAAAACTCTTCTTAGCACAGTTTTAAGAAACTCCTATTATACATAAAATCCAACCAATATCAACGTATCCTTTCTTTCGCTAAGAATTTCAAGTCATCAGCCATTCAGCTCGTCAAGTTGATAATCGTCATCAAGAGCAGCAGCAGCAACAGCAACAAAATCAACCTCAGCGCCAGATCCTTCTGCAATATAGGATTTCTCATCGTCCTCCCATTGAAATTAAAATCTACAGCATATGTTTACTAACTAGACATTATTCCATTAGATTGTCCTCTCTGTGCCATCCTTGCTTCGTCTCTTCAACTTGTTCGAAAAAAAAAACTGAAAAAAAAAATCATACACATAGTATACATTCACATCCGTTTTTAAGCCTGGACACATGGAATGATGTGCGAGACATCCAGTGGCACACAGGCACAGCACCAGCAATCATCCGAAGTAGAACCGGTGAAGTGAGGTGTTACGACGAGGAGCTGTGATGATGCAAAACAGGAACCAACTACATTCGCCGAGATAGAACGAGCTGGTAGGGAAATCACCAAACAAACTGTACACAGTATACAGTTGTCAGGATAATAATACAATAGCAGGGCCTAGTGGAGCATTTGAAAACAAACAGAGGAAGGAGCATAGCAAAAAAAATACACACACAGTTTTTTTTTTTTCAATTCCTCTATCTCTCTCGGTAGGCTGCAACTGAAAGGACCCAAACCCAACCCGTCTTCTTACCACTTACAGATACACAGATGCACAGCACAAGACCAAGCTATGCCTATATGAAATTATTGTCTGTGGAGCTGGGGGGTTAGTTGAATACGTGAAAGGATACGCTACCCTTCCTAAACAGAATCGCAAAGGGAGGGAAAAAAAAACGAATAAAAGCGGAATGTGTAGGTATAATGGGCGCGTCTAGGCGTGAGCCAGTTTTCAACTTTGGTGTTTGCTCTCTTCTTTAAGCGAAATTATTTGAATGCAAATAGCACATTTGCAAAATTTATAAACACACAGACATTCCATTCATTCGTAATCATTGAGTGAGAGGCGGAGAAATGGCGGCACATGCAAAACGGGAGAAGAAAAAAAAACCGAGAATAGGGACATGGACTCTACTGATATGACCGTTTGGAACGATAGTGTTGGTAGACCGAGTTTGTGGGTGGTATTATTGGCTAATTGGGAGGAAAATTGACAGAGCCACTGTTGGGAAATGTTGGCGCCCTATTTTATTGGCAATTTAAATCAACTTTTTGGGGGGATACTTTTGGTGTGTGATTTGTGTTCGATTGAACAAATTTAAGGCGATTTATGTTTTAAGGTTATGTTGGAGGTAGGAGAGTGTATGGTAGTTGATAGTTGAATTTTGCTGATGGATTTAGGTGCAAATTAATTAGGATGGGGAATATTTCTCTTGTGATAAGAGGCTCTAAGAATGTCCTTTCGTGTAAGCAACAGATTGAAGGACGTTTCGAACGTCTGCAATTGAAAGAGTCCACTTAGACGGTTACGAAAGACATAGCGGCGAAATCACTGGAACAATACTAACGAGGAAATTGAAAACCATTACCGGAAAGGCATAGAAAAATCCGCAATTGAAATATCGCGAAATACCTAAGCGCAAACCAGAAAATCCTCAAAATTCAGAATATTTATTAATCGATTATCCCTGCATCTAAAACACCAGGCACTTAGCTACTGATGATGGCATTTCTGTTTAAAGATTTCGGATTTTGAGGATTTTCCTTTAGGGTGTTATTCCTCTTTGGTATTGACAAACGTACCCAATACTTACTGGATTGCTTTTGCTCAGTAACAAAAAAACACCTTGTTTGACGAAGAATATCCACGAATTCTCACAGCGAAATATGAAGCCTACAAGACAGGTAACACAAGAATTGATAACAATTTTGCTTTTGAATCATGATAGTAAGGGAACTCTTAGGGACACGGAATTTCAAGAGTGAATAAGAAAATAAGGCTGAGACAATTTTTTTTTCGTTGAGTCCTATAATTACCTTAAAATACACCCTTTAGTTCAATACTCGGTTTGCCAAAAGAGATAACCCTATTGGAAGATGTTCTTATTTTCGGAAATGGCGGCCAAATTTAAATCTGTTTTGACATTTGTGGACTAGACAGATGTAGAATACATGTGAACAAGCCGTGAACGCGGAATAATCGTGTCTAATTTTTTGCAATTCGTCTGTAGTGTTGACGCAGCGCGAATTCCGGCGCCGTTTGGCCACTTACCTTGAAGAGTATGGGAACACGCGAGACGTTGCCAAGATTGGCCGGCCCTGGAACGCCCGTTGTGCCGAGAATATCACCGCTATTGACGAGGATATCGAGCTGTCGACGGAAACATCGACCAGACGCCGTGCCTCGCAATTAGTCATCAGCCGGTCGTCTCTAAGGCGAATTTTGGTCAATGACATATATCCGTAAAAAGTCCAGTCCGTGCATCAGTAGCTGCCTGTCGACCGCCAAACGCGTGTAACCTATGCCCAAGCCATCCTCAATCACGAGGACGAAGTTACGATTTTCTACCAAAATCATATATGAACAAGCAAAACTATCGCTTCTGGGGCACCGAAACTACACGAGTAATGCACGAGGATTATTAATTACACCCGCTCAAAGTTAATGCATGGTGCGCTGTTCACGCTGGAGGAGTCATCGGGCCATTTTTTTTTAGAGAACGCCGCTGGTCAAACGACAACAGTGGACGGTGCGCGCTACAGGGTCGTGTTAACCGAGTTTTTTTTTGCCGCAACTGGACGAATTAGGACTCGAGGACATGTGGTTCCAACTGGACTGAGCAACGGCACACACTGCGCTAGCCACAACCGATATTCAGAAGGCCAAACAACATCGGATGACTTATTTTGGCCAACCTTGTAGTTGAGTCGTGTTGACTCATTCTCCGGTAGGTTTCCTATCTTTTCACCTTTTGTCCCGATCTTTTTTACCTTAGATTTTTTAAGCCTTCCTGCGTAAGCCCTTTACATGCTTTGCTTCGGATTAACTTCTTCCGAAGTTCTACCGAAACATCTTAATGTTTGTTATATGTACACACATAACCTGAAGTCTAAAAACCTTACGTAGGTTATACCATGATAACTTCGGTTATGCTTCTGAATTAACCTGCATAATGTTTTAAACTGGCTTCTACCCAAACGATGTACTGCAAAATTGCTCAACCTCCGCACAAGTACTATATAAGGCCTACAGAAATATTTGCTTGTGAAAATTACATTAAATTGCCTTACAGAGGAATAATTGTTAGTTGGGTGTAGTCCTTTCCAAATATTCACCATTGAAAAATTGTTTACACCTTCGACACACGATTTTCTGTAAACAAAACAACATTTTTGAAATCGCCCCTCCTTTAAAATATTGAATTTCACAGACTGCTTATTTTTTATTTGATTAACAAAATTGTATCCCCTTAAAATAGAATAAACAGTTAAAATGCATTTCGCCTCCCTCCCAAAAAAAAATCATTTGTTTACATAGAGGTAATTTATGCTTCAAAACGAACCAAAATCCTTTAAAAAGGAAACCATTGGTAGTCCCACTTGACTTTACCCAACACAGCAGCCTACACTTAATGTGAACTTTCAACCGCAAAATGAAAGTAAAATTTACTCGCAAAAATCTGAACGAAGTACAAATGCAAATACAAACAGAACCAGAGAAACTAAAAAAAAAACAAATTTCAAGGATTGAAAATGGTCATATGAATTAAATGCCAGGTCAGAAAAATATGGAAAGTCCTTAATGAGTGCAAACACTCGTAAGTACAGAATGTGCGATTTTTTTTTATTTCTTTCCTTTGAATGCGCAAAAAATGGAAAATTATCAAAACAAAAATAAATACCAACCTTACAAGGGCATATCCTCGTGGGAGTGTTAGCATTCGGGATACAAAATACGAGCTCAACCGGTCTCCAGTGGTTGGGATGGCATTGCAGCCACCACCACCCTTACCATCTAGTTGCACACATGTGTGTCATTTTGCAAAGCGCGCTCAGCACAATATTATTTATATAGCTAGTGCAGGATCAGGAGCATTGTGATGGCAGCCAAGTAGGGGTATACTCAGCTCAATGCGGTTGTATTGTAGGGGGATTGGTTTGGGATTTCTAGTGGGGCAGAAAACAACAACACAAAACATGAAAGAAGAATGAGACTATTCGGGGGGTACCTACGTTTGGCTTTTTATGGCCAACAAGTTTGGAGTGATGAAAATTAATTAATGCCCTGGCCTATGTGTGCAATCTCAGACACAAAACTATAGCACACCTACACTAACTCATGTCTGTTCATGGGGGTATTCCCGCCGCACACACATTTCGTACGAGTCGATGCTATTTGTGGTAGCGACTAGAGTGTGTTGCTGTAATTCGTTCGTGTTGGTTTGATATTGCCGCGAGTTAAGTATCCATAGCAAGACATATTGAGAAAAAAGATAACATTATTTGTATTCAATGATATCTTTAGTCTCTAGTACAGTCTTGCACACAACGCTACAATGATAACATATGTAAAAGAGATAATATCGTTTGTATACAATGTTGGAATATTATCTCTTCTTCATTATCAAGCAAGACGATTGTACGCTTGGGTCTCCTTGTAGATAGATAAGAAAAGTATATAAATACGACTGTATGATGAATTTATCAATAGTCTTATTGTAACTACATAGTAGCCTTAAGCTCCTTTTAGAATTAGTAAAAAGTATTTCAATAATAAAGGACATAGTTCCAAATAAATATTGTTTAATTTTAAAAGTAAGAAACAAGTGTTTTAATTGGCGATCCTGCCAGGAGGTTAAATATACTTTTTAACTTCAATCGAGCGGACCTCGGGAACAAGTAGTGAAATCTAGTATAAACAGAACACTCGCGTTACCGGTTACAAGAATTACCTAGCATAGCAGGTACAAATATAGCTTCTTCGTACGAAGCAGCAAAGCAATTCAGTGAAAGTGTATATGTGGAGGAAAAAAAACACACAAATTCGACGACAACAGACACGAGTTCAAAATGGAACAACTCGCAGTATTAATGGCAAGATTAGAAGCTTTAGAAACCAGGAGCAACACAGTAACACAAACCCTAGAGCACACACGCACAGAGAATGCAAGGTTAGCAGCAATAATAACTAACCAAAATCAAATAAACACTAATTTAGAAACAAAACTAAATGAAGTAAAATCTGGATTAGGCATAGTACCAAACATACCTGTGCTAGAGGAAATAAGAACCACATATACAGATGGTAGTGAAATACAGTTAGACGCATTTAAAAGCCTACCTATTTTCAACGGCGATCAATCAAATTATCGGTCGTGGCGCGAAGAAGCATCCAGATTAATGGACAGCATTAAAAACTTCAAAACACACAGTAAGTACGCAGCAGCATTGACTATAGTGAAAAGTAAAATACAGGGTGCAGCCGCGAATGTGTTAACTAATTATAACACAATTTTTAATTTTGAGGCGATACGTAACAGATTAGATTATACGTACTCTAATCAAGAACCTCTATACGTGCTACAAGACATGATGAAAGCCATCACGCAAAAAAGAAGCACACTGTCTGAATACCACGACGAGATAAATAAAAATCTCAATTTAATAATATCAAAAATCACTATGTCAGGTGATCCGCCGAATATAATCGACAGACTAATTAAAAATGCTAACGACGACGCAGTTCGTATATTCATTGATGGTATGAGTGACAACTTTACAAGAGGATCATTATATTCAGCTACAATAAATGATCTAGAACACGCATTCGCAATTGCTCGCAGAATAGAACATGATAATGTGCACAGGCATTTACATCTCACTCAAGATAAGCACCACAAAAATATGCCACATGAACGCAGAAACGAAAGAAGACCAAATTATTCGAGCCAAACAACGAATTATCAACCCCAGAAGCAATACGATAATATGCAGCAACACAATCAAGGACCACAGCCGATGGAGATAAACTCGAGACAAATTGTACATGCACAGCGACAAAATTGGAATCAATACAAACCCGATGTATATAATCCACCAGCGAAACGTGAACACAGCGGGAGTTTCAACACACACAACAGACCGCAACGATCTTATCAGCAGAACTTCAAGCAGCAGAGAGTAAATAACTCCCGACAACAACGCAGAGACGATGTCAGCAGTACATATGCAGAAGCAGATGAAACGGAATGTATGGTAAATAATAACATAAGAATAGATCATTTAAACTAGTAGACGGGTTGCCCTGCTTAAATTTAACTAGTACTATTTCTAAGGAAATTTATAAAATTCTTATTGATACTGGTGCAACCCATAATTACATTAATAGAAAATGCGATTCTAGCGAAAAAATTAAAATTAAACCTATAAAAATAAAAACAATGCATGGTTATTCTATGGTAGATACAAAGAAAGTAGTTAGGATATTAAAGAAAAATATAACATTTTTTGAATTAGAGGATATTCAGTCTTTTGATATGATATTAGGATATGAAGGACTTAAAGTTCTAAACGCGGAAATAAATTTCAGTAATATGACTCTAACTACCATAAGCAGTGTCGAATCTATTCAGAAAATTAATTACATAATTGGGGAAAATAATATTTATAAAGCAGACATAGATAGACTGATGAAGATTAATAACAGCATAGGACCGTTACCCTTTACAGATACTATAGAAGCAAGCATTAGGACGACCAATGATAATCCGGTTTATGTTAAACAATATCCATATCCCATAGCAGATAACGAATTCGTAAACAAAGAAATACAGAAACTCTTACATGACGATATAATAGAAAAAAGCCATAGTCCTTATAACAGTCCCATATGGACAGTACCTAAAAAAGGTTTGGACGAAAAAGGAAAACCAAAACGGCGCATGGTTGTTGATTTCCAAAAACTTAACGTTCACACTGTAACAGACAGATACCCCATTCCGGATGTCAACATGACAATTCAAAATTTAGGTAAAGCCAAGTACTTTACAACATTAGATTTGGAGTCAGGTTTCCACCAAATTAAAATCAAAACAGATGATAAAGAAAAAACAGCTTTTGCTATAAATGGCGCAAAATATCATTTTAAACGAATGCCTTTCGGGCTCAAAAATGCACCAAGCATATTTCAGAGATGCGTGGACGACATTTTGAGAGACTTTGTAGGTAAATTCGTACACGTTTACATTGATGACGTATTGATATATTCCTCATCTGAGGAAGAACATATACAGCACATAAGTCAAGTATTCGACGTACTCAATAAAGCCACATTAAAAATATCTGATGAGAAAAGTAAGTTTTTTCAAGAAGAAGTAGAATACTTAGGTCACATAATCAGACATGGTAGAATCACTACGAACCCTGAGAAAATAGCAGCTATAGAAAATTTTCCAGTCCCACAAACGGTAAAGGATTTGAGAGGATTTTTAGGTCTTACAGGTTACTATCGTAAGTTTATAAAAGGATACGCAAGCATAGCCAAGCCCCTGACATTATATTTACGAGGAGATAACGGTAAAGTAAACAAAAAACAAAGTAAAAATATTAAGTTAAATCTGAATGATTCAGCATTAGAAGCGATTAGAATTTTAAAAAATTATTTGAAAGAACAAGTCGAACTTTTTCAACCGGATTATAGTAAACCATTCGAGCTTACTACTGATGCATCCAACATAGCTATTGGAGCCGTACTAAGTCAGAATAAGCAACCTATACACTTCTTGTCAAGAACACTGAGTAAGACAGAAGAGAACTATAGCACAAACGAGAAAGAGCTATTAGCGATCATATGGTCCTTACAAAAACTCAGAAACTACATATATGGTATAGCAGACTTAACCATATATACCGATCACCAGAGCCTTATATATTCTGTATCAGAAAAAAATCCCAACACAAAGCTGAAACGTTGGAAGGGAATCATTGAAGACTTTGGAGCAAAATTAGTTTATAAACCAGGAAACCTAAATCTTGTAGCTGACGCATTATCACGTCAACGCATAAATGCTTCTACCATAGAAACAGCACATTCAGCTGAAAGTTCTTCTAATGATATAATAAAAACCGTGAATCAGCCTTTTAATGCATACACTGCACAGTTCGAACTTATTGAAGATATAACAAATAATATCGAAACACAAATCTATTTTAGTAACAAAATAAGACTCATAATAAAGTTTAAGGACAAAGACTCTTTACTAAGGCAGATGAAAGAAGTTATACAACCCCAAAAGATTGTAGCTTTGCATACGAAATTTGAAAACATATACAAATATGGTGAAAACATAAAAAAAGAATTCCCACTAGTAAGATTTATATTCACACCAAGAAAACTTCAAGACGTGACAAATTTGGAGGAACAACTAAAACTTGTAAGGGTAACTCACGAAAGAGCACACCGAGGGTTACGTAACAATATACAAGAAATCTCAGAGAAATATTACTGGCCCGATCTAAATAAACAAGCAAAGAGTTTCAACAGAAAATGCATAGCATGTCTATTTGGAAAATATGAAAGAAAACCTATCAGAGAACCTCTGAATAATTCAGAAATACCAACACATGTGGGAACACACATTCATATGGACATATACTTCAACGACAAGTATACTTTCCTTGTAACAGTAGATAAGTATTCTAAATATACAATCCTTCGGGAAATCGAAACTCGAAACAGACTGTACGACGTTATGGAAGAGGTCTTATCTAATTATTTCCCAAAATGTGAACGACTCATGACAGATAACGAGAAGGGATTCAAAACAGAAATGGTGAACCAAATGTGTTTGAAATACAACATAACTAAAGTAGAAACTCCAGTATACAGATCGACAGCGAACGGTCAGGTAGAACGTGTAAACGGTACAATAACTGAACTGTCTAGAATATTCACAATTCAGAATAAAACAAGACTTATCGAAGAAATATTTAGAACAGTGCGTGAATTAAATAATTCTATACACTCAGTTACCGGTTTGAAACCTAGAGACATTTTCTTTAATCAAAATAAATATAGCAATAGTGAAATTATAATAAATAAACTAAACTCAGCATCCAAAAAAGTGATCGAACGTCTAAATAAAGGAACTCGACACAGAGAGTATAAAAAAGGAGATAAGATAATGGTAAGAATCACAGGTCTTAGAAAGAAATCTAACGCCAGATACATAACAAGAATAGTAGAAGAAGATAAAGGAGACACTGTAATCTCTAAAGAAGGAATAAAAATTCACAAGGATAACATAAAGAATTATCATTTTTCAGATGACGAAAATATTAATATTCCTAACATTACTAGGAATTGTACAGAGTCAAGAAGGGCAAGGAAACGTTCAAATAACTGAGTTACTAAACAAGAAGTTTATACTTACGCAAACAGATGACGTGTATTTATTCAAAGAACAAACTTATTTGTTACATGCCACCAACCTGACTTCGATATTTCAACCTTACGTAAATATCGTAACTAGTAAATATCAACCTACACAAGAAGAAAAAATTTGGTTAAGTAAAATTAAGAATTTAGCAGACCAATTACAAGAACATACTAGGCATACTAGATCAATTAACTTTTTAGGAACAGCTTTCAAATATGTGTTTGGTAATCCTGACCATTATGACTTAGTTAACATAGAAACGAGTATAAATAATCTCATAGAAAACAATAATAAACAAAAAACTATAAATTCTAGATTTGAACAAATTTTGCAACAATTCGAAGGTCAGAGCCTTAAAGAACATTTAGTAATAGAACAAGTGTACGAACAATTATTATTATTGACCAGAACAATTAATGCAGCAAAAAATAATGAATATTTATCAGAAAGCCTAGACTTAGATGACATTAAAAATATTATTCAACATGAAATAATTCAAGTACCCATAATAAATATACTTGAGTACTCTAAAATATTATTAGCTAGAACTGATGAATTCTTCATCACAATATATAAATATCCAGTTCTAATTAAATCATGTAAATTGTATAAAGTAACACCTTTAAATTCAAAACATGAAAAAATCATTACAGATAAAACAATTGCCTTATGTAACCAAACTTATTTAAGAACAAGAAATTGTCAAAATCATCTAAGTAAAAACATTTGTGAAATTAACTTTGAAGAAGAAAATTGTCTTATTCCACTTTTAAAGAATATAACTTCAAAATGCAACATTAAACAAGAATACGATTACGACTTGGAAATTGAATCCGGTGTTATGTTATTAAGCGGTAAGCATAAGTTAAATAATCAAACAATTAATGGTATAAACTTAGTTACTTATGAAAATACTATAAATCTAGACGATAAAATATACAAAAACATGCATAAGCAAATTAAAGAAGTTATATTAAGAAATCATAATTCAGAATCTTACATCGACCAAATAATTAAAGAAGATACAATGTACAAATTCGATAACATAGATACTTTAAAAAAACTAATTATTCCTTTTGAAGAAAAACCGATATTATCAACTATATACACAATTGTAACACTGATTGTTATTCTAGCATTTACGTACGTAATGATAAAAACTATACAATGTATAACAGATCGTCAAAAACAAAAAAAGATTGACGCATATAACAAAACTTATGAAAGAGAAATGTTAAAAATAGCGTCGAAAAATCGGGACGATTTCGTTTAACAAGGGGGGGAGTTAAGTATCCATAGCAAGACATATTGAGAAAAAAGATAACATTATTTGTATTCAATGATATCTTTAGTCTCTAGTACAGTCTTGCACACAACGCTACAATGATAACATATGTAAAAGAGATAATATCGTTTGTATACAATGTTGGAATATTATCTCTTCTTCATTATCAAGCAAGACGATTGTACGCTTGGGTCTCCTTGTAGATAGATAAGAAAAGTATATAAATACGACTGTATGATGAATTTATCAATAGTCTTATTGTAACTACATAGTAGCCTTAAGCTCCTTTTAGAATTAGTAAAAAGTATTTCAATAATAAAGGACATAGTTCCAAATAAATATTGTTTAATTTTAAAAGTAAGAAACAAGTGTTTTAATTCGCGCTGTTTTTATGATAGTCCTTTGGAATAAATACATTCCCAATGAGTGGGATGGCGGTGGGCTTGAGCGACGTGGTTGTTGGCTTGTTGGGTCATCAAATTACACTACTCTGGTACGCTCTACTGAAATTGTGCGAATGTGTAGCATCAGTTGTTTTCATTTAGTTGCAAAATTGCAATCGGGTTTTGGGTGTTGAATCAAAATATAATTTCGTGTTTTTTTTTTAGTTTTAGTCATCTTAATGACATGCAATTCATTTGGCGTGCGATTTTTTTTATTTCGGCAAATATTTACGAATTGACAATTTTTTTATTCATCAGAGCACCTATGTTAGGTCATAATGGATGAAGGTACGTTGAGAGGGCCGCATTTTTGGCGGATAGAATGGCCTGTGGCGCAATTGGTTTGAACTTGGTTAGCCTGGTTGTTAGAGAGTGTGTTGTTGACGAAAAGTTTTACTATACAGTTGACATAATTTATGCAAGATTGATATTTGGAGAGGTAGGCATTTGTGTAATTAAGCGCTTTGTGGTTTTGGAGTACCAATATACGCAGCACAAATTACTGTCCCAGTGAAAACTGACTAACGATGGATTTGTGTTGCAGGTTTATTAGGATGTGTTCAAAATTGGATGGGTGGTAAAATGATGGTTCGTTTAAAAAACGAGTGGTGGGTGCATGACTGAGTCGAACTTACTTTAAATTAGTTGATAAAATTTGTTAAAGCGGTTCTTGATATACCTCAGGTTTCTAATTCGCTATATGGGAGGTACTGTAAATATTAAGGACAATAGAAAAAAACTCGCAAATTCTGTGCAACTCAGATTTTAGGAATTTCTAGTGCTTAATTTAAAAAAAGTCAGTAAAAGTAAAAAATAATAATTTTCCATAAGTGACCAAAACTTGAAAAAAAAAAATGCAATAAGTGACATGTAGACTTGAACTAAGTATGAGTCATTGTCACAATGATTAAAAGTAACTGAGATATAAAATCTGTCAATACAAAACAAACCAAAACGTACTAGATCGTGTAAGGTCCAGTGACTCGGTGGAGCTATACCGACAACGTGCTTGGAGCCGATATAGCATCCAACTCTTTTGAAAGGCCTCCAGAAATGTTGGAAGGAGGATTTCGGCGATAAGTAGGTACAGGGCTTAAGGTCAGTCGAGAAGAATGCAATTTTAGTAGATTATCGTTCAAATTTGTAGGTTATGTGGATGCTGAGAAGGTAAAAATCGTGGTGATCAAAGGAATGTCAAAGAAGTAATAAGCTCCTGATAAAGGAGAAAGACCTCTAGAAATGTTGGAAGGAGGATTTCGGCGATAAGTAGGTGCAGGGCTTAAGGTCAGTCGAGAAGAATGTAATTTACAATTTTAGTAGATTCTCGTTAAAATTTGTAGGTTATGTGGATGCTCAGAAGGTAAAAATCAGCAGAAAGGCCAACAAAGTAATAAGCTCCTGACACAGGAGGTGTATACCAATCTTGGCTGCTTTGCTAAAGCCGATGATCGAGTTGTTTCAGAAGAGTATTAAGTTCTGTTGAAGTCGAGCTTATGCAAAACGCTTCAGGACAGCTAAGGAGTGCAAAGTCACTACGCCTTTCCTGACCCGGATTGTACAGGGCCTTTTGTCGTTCAGACTGTTGCTTCGTATTGATTGGGTCTGTACTAAGTCAAAACTTTGATGAGGATGAGAAAGTCATCTGTTATCTAAATGGGTCGTTCAATCGATGCCATGGAAACTACACTACCACCGAAAGGGATTATTTAATTGGGCTCTGGACAATAGAGAAGATGCGACCATACCTCGAGGGAGCTAGATTAATGTTCATCACAGTCCTTGGTTCAGCTTGGCAAATTGAAATATCCTGCAGGTAGACTAGCGCTATAGGCTGTCCGTTTACAGCAATTCGATTTTGAAATTATCCATCGGAAAGGCAAGGGACATGTTGATTTTAGAACACAGTTCCGATCGATGGAACCATATATAACAACAAAGATGATGAAGTCATACATACAGTTGACGCATTGAGAACAACAAACAGAAAATTTCGCTCACCAGCTTCACGGTACGGGTAACGAGATCGAGACAAACGAAACGAGATCCAAACATTATATGAAGGGCTGTGCTAGCGCGACCCGCCATAGTACAATTTTTCTTGTATGCAGTGCGTCATCTGTATGACTTTATAATCTTTGATAACAGTGATGAGAGAAAAGATTGAACAAACGCATTTTTTTACCACAATTCAGAATGGAAAATACCAGTTGCGAAGACAAATAGGGATAAGATTTTAAAACCTTGTCATGTCAATCCCTTAGTATGTTATATGGGTGTTAACAAAACGTTTTGTTATACATCGGAGCGGGGTTTTTTTTTTGCGAAGATGCGCTAAAATATCCCTAGATATGTTAGGTACTGTAAAGTTTGACAGTGTTTAACCGGTCAAATGAAAACTGGCTGCATTGATGACCGAAAAGATAGGGATAAGTCATGGGAGATGATTTCTGTCGATCTTGTCCATCGACTAGGGTTTTTTTCTATATTTTTACTAAATTTTCAATTTTTTATTGCGGTCTGTTACGGCCAAATCTGTCTGTAGGGAATTCTAGGATAACGTTTTCTTGTTACATGGGACGAACATTTTGCGTTCTATGACCACATTGGGTCAACAGGGCAAAGTTAAGTAATTTTACGTAACCAATATTGGCAACAAAGCTGAAGATTATTAGGGTATACCCAGACCTGAATACATGGGATAAGTCTGTTTTTTTTTTATTCTTTGACGTTTTCTGTTAGACCCTATAACCCTAAAAATATATCTATTTTTTGTCTAAAAGTAAAATCGAATCGCCCGGTTCATGTTAGGACCTCGAAAGAATCATGCTGACAAAAAAAATAGTATGCGGAAGAAAATCTTGCGAATGGACATCAGTGACACCCAGGAAATATAAATCGATGGCCCTTGGAAAGAGAGGATCGAAAACAGCGGAACATACTATAGCAATCAGAATTTGAGAATTTTTGAATCCTTTTTGTAATTACCAATTGCAGATATTTTGATACTTGACAACATCACCGAATGCATTATGACAATCCGCATCAAAGGTTGATTCACTAACATAACCTTTATGCAATCACGCTCCAACCAAAGAAAAGGATGGCATCGCTAGCGATTTTTGATCCTTATTTGTAATTACCAATCGCATGTATTTTGATACTTGACAACCGAATGCACCGAATGCATTATGACAATCCGCATCAAAGGTTGATTCACTAACATAACCTCTATGGAATCATGCTCTGACGAAGGAAAAGGATGGCATCACCAGCGATAAAAAAAATATCCCGCTTTGTAATTTAGAGGCGAGGGTAGTGCAATAGGGCATCTTTATCAGTATAGTGAGAAAATGCAACCTTCCCAATATTTTCCTATTTTCTCACAATGAAAACTATAATTTGTGAAAAATTTCCTTCGAGAAAAGTTTTGCATCCTTACATTCCGTGCAGTAATATCTGCTTGTATCATTTTTTTGTATTTTTTGTTAGGGGTGTTTTTTTTTAGAGGTTGGTTTTTTGAATAAATATAAAACTGACAATTTGTGGTCAAATCGGGCAACTCTAATGTCATTTAAGTTCAGTTTGGTTTGCCATTTCATCAGAAACAGATTGACAAATGAACAACGCAAACGTGCAAATTTATTTCGAAAATAATGGTTCAGTTCGCGAAGTTTACCGCCAGCTTCGTCCATTTTATGGTACATAATCGTCCATCACAGCAATTAATTCGGTTAACCATGGATCGTTTCCGTACTACGTTTACTCTTTATGATAATACGCATCCTCAGAGACGTCGAACAGTGCGCACCGAAGAAACAATTGCCGCTGTAGAGCAAAGTATTGAAAAGGACCCGAATGAATCGATTCCCCACCGTGCATAGCAATTGGAGCTTTATCCATCAACTTTATGGAAGATTTTACGACCCTACAAGATCCAGCTTGTATAAGAATTAAAGCCGCGAGACCATGCAATGCGTCGTGATTTTGATGTATGGGCCAAAAATGAGATTGATCTCGATGCTGATTTTCATCGCAAAATATTGTTCAGTGATGAGGCTCATTTTTGGTTGAATGGCTACGTCAACAAGCAAAATTGCCGCATTTGGAGTGCAGAGAATCCTAATGATACCCTTGAGACGCCCTTACATCAACAAAATTGACTGTTTGGTGTGCTCTATGGGCTGGTGGAGTCATTGGGCCATACTTCTTCCAAAATGATGCTAAGGAGTCAGTAACCTTTAATGTAGACCGGTATAGAGCCATAATAACCGACTATTTTGTTCCCTAATTGGATGGCATGAATGTGGATGAGATGTGGTTCCAATAAGACGGCGCTACATGCCACACAGCGCACGTCACAATCGATTTATTGAAGGAAACATTCGATGAGCGCATAATTTCGCGGAATGGACCTGTCAATTGGCCACCAAGATCGTGTGATTTGACACCATTGGATTATTTTCTTTGGTCTACGCCAATAAACCAGAAACGTTAGGGGACTTGGAAGCCAACATTTGTGGCGTTATTGCCGACATACGGCCCAAATGCTAGAAAAAGTGCTTGAAATCTAGACTTGGCTTTATTCGAATCAGCCGCGGCAACCACATTCCCAAAGTCACATTTAAATATCAATGGCATATAATCATCCTTCCAATAAAGACAAATTGGTGGACATTAAAACGATTTTCTTGTGTTTTATTTCAATTCGAAATTCTATACCTCGAAAAATAACACCCTTTATAAGCATATCTTGGGTTAGGCCAACCTTTAATGACGACAGGCCAAGGGTAAATGATTGATTCTTAAAGATATTTATTGACTCTTGAAGGTGGTTGAAATGTTACAAGTTAATGGATTCTCTAAGCCGGTAGAGTACCTGCAATAAAGAAACCAATCCCTAAAAAGTATTTCCTGAGCTATTGCTATTGCGGAATATTTAGCAGGCTAGAGAAATAATGTGAGCATTTTCAAAACACATATCCAACACAACTCTCAATGAATGCTTTACCACCACCATCTAATGTCAAATGTTTTCTTCTACGCCCACTGTAATATCAGAACAATTTTTTGTGTCTACAGCTCTGGACAGATCGCTTATTTCTTAACACAGTCTTCGTTTCTGAAATCGAAAAAGGAAATTATTATGTTGGCACTTTTTGTTCAAAATATTAATTAAACACTCAAGTCATATAGGTGAAATATCCCAACTAACAATTTCGCTTCAATAAACTAAGCTTCTTAGGTTTGCCAATTCGAGATTGTAGATCTTAAACACTATTTGCCCCGTCATGTTACCGAAAAGTGTGTCTCATTATAAATACTTTGCAAAATGTAACTCAATAATTGAAATCTGTAACTATGACTATGAGCGTTAATTTAAAAAAAAAATTCAATGAAAAATAAAACATCCTTTGAAATTTGTTTAATTATGTTTTCCAGTTACGTCATTATTGTTTCACAAATAAGTCAAATTGCAAAGTTAAATTTTTTAGGAGTGACATGAACTGCAAACACTATCCTAGATCCAATTCATGTGTGCAATGAAATGAATATTTTCATCACAAAAAAAAAATATACATTTCACTAAAGTGTTGCATAAAGAGAATCCTTGATTTCTGTTTGGACAGCATTTAAAAATTAACAAGTACACAGTAGGTGTAGCAACACACTCTCCCAACCCACGATCGATTCAACATCCTTTCAACGCTTGGGTATGTCCACCCTCGTTTTGGCCATCATCAGCATAAGGGTCGACAGCAATACCAGCAGAAGCAGTTTAAACGATTACAGCTTGCGAGCGCGCGAATTAATGACTTTGCATGGTAAACATGAGTATGCAACTAATTGCATAAGGATTTTAATTTTCCATAATTTATTTCCTAGTAATACTTAATCTTTCACAGAGCGATGCAGAGATAAGAAAAGAAAGAAATCACACAAAGAACAGAAAAAAAGAAAGAAAAAAGTAACAAATACTCATATAATCCGTACCTCCGAACAATAGCCATAAGGATACTATCCGAAAGGACTTTGCATGAATTATACGATAAGATGCGAAAGAGGCAAATTTTCCCAACCCATCAACGTTGCACAAAGTCCTTCGTTCTAGAAATGTGCTTATGTGCATATTATGACGACAACGGTGTACAGGAGGAGAGCCTCTACCGACCCCGCCCACCGCCCATACCCACTATCATAAGGGCTTTATAAAATATTCTTAAAATTCAATTAAGGATATTCTATTGTTCATCAATCCCTGGGTTTGGCGTTTTCTATAGCAGCACAGCGATGGAGAGGAAGAGCGTACATTGTCTCTGGTGCGCTGTGGGTCCCTCTTCGTGTCCACACTTTTAAATTCATCTCTGGGTTGTTGTTATTGTTGTTGTCGGGTCTTTTTCAAGTGGATATCTCTCTTTCTCGTAGTTGTAGTGGCGTACAACCTTTAAGGAGTTGCAAGTACTTAATAATAATAATCAAAAGCAACTCTGACAAGTGAGTAAGAGAGAAACAGGGCCATTGGTTGGGAGGGAATTAATGATAAGGCGACACGACCGACCGACGCACGGCGTGGGGGTAGATAAAATACTTTGATATATTTTCTAATTAGATATTCTCTTATTATCCTTTCAGCATACTCGTTATAAATTTTGCAGTTTGTGCATATAGAGCTACATGGTAACGCCAGGCAATGAAGAAGTGATCAAAAGGAATATTCTAAGGATATCTTGTTGACTTAAGTCATTACGTAGACAAGGGGTATAGGAAACAACATGTGTGTATGTGTATGAGTGTGTATTTGTGTAAGAAGGAACAATGTAAGATTTTGTTGGTAACATTTGCTTTGTGAAATTTCATGTCTTTGCTGCATTTAGAGGGCCAGATCTATGATGATTCTATGTCAGTTCAAGCAATGAAAGTAATGGATAAAAAGTGGGTATTGTTATGAGACAGTGGCGCTTGACTTTGAATAAACTCACAGTTCTAAAAATTTGCAGTTTTACAGGAATATTGATATTAGACGGCTGAAAACCTACCAATAAACAATTTTTTTGTGCGACTCTTCTAACCACTTGAAGATGCAGTAAATGATTTTACAGGATGAGCCTAAGTTTCCGTGTGTTTTGAATTGTCCGCCATTCATACGGTAAAATATTGCCGAAAAAAATCGATTATGAGTTCACGTGCGGTAGAAGTGAGACTGTATTCTGTTTTATCGTTATATCTCCTTCCCTCACATCCGAAACCCTTAAAATACATTTATAGTTCTCCCTTTTTCGTTACACTTTTTCGTTTCATAAAATCTAATTCACACCGTGCGCAAGGAAGTTTTTACTTAAAAAAAAACAGAGTTTACCTGCAGACAGTTTGAGAACAGGGGGGTCACTCATTAACTTTAAAAACGATTATCACTCAGGCATGTAGTAATAATCAGACATATAGTCCAGACCTCATGAGAAATCGCTCAACAATCGTCTGGGATTTGACGAAATTTCGCCGTGTCCCGGATTTTAGATTTCCCAAGTTAACTTATTCTCATTGGTCAATCGAGCATTTTAAGTCACGTGACAAATGAGAACAGTGCATCGGCAAAGTTAACTTGGTAAAACCAAAATCCAGACGCGGCCATTGTTTTACGTGAAGAAAATAAAGTGATATCACCGACAGCAAAAACGACTATTGATCTAACGATATGCAAGGTGTATCGTCAAAATGTTAAAAAAAAAAATACAAATTTTTGGCGCAACAAGCTCGTTAGTATCCAGGGTTGAGCTGTCTCACAACCAATCATGTGTGCGTATGTACTTCTTGCACGATGGTGGGACCTCCTATTTTATGCCGACTCCGAACGGCGAATTTGAGATAAGCTATTCTTGACAATTGATACTACTGGGATGATTTGTCAGATCATCACGACATGTTTTCGTCAAACGATAAACACTTTAAGGAATGAGGGCCCAGAATACATTTTTAGCGCAATGGACTTGTTAGTACCCAGGGCCTAGTTTTTCTCACAACCATTCATGTGCATATGAACTTCAAAGATCATGGCCGCTTTCTATTTTATGCTGAAACCGTGTTAGTATACGTTTTTCATGACAATTGATACTACTCGGATGATCAGTCACATTATCGAGAAAGGATAGCTTGTGAAAAATCATTTATGTGTTGCTACGGCTGGGAACCCTCGAGTCCAGACTTTCTGCACGGCAGTTCATCGCGTTAAGCATCAGAGAGTTTAATATTAGTAATAACGGACTAGTGATACAAATGAATCATTTTTCACAAATATTTTAAAAATAACGAAAGTGTTCTGAAGGCATCATTGGACCATACGTCTCCAAAATCAGGCTGATCAAGCAGTGGTTTTTCCTGGTGCTCGATATCGCCATATGGTGATCAGAATGGACACCCCAGATCTTGATATTTAACTGCTCAGGACATTGGACAGAAGTCAGGGAATTATTACAATAAGCACACGACAAACTGAGGTGGTTTTTTCTAGTGCTCGATATCGCCACATGGTAACCGAGTTCTTTCTGACTTATTTTAAAAAAAAATTGATGTGGAGCACATGCGTGGTTTCAATAAAACTGTACCACATGCCTTAAGTCCGTGCAACATTTGAATAAGCGCACGGGATATTTTCTGTGGTATACACTGTTGTTTTGGTGATCAGAATTGGCACCCCAGATCTCTATATTTAACTTCTTTGGACTCTGGACAGAATTCAGGGTATTATTGCAATAAGCACACGACAAACTGTGCATCAAGGGAGGAAATTCAATGATCCATAAACGCAGCCATAAGTTTTCAATAGGGCCATATAAAATGTCGACAAGAGTGCGTATCGTATGTGCCAGTGAAGTAGTGGAGGCCATTCTACCGATGTAATATGGCATAACTAAACTTTACCCTCTGTATTTTAGGTTTCATAAGGAAATGCTTACTTACTTACTTAAGTGGCGCTACAGTCCAATTAGACCGGTCCTTAGCTAACTGCCTCCAGTTGCGCACATCAAGTTGGTTGAGGTTGGTTTCTACTTGTGCGCTCCACTTAAGGTGAGGTCTTCCTCTACTGCGTCCGACGTCTGGCTGGGAATCGAAGACTCGGCGAGCCGGAGTATTGGTGTCCATTCGTTCTACATGTCCTAGCCATCTTAAACGTCCAATGCGGAGTTTTTTTTATCAGGGGCAAGTCGCTGTACAGCTCGTATAGTTCTTGGTTGAATCTTCGTCTCCATATCCCGTCAACGTAATCGGGACCGAAGATTTTTCGAAAAAATTTCCTCTCGAATGGATTTCTTCATCCGCTTTTGAGACGGTCCATGCTTCAGCGCCGTAGAGCAGGACTGGATGATCAGGGCTTTACTACTAAATTGCCTTCTTAGCCCGAAGAAACAGCGGTTAGCAAGAGTAATACTTCGTTTGATTTCTGACGAGATGTTATTGTCAGAATTAATAGCGGAGCCGAGTTAGACAAATTCCCGTACTACCTCAAAGTTGTATCTGTCAATGTTGTGTGTCCTTAAATGTTGATAGCATATACTTTGTCTTGCCCTCATTTACTGCTAAACCCATTTTAGCCGTTGGATCCGACCAATGATGTCAATATCGTCGGCATATGCTGTACCGATTTTTGGAAAATTGTGCCTCTGGTGTTGGCTCGTGAGTTTTGCACAATCCTCTCAAGAAACAAATTGAAGAAGTCTTCATTAAAAAAATAGGAACACAAAATAAACAACTTGCGAATACTTTAGTTCAAACCCCTCAAATTCTATAGGCTCAGCAATCTGAATAACATAAACAAGTGGAAAAATTCATTGCAAAAATGTAGTAGTTTTCAATCTATCAAAAATCATTACAATATCATTTAAGGGTTTGAATGCCATTAGAAAAAGTTCACCCCCTCCTACATAAGGTGGTTAAAACAATTTTTTTTCGAAATCCCTAAAAATTAAATCCACCGCTCAAATCTCCACCAGTAACGTAAAATCTCCCTCGCTGCCATTATATATGTGATCATTTTTAAAAAAAAGGATTGAAATATCACTAGGTCCCGAAAAAATCTGCTGAATCGTTTTATTTTTATTATTTCATATCTTCAACAAAACCCGGTCTTCACAGCAGAGACACTCTGATAGGATTAAAACAAAAAATCCAAACGACGACTGAAAAATATTAAACGCTCATATCTATAAAATTTTATTGCGCTGTGTCCTTATTTTATCCTTAGCAATTGCCATAAACTTTAATCTTATCCAACTGAGAGGTATAGTTACACGCAAAAAAAAACACAGACTCCCAACTGCATTAAGTAGGCACCCACATCCGAATTATTGTCGACAGGATATTTGTGGTATTACCACTTTTGAGATTATTATTAAAGCTTACTACATGCGTACATAAAGTATCTTCTATGGGCCCATTAAATTTGTAAACGAAATCCTGCACAAAAAAAAACATATCCCCCGAACACACACACACACACACACTCACACATTTGTGTGTTCTTGAGGAGACAGAAAATTTATTCAATTTAATACTCAACTGAACCCAATCGGATCAAGCATAAAAATCAATATAAACCAACGAACATAGATAGAATGTGCATATACTTATAGATTGGTCATATCTAGATCCGAATATTTGCAAAAGTTGTCGGTTGTATCCTATCCTGCTACAGTTTAAATGCATGAACCATTTTGAGATAGATAGTGAAGCAGCGACTGGAAGGATGAATATACTATTTTGAATTCGTAAGACGTAATCAGACGTAGCACATTACGTATTTATTTAGTATAAGCAACACGTTCCTGGCATTTTGCAGCTACGCAAACACATTATTAGATTTTGTACGACAAAGGTGAATTTGTCATAACAGTGTCGGTTCGTCGTTGGCATATAATTTAAGGATCAGAACTGTACACTGGTCCACACCTGTGATGGTGGTTTCCCAACTTCACCCAATTATCTCATGATCTTGAAACACAAACACACAAAGCACCACCCACAAACAGATAGACCAGGATGAAGGATATTATTATTAATGGCACCCCTCCAGCTCGCAGGCGTATACGCAATATTTTGAAAACAACACTAATTCGGTAGATTGTTTATGCTGCAATAAATATTCGGATTATTTATGGGTTTTTAGATTTGTGATTATAATGTGGAATAGATCGGCTAGATGATATGAAAATAAAACTCGGATTTCGTTTCAATTTAGAGAGGGAGGGGATTATTTCCAAATGCGATGACAATGAATGTGTAATAAGTTTAATTGTGTTGCCGAGGAGAACAAAAGTGATTTTAATGCGTTTAACTGCAAATTAATTGAATTCCATTTAAATGTTATATTATATGAGATGATAATTTGGAAATTACCAATTCCTCATGTAAATGATTCATTGATGTAAATTACCGAATTGTTCGTGTGAATTGCTGCAGTTTAACTGTCTGGTAGGTGGAATAACTCATTTATGCGTTTGAGTTTTTTTTTAATGTAGGTTGGCGATAAATTGCTTTTATTAAAATAAATGTGTCCAAATTAAAATAGGAGGATTTAGGTGTAATGTGGTATTAAATAATTGAACACACAATCGGTTTAGAGAGGAAACATGTTTTTTAGGTATAATTTCCCATTTAATTTTATTTTTTTGTTTCGAACGAACACTATATTAGGCAAGTTATTTAAAATCATGTCGGTGAATGGTATTGTAATGATTTTAGATGGATCGGAAATTACTTTTAAATTTTTCAATAACGCCGTCGTTAGACGAACTGGTTGAAGAGAGACGTCTTATGCAAACAAGTGTCAATAGGAAAACAAGAAGATCGAGATCTTCCAAACCAAGCTTTTTTAAAGGGTGATCCATTTCGAGGTTCCCTACTTTTTTAAAGAAAAAAACACATAAAATTCAAATTTAATGGAGAATGTTTATTATCATTTGAAAGAACATTCTTTGGCATTTATTTTTTGAAGATTATGTCTATCAAATGTTGGCCGTTGCTACGTCGCAGATGGTCCATCCGTTGAGTCCAATTTTCGATCACTCGTTCGAGCATTTCGACTGGTAACTGGCGAATGACACGCGTGATGTTTTCCTCCAAGGCCTGAATCGAAGCGGGTTTGTCGGCATAAGCTTTTGGCTTTACATATCCCCACAGGAAAAAGTCTAACGGTGTGATATCACGCGATCTTGGTGGCCAATCGACCGGCCCAAAACGTGAAATTATGTGCTCACCGAAATGTTCTCCCAATAAGTCCATTGATTGATGCGATGTGTGGGAAGTGGCGCCGTTTTGCTGAAACCAAATGTCGCCGAGATCACGAGCTTCAATTTCAGGTATCAAATAGTCGGTTATCATGGCACGATAACGGTCGCCATTGACGGTTACGTTCGCACCGGCATAATTTTTAAAGAAATATGGACCGATGATTCCACCGGCCCACAAACCACACCAAACCGTTGATTTTTCTGGATGAAGTGGCAGTTCTTCAATCTCTTCAAGTTGCTCTTCGTCCCAAATGCGGCAATTTTGTTTGTTTACATACCCATTGAGCCAGAAATGGGCCTAATCGCTAAACAAAATTTGCCTCGAAAACGTCGGATATTCTTGGAACTTTTCAAGAGCCCATAGAGCGAAGCGATGACGCTTGGAAAGGTCGAGCGGCTTCAGTTGTTGCACAAGCTGTATTTTGTACGCTTTCAATTTAAGATCTTGACGTAAAATGCGCCAAGTCGTTCCATACGTCAGTCCGAGTTGCTGCGAACTGCGCCGAATCGACTCTCTACGGTCTTCGTGTACACTCTCAGCTACGGCCGCTATATTTTCTTCACAGCGTGCTGGACATGGTCTATTCGGTGGAATATTATCCAATAATGAATGCTGGGTCTCAAAATGGGTGATAGTGTTGCGAATAGTACGCTCAGTAGGCCGATTATGTTGACCATAAGTTGAGCGAAGTGCACGAAACACATTCCTCACAGAACGTGAATTTCCATAATAAAGTTGAACAATTTGTAAACGTTGTTCTCGCCTAAGTCTTTCCGTTATGAAATGCCAAACAATACTAAACAAAAATAACATGACAGCATGACACGACTCACACGTGATCTGTCAAAAAAGGCTATTGAAAATAGTATCTCTACTTGGATCACCCGTTATTAAAGCAGGAACGATGTTAAATAAATGAAGATAATCCAGAGATCCGGATCAATTCACCCTAGATGTAAGAGGAAGCAGGTGGATAAGTTTAAGTATTTTGGGTCGGAACAGTATGTTCTATTATTTGCCGTAAGAAACTTCCTATGTAACAATTTCGCTTCGACAAAGTTCTATCAAAACTATATCCCCTCGAGTATTACTTACCATATTAAGTCATATGGAAACACATTTGGCGCACTCTAAAGGACCGATGCCTTTCCGAAGCCTTACTGAAACTCCAAAATAACGAAACAAAAATTCAATTGTTGTATTTATTTTGAATCTATCTGTACCCACCATATTTTTTTATTTAATTGTTGATTTTACCGATTATTTACAACAAATTTACTGTGTTATTACAGGATGTCCGCCGGAAAGGTATACAACTTTTTTTTGCCGCCATTTTGGTAACATTAGTCTTGACAGTTCATATTTGGCAGTCGTGAAGTAGACACGTGGCAAATTTATCATGGAAAAATATTCTGTAAACCAACGTGTTTTAGTTGTTCAAACATTTTATCAAAATCAATCATCGATTATACTGTGACGGTGAGAAAGTTACGTGAAATTTTTGGGAGAAACAACGTGTCAACAAAACGCACTATTTTTCGTGTAGTAAATGGTTTCGAAGAAAGAGGGTCTGTAGGTGATAGACCGAAGCATGGACTACAACGTACTACAAGATCGGCTGAAAACATTACTGCTGCTGAAGGAAGTGTTCAAATAAATCCACAAACCTCAATTCGACGCCGTGCTTAGGAGCTTGGTCTTCAAAGAACAACTTTGGCCACAATTTTGCACAAGGAATTGCATTTTTTTGCCATTTAAGATTCAGTTGACACAAGAGCTTCTTCCACAAGACCATTTACGCCGCTGTATATATGCCAATAGGATGTTACAGCTAGCCCATGACAACCCCCGATTTTCATGAAAAAATGTCGAGGCACATTTTCATTTGAACGGATATGTGAATTAACAGAATAGTCGCTTCTGGGTAATGGGAAACCCTCAAATTATTCATCAGTCACCTTTGTATCCATTAAAAGTTTCAGTCTGGTGTGCAATTTGGTCAGGATGAATCATTGGACCTTACTTCTTTGAAAATGAAAGCGGCGTGACGGTAACTGTGAAGGGGGATCGATATAGTGATACGATTGAAAACTGTTTAACGCCAGAAATGCATGCTTTGGGCTTGATTAACATGTGTTATCAACAAGACGGTGCCACAACGAATACAGCCAGGATTACAATGGAATTACTGCGAGACCTCTTTCCGCAACAAGTTATTTCAAGAAATGGTGATGTTTATAGGCCTCCACGGTCTCCTGATTTGACTACTCCGGACTTCTTTTTGTGGGGATAAAGCAAGGTTTATACAAACAAACCAAAAACTCTTGAGCAACTCAAACAAAATATTTGTGATGAAATTAATGAAATACCGCACGAATTGTGTGAGAATGTAATGAAAATTGTGCTCAAAAGGGATCGCATTTGTGAGACTAACAGAGGCGGATATCAACCTGATATTGTATTCCATACATAATTGCCGACATTAAATAAAAAGTTTACCAATATAAGATCCATTCTGTTTCATATAATCAAAAATTATAAAAAAAACAGAGTAGTATACCTTCCCGGTGGACACCCTGTACTTGCTAGCAAAGACGTGGCGGCCATTAACCCGATGTGCTATGGATTTCATAACCCGAATCTGTATACTCTATGATTCAAAGCAAAAAATTTAAGCTTTTCAATGAAAAGTCTGTATTTTCTATCAAAATTAAATTTTTCGTGAACTATGGGACACCCTTTATATTCACAGGGCCTTCAACGTTAGTGACTTCTCGTAAAGATTGATGAGTAAGCAAAAGCCAATTCTCATTTGATGCCTGATTACTTTCTTAGCAATTATTTTGTATTAAATTCTGTAGTACATGTTAAGTTAAAAAATCTCTTTTCGTTTAAAAAATCAGTTTTAATGAAAAAAAAAAACAAAAAAAAACAATAACTGCTCCTCGTTGGCCAATTTCGAATAGCCCGCTAGACTTACACCCGCATTACACCCGAATAGGCAAATAAGTACTTCCAACTATTACAGTATTTACCTTTTGTGAAGTGGTGGTGGTGGTTGGGTACAACAGCCAAACGATGGCAGGAGCTGCAGGTCCCATAAATCTATGTTGACATATTCCCCAGTTGGCTTTCGGTACGCTCCAAAACAATGCCAACACCAATAACATGCTGATGCAACAGCAGTTCTCCCAGCAATTCAGCTAACAACATATTGTTAACTTGTCAAAATATATTCAAAGTATTAGTTTTACCGGATATCCTTGCCATACAATACAACATTGTGTCTCGTGTTCAACAGGCGCAAATGATTGTGCATACGATGCACATAACAATAGAGTTTTGCGATAATCATAGGAGATTTGACTTTGTCAATGTTCGCAGTGCATTAATTTCAAAATTGTTCATCGGGGAATCAAGGACTGACGTGTGATGGTGTGCGTGAAACTGTGCGTTTGTATATCTCACAGTTGCGAAACAGAAACCCCCAGTCAAACAAGTCCATTTTCCAAAAGCCATGTTCCTGCTAATTAATTATTAAAAATTGATTTGCACAGCATACTTCAGTGTCAATGTAGGCGTATACTCGTTGAACTCGAGTGTGTATATAGCGACGATACAATTGGCATTTTGACATTTGAGCTTTGATAGGTTGTTGATGGGCCGCGCGTTGATGGATGAACAGGCTGATCAAGTGAAACTTGATGAGATATTGCAATTATAGCGTAGTGTGTGAAGGTTCAAAAAAAAAATTATGAATTTGAAAATTAAATTAAGAAAAAGAGTTGATGGCTAGTAGCTCAAAAGAAAATTGGCAATTGACACCTGTAACGAACCCCGAACGCTCGTCCCGCTGGCAGCTGCTCTTCTAATGTGAAACAAAAAAGCGAAGGACGAGAATGGAAATTCTTCAACCGCTATCTTACCAACTCACGAGACACAATTTCGGGTTTAACCCTCCTATTAACTTCCTCCACCCTTATGAGCCAAGGTAACAGGAACCTTAGGCCAATCCGGGCAGATTAATAGGAGGGGTGTCCAGCCATCTTGTGGCACAGGCATGCTCCTCCGCTCGATAGCTCCTCGGCGGCGTGGGATTTTACCACAAGACCTGGACTGGGGTTACATATATTTTTACATGCTTGTATAACCAAAAACAGGTAAAAAAAATTCTTACACTTCGCGATCGTAAGCAATAGGAATCAAAAATAAAATTGCAAGGCCCGAGTTCCGTCTACATTCACGACCGTCACAAATGCTTCCATAGCGGAAATCACAAAAAAAAATGATTGAGAAAAGATGGTAATTCTCCCTGAGCTAACCCTAGCAGGAAAAGGAAGCGCATAAAATTACCCAAAAAAAATATTTCAAAAGAAAAGTAAACGAGTTTCCCAAAAAATACACTGCACGAAAATAATGGTCACATTTTTCAAAAAGTCCAAAAAACTTGATAAAATTCACGCCACTACAGTTTTTTGGCTTGTCCACGCTCAAACCTTAATCGGACAGCGAAAACTACTAATCACCCCATCTAAGTGAAGGATAGCAATATGAGGATAGCAATATCTAAGCTTAAGCTTAACAAGGCTTATAAAGCTGGCAGAGATGATTTGGTGAGCAACATTCATCAACTCATAAGCAACATATCGCAGAGACATAAGTCTCCTTAACATATCCGATCCTTTCTGTCATATTGTCTAAAGGAATTAAACCGCTTATCAACAGCCTAATCGGCCCTCATCTGTGTGGTTTTAGGTAAGGAAAATCCACAACTGTTAAAACTCCACACTTCAAAAGCCCTAGAAGTCCAAATTGATACCCACCATATATTCATCGATTTCCAAGCCACAAACGACAGCATTTATAGAGACGAACTATATAGAGTCATGTCTAGTTTTGGTATTGCGCCCAAACTCGTCCGTCCGTGCAGGATGCCGATGGAGAGTTATCGCTGCTCCATCAGGGTCGGAAACGACTTCGCTGAGATATTCGGTACCAAAAAAGGGTTTACGCAAGGTGATGCGCTATCATGTGACTCCTTTAGTTTAATTCTTGAGAGGCTGGTGCAATACTCCCGAGCCAACACCAGAGGCACAACCTTTCAAAAATCGGTGCACCTCTACTAGCATACGCCGATGATATAGACGCCATTGGTCGGACTCAAAGTGATTGCAAAGCCACGTGTGCTAATACGTATATAGAAGGAGACGGAAAAAATCGGTTAAGCAGTAAATGATGGTAAGACCAAAGATATGTCGTCAACTCGAAAGGCCACACAATGATGACGTATTATATAAAACGTCCGGATTGACAGATATAACATATAGGTAGTACGGGGCTTTGTCTACCTCGGCTCCGCTATTAACTCTGACAACATTATCTCGTCAGAAATTGAATGAAGAATTACTCTCGCCAATCGGTATTTCATCAGGCCAAGGCAAGGCCAACGGGTTAGGTGAAGAGATATTGGTAAAGGTCCAGGTTCATTTCGGACTGTAGCGCCACTTAAGTAAGTAAGTATGTCATATTTTACCCCACCTATCCTGCATAAAACAAAAGTAAGACCCGGTCTCAGAAAATGTGCTCATGTTCGGAGCTCGGCCCTTAAAACAATCGCTGAACTTAGGTAAGGTTAGGTTGGGTTGTTTTGGCTTCACGCGATGCGAGTGCATACTTAGGCCATAAAGGTTCGTTGTGGTACCATGAGGATCTGTCGACTTCCCCAAATTCGTTTGGTCTTATGAAACCATAAAGAACTGACGTAGAAGGTTTCCGAGATAAATATGTATAAGCCAGCTCACCTAGATTATCAAAGAAATAGTTTCCCAGATGGAGATGAGAGAACTGGACCAGAGTAGTACAAGGTGAGTAATGCTTTTCTTCTCTTCCTCCTCAGTTTCTACAGAAGCCCATGCGATTTGCGTGTAGGGCTATAGGGCTATAGGACACCGATTAAAGTGTGGATGTTTCAATCAAGCAGATGGAGCGCTTCTGAAGTTAGTCCAGAATTGCCAGAATTGCCTGAATATTTGAACCATTGTGTCGTTTATACATCTGCCGTTTGCTTTCTTGATAGGATCCAGCTTGATCTGTAATTTGCAAGTAGCGAGGGGCATACCTAACATATCTTCTGGCGGTAAGATATCACGGGGTAGTGGCCTCTCTGGCAATATCATCAGTCTTGCAGTTCCCAGTAATGTCTCTGTGGCTCGGCACCCAAAAGAGGTGAATGGTGAAATGCTCTGCGATCTCATGACGAGATATTCGTGGGCTGATTTCGATTTGAACGAGGTCGATTCCAAGGATTTGAATTCCGCTTGGCTGTCACTGAAGATGTTAATATGCTTCGTGTGTATTACATTCCGTTTCAACGAGGTCAAGGCTTCTTAATTTCAGCCTAAAAAATGGTAAAATGATCTGGAAGAATAAGCTTAGGTTAAGCATCTGGGAGAAAAAACCTCCATCCGTTCCAGATTCTTTTTTATATCAATTCGTGTTGATGTGAATTGAGTTATTGGTTTCGATGGAATCCAAATCTCGTTCAAGACGACTGGGAATAGTTGTGATTCAGAATCTTTGTGTGTTCACCTTGAGTAGGTGTCCATTGTGACAAGGCATTCAGTCTTACAGCTGCACAAGCTGTCGTCTGTTTGCCGTAAATATTTAGGGACACTTGATGTCGGATAGCATCTATGACTGCGGAGGGGGTTGTTCTTAGAGCTAAGCTAATATATATGCAAGCTGATTTTTGAACTTTAGCTAGTAGGTTGCGGTTAGAGGCTGTTTCTAGAGCAGTTTACCAGACTAAGACATCATACAGGAGTATAGGTGTAATGATAGATACGTAAAGCCAGAAAGAGATATGCGGTTGCATGCCATATTTCTCTCTGATTGCATTTTTACAAGAGTATTAGGCTACGGTGGCTTTCTTAACGCGTAAATGTTGACTTTCCAGTTCAGTTTTTTTTTATCCAAAACCAGACCCAGATATATGGCTGATTAGTTGAACTTAGTAGGAGACGATTCCTTCAAAAGAATTGAAATTCAACCTTTAGACCAGCGAAGACTTGTAGGAGATCTGATGAAGGAGGTCAAAGGACTATAATCTTACCGGAAATGTTACGGAATTAATAATTTGAAGGCTTATATAGAAATTGGACATATCAAACATCTTAGCACACCGAATTTCTTTATAAGGATTATAGCTTTGGTGCCACTAAATTAAGGCGCAGTTTACATACTCCATTTTGTATGTGATCGCTCACAATCCGAATAGGTGTTCATTAAATCACAGTTTCTTCTGGATTCTTGGTATGATAAGGACCTTGTTTTGCAAGAATCACAAAACTGGAGCCTAATTTTTGGTGCCAAATGATGTTCACCGGGTTTTGGTGGTCTGAATTGAAAATATATTCTGGTTTCAGAAATCATTTTTCGAGACGATAAAGAAGAGTTTCAGCGATGTCCTAAAATGGAAATGTCATCATAAGTCTGAGCGTCTTTTTCTCATTGATTTAAAATACTTGTTTTTTTTTAATTAAAAGGACATCGAATAAAGTAAAGTTTTCAGACACAAAACAGGAGCAACGTATGGTTAGAAAGAGGTTACTAAATAAAACTGCCTGCAGGTTACAAAGAAATAAATTCACCAGAAACATTAAGGACGTAATCGGCATTCCTTCCGTGCATTTGCAAACCAATAAAACAAATATTATGATTCCACTACCCTCAAGCCCTGAAGGGTGATGGGCTTATTTATACGCTTTACAAATGAAAAACGAATACTTTCCCACATATATGAGCATGATGGAGTATAATACATTTTACCACAAGGCAATATTTAAATTGAAATATGTAACGACCTACCACTGTGAGTGATCAAACAAAAACAAATACCAAAACACCAAATGAAATATAACGGTATGGGTTAACGTGAAATAAAAGGTTATCGTCAAGGTCAATACGATGAAACACCGCACAGACATCATAATGTTCGCATATTAAAGGTATTAGCCATCCTAACTCCCACTTCCATTTACCGCCAACCAGAGGCAGAAGGATGCGTACCCACAACGGCAGAGAGAAAACGTGCTGCACAGGACGAAAAAAATTATCACCTTGCATAAAAGCAAGATAATGCCTGAGTACATTGCATGAGGTGGATGAACTGGCTACAAATCCCTTTGAATCCAGAACATTAAAAAAAAACCAAACAAAAAACAGGAAAATCCTTTTAAATGTGAAATTTTTGCACTAAATAGTTCATTAGGTCCAGTTGTATATAGATACGTAGGATATATTTGTGTTTATAGTTTTTCCTAAGCTTATATTTCGTGTTTACCTGTAGATACTTTAATTTGCAGAAAATCAACTGCTCCGGAAAATGCAAACAGGAGAGAGGTCTTACACAAAAACGCACACATGTAACGAGAATCAACAAGTTATAACCATTTTCCTTCTACGTCACTCTCATAATGGGTGAGAGGGAGAACGAAGAATTATCCATGTAGGAGATGAGAGAGTTCGAAGAGTATGTGTGCGAAATTCACCCCCGTTCACAGGTTCAATGGTACAAAGCGAGAGAGAAGGATGTAGCTCGAGTTTGATATCACGTCTGTGTGGGTGAGTATTTGTATTCTGTGCATAAACTTGCATTTTCGCGCGGCGCGACTAGGGATAGAAAGAGGTGGAAGTTGGGTGTTTGAAAATTTAAAAAAAAAATCGACAAATGGTGGAGCGAAAACGACGTCTGTGCAAATGTGGCACGCAATTCTTTAAGACCTGGTGCGACTCCTTCAGCATAAGGATAGGGATAGGGATAGGGATATTTTTTTATTATCATAATCATCATCTCGACAAAAAAGAGCTAGAGCGACGAAACGGATTGAGGGTAAAGGTAGTTGAAAGCTCCTAAATGTGGCTCATTTGTAACGAGAGGGAAAATGTGTTTTTTTTAAATATATAACCCATGTGTTTAGATGGTTGTAGAAAGTATTCCTGAGACGACAAAAACAATAATATTTATATGAACATATGTGTGTATGCATGCTGGCATGGAAAGGAATTTGTTTTTTCTTAATTTCTTATATATACCTTAAGAATAATGACACGTGATGGAACTTACATAAATTGTTTTTGAAATGATTCAATTTTTTGTTGTGTATCCTTCTGGGTTATTGTGACACTTGACACTTGCGATTTCACTTTCACTTGTAAATTTTATCACTTACAGACCATGGAGATTTTATATTTTCACTAGACCGAATTTAATTTTTATTTTAAAGATTTTTTTTAACTTTTTAACGACTTAAATGATTCTAATTTTTTTTTTCGATTATAATTTTAAAAAGGCTAATTTTTGAAGCATTCAAAGAGGCACTTCAAAATCCTGAACGATATTATATATTCTATTTATATATTTTATATATAATTTTTTATTTATTTTTTAAAAATGTTTTTCATTTCATCGAAACGGAAAACAAACAATTTATCACGCACTTATAAACCTATATAAATTTTACCGGCGAACAAAACACGAGTCCTTGAACCCACCCAACGTAAAACAGCTGGTTTTAAGGTATAGGTATACGTCTCTATGTATATTTTTACACTCGGGATATAGGCATGTACATCACAAGGCGAAAACAAAAAATGAGTAATTTATCTCCATCGTGGTATAAGTAGAAAGGTTTCCTAGAAGATATCCTTCTATGTGGGGGGATTCATGTACTTTAAGACAAAATTTGGGTGAGGATTTTTTTAAATCGAGGACCGAGGAGAAACCGAAATATAGACAATGGGGATTTTTTTTTGTGGCAATTCTAAGGCGCACGAGTTTTTTTTCTTTATGTCAACTTGAAGAGGTTTTTTTGTTTAGTTTCGACGAAGGCAAGGATGACAGGAACAAGGGCGAATTTATTTGAATCTTGTTTTGAAACAACGTCACTTAATAAAAACACAAAAAAATACACGTGGGAGAGTATTTTAGCTGATCCGGTTTACAAAAAAATAACTCGCTTTTCAACACATCAAGGGAGCAGTAAATTTGAAAAATGTCCTCGTATCCTACAGTCAACTGTGTCGGTTATAGAATTTCAATGTTAGGCTCCTTTTTTTGTAATATTTTATTTACACTGTATGTAGGACATTTATCATCTGACGTTTACGAATTAAATATATATGTCAACCGCGCTACAAACATATGCGTATATAGAAAGGACGAAAAAAAAAAAATAACAAGAGCTACGACTATTCTGAGGATATAGTGAGTGCAACTTTCGAAGTCATGTGGTTAGTTGTCGTGTGCTACGTCAGCGTGAAATCGATGATAACAACAGGTTAAATACTTCTATTATATACTAATTTAATGCTATAAGGTCGTCTATTATATATATATATGTGTTTTAAAAATATGATTATATTTTATTTATTTATTTATATGTAAGGAGTTTTTTTTTAATTGCAACAAAATTGTACACCTAAATTGTGAACTGAAAAACTGTATACGTTCGCCCGGTTTGTCTACATTGATTTATGCACGTGCATAACGTGTAAGGACACAAATTTTGATTTATTTTTTAAATATTTTCTTCAACATTAATAGTTGTTCTTATAATTCTATAGCACATTTAAATGGAGAACATAAGAGCACACCAAAAAACACACACACACACAGACACCGATCATGTACAGGACACGGAAAAATTAAACGCACATTTAACTCGTTTTAAAAAAATGTCCTTAAATTAAATACTTCACCGCTGAGTCGAAGTACGAGAAAAGACTTGAAGTCATGGGAATTTAATTTTTTTCCGTAAAAATATTTTTTATGTTGGAATTTTAGGTCGAAAAAGTGTTTTTTTTTTAACATAAAAAACCCAAAACACTTGGAATGAATTTTTATTTTTATTTTCAATTATTTTGTTTTTTTTTTTTTGGAAAATTCTCACGACGAAAATTCGCAAAAATTAGTACAGAATAACAAACACGGGAAACTTGATTCAGCGGCTTTTGCCACAGTACTGACCCAAGTGTTTGGTATGTTTTATGTGTGACTCAACTCAGAAGTGGAGTTTTCCTTCTTTTTTTGATTCTGATGTCGATTAAGGATAACCATTGAAAGGAGAATACTGAAGGGTGACGTCATGAATTTTGAGCTTTTATTTTGGCGTATTTTCCTTTCTCTATTTGTAATGCTCCGTTGGTAGAGGGTCCTTTTGAGATACACAAATACCAACAAACATTTAAAATACACATATGATCCACTCTCCAGAGAGTGTTTGTTTCTGTATTAAGCCGGAAAGGGAAATTGGTTGTGTCCACGTGCAGAAAGGATATTATTCGCTCTCTCTCTCTCTGTAACAAGATGCAAAAGCCGACAAAGCTTCTTTCGGTGTAACCTACCTACTGCACCACCTACAACTCTCTGTGGTGGTATTTTCCTTGGGCCGGCCATTGACTATATTCGTTAGAGTGGGGGGTGTGAAATGAGAGCGCTTGCGTTGGTTGCGAGAAAGCGCATAGGCTTTCCCTTCTTGCCAATTTTTTGTTGTTATATCGTTTTTTTTCTGTCAGTTGCCTATAAATGTATCTATGAATGGGTCAATGTAGAATGTGTTGCACTTCCTACTTTTTTGCAAATTTGTTTTTGTTTTATCAGTTGTTTTTGGTTCTCGTTGAATGAAAGTGCACGAAAAACTGCGCGAAAAGCTTTAATGGTTATAAATCCACCTCCTGAAATGTGCACTGGATTACAAACTAGAATATGGGATGATGTTACAGATTTTTTTTGTCGCCGCTTGAAGTGAAAAATTGTAATGCAGACGATGGTGAAAATTCGATAGGATAAGTTACTTTAATATTTTAGTTAACGCCAGTCCTTTTTTTAAATTATTAAATATTTTCGAAAGAAATGTTCCGTTAGATATCTATAAAGCTATTTTATGTGTAAAATAAAGTGTGTATCTTTTATCTGTGTTAATGTATCACACCTTTCGATTTATTATTTTGGGAAACATTTGTTATTGTTTTGACATGTTTTTTTGACGGTCCTTAGTTGTGCGATGATGGAAGGAAAAGGAAATGATTCGATGTGGATATGTGGAATAGCAGATACATTTGATTTTTGTATTGAAGATACTATACCTACTGCCAATGATTTTGTGATGCTGGATACACAAAAAAGTAGTTCACCAAGTTTTTAATCAAGGATTTTTGGAAATAAATTTACGTTTTGTTTGCTTATGTCTGTATTTTATTGACTTGTTTGTATGTGGGTGACGGGGTGCTGACTGCTGACTTTCGCTTTTGTATGATGAATCCACTTGCATGGAGTTGTTTATTCAAAGGAATAAACACCGATATTGTGGTAGTTGAAATGGAAAACAAAAAAAAAAAAACTTTGGTTTGCCTCTAAGTTACAAATTTGTTTACCCTATCTTATAGGGGTATATTAGTTTTGACATTAATTTTGTAACATAGTGAAATAATTTCGCTAAATATACCTCAAAGTACATGGATCGACTCAGAATCGCTAGGTGATTTTAAGATTTTGTTAAAATCTTATAATTTGTAAATTTATTATTTGATACCTAAGTAATTGGGAATATAGGGGAAGATACCAATATTTTTTTCTATAATGGGTGATTTCTTAGGTGCTAAATTTTTTTCAGGGTGGCAGCGCTTTATAATAATGGCGTCCAAATGTCAGCTGTCAAAGTGAAAAGTTTTCAGTATACTCTGCCATTTAATCTTGGTAAGATTTACAAACGAGCAACGATTGCAAAATATTGAAATTTTTTATCAAAATTCGTGCTCTTTAAAAAAATATGCACCGTCTGTTACGACCATATTATGGTCGTCATAATCGACCTGGTGAATCAACAATTCGTGCTGTTATCACAAAATTTCCCACCAAATTTACTTTGTTGGACTTTAAACCATCGACTTGCATACGTACAGTGAGTACCGAAGAGAATATTGCAGTCCTAGCGTCCAATGTTAATGAAGATCGTGAAATGTAAATTCGTCGCCGTTCTCCGCTAATGGGCATGTGTTTCTCAATCACATGAACATTTTTAAGTGTCAATTTGGGTTTGAAAGTCTATAAAATTCAACTTGTGCAAGAATTGAAGCCGAATGACGTACCACAACGTCTCATTTTTGGTGAATGGGCCTAACAACAGCGCCATGAAAAAGTCACTAAACAAAGTTTTAAATTTTTTCTTTGTAAATTAAAATTAAATATAAAACCAAAAAACCGACAAATATAAGCCTAAAGGCAAAATAAAACAGCTAAATATAAGCTTACAGCGCCCACTAAGGGCCGATAAGTTAGATTAAGTAAACCAGTTATTGATAAGTTAGATTTAAGCATTTTTGTCTAGTAGTAAGTTAATATTTTAAGTAAATAAAAAATGAGTTTAAAAGTTAAAGTTAAAAAGCGCCATGAAAATCCGCTGTTTTATCGAAAAATTGTGTTCAGCGATGTGGCTCGTTTCTGGCTCAACGGATACATAAATAAGCAAAACTGTCACATCTGGAGTGATGAACACCCACATGCCATACAAGAATTGCCGATGCATCCCGAAAAAACGACAATTTGATGTGGTTTATGGTTATGGGCTGGTGGTGACTTTTTTTTTGCCCAAGTTGGCTGAGTTGAACTTGGTTGACATGTGGTTTCATCAAGACGGTGCTACATGCCACACAGCTCGTAAAACAATATCGAGCCATGATACGCGACTTTTTTTTCCCAAGTTGGCTGAGTTGAACTTGGTTGACATGTGGTTTGATCAAGACGGTGCTACACGCCACACAGATCGAAAAACAATGGAGATGTTGAAGGATGAACTTGATCAGCAGCTTATCTCTCGAAATGGTCATGTGAATCGGCTGCCAAGTTCATGCGATGTAACGCTTCTTGATTATTTCTTGTGAGATAACGTAAAGTCGTTATTCTATCTGGACACTCTGGGAGTCCTATCACAAGTCGTTCAACAGAAAACATCGAAGCCGTTCGTGAGAGTATTGATGACAGTCCAGTCACATCAATTCAAGTAACATCAAGTCAAGAATTGGACACTTCTAGACGTTCTTTATAGCTAATTCTCACGAAAGACTTGAAACTTCATACTTACAAAGCTCAATTGACTTAAGAACTGATGGGCAGATATTGACCATGCAGACGAAGACAGTTCGTTAAATGGACTTTGGAACAAAATCTAGTGGATGCTGATTCTTCGAACATGATCATCTTCAGTGATGAAGCTCATTTTCATCGTCGAAATAGTCGCATTTCGGGTTCAGAAAACCCACATTCGTACAGCATATTTTGTCATAAAACACAAAAAGTTGGATGATATACAAAATAACCAGCTGTAATCCTTTGTAACAGAAATTGTGAGAAGTTGAATCTAAGCTACAGGCTAGCTATAACATCCGTTTGGCATATGTACGGCGGCGTAAATGGCCTTGCGGAAGAAGCTCTTGTGTCAACTGAATCTTAAATGGAAACAAATGCAAATCCTTGTGCAAATTTGTGGCCAAAGTTGTTCTTTGAAGACCAAGCTCCTGAGCAACGCGTCGAATTGAGGTTGATGGATTGTTTTGAAAACTTCCTTGAGCAGCAGTAATGTTTTCAGCCGATATTGCAGTACGTTGTGGTCCATATTTGGGCATATCACCTACAGACCCTCTTTCTTCGAAATCATTCACTAGACGATAAATAGTGCGTTTTGTTGGCACGTTCTTTTTCTCAAAAAGTTCACGTAACTTTCTCCAGTAATCGATGATTGATTTGGATAAAATATTTTAACAATAAAAACATGTTGGTTAATCGAATATTTTTCCGTAATAAATTTGCCACGTGTCTACTTCACGACTGCCAAATATGAACTGCCAAGAAAAATGTTTACCAAAATGGATGCAAAACAAAGTAGTATGCTTCCGGCGGACACCCTGCAGTTTGTAACATAGAGAAATAATTTCGCTATGTATACCTCAAAGTATATGAATCGACTCAGAATCGCTAGCTGACTCAAATTAAGCCATGTCTGTCCGTCCGTCCGTCCATCCGTCTATAGGTAACCGGTTTTTCGGCCTTACATTTTGAGCTAGGTTAATGAAATTCCGTTAACATGTGATCTTAGTACGTGCTGTTCGAACAAGTGTCAACAATTTTCAAAATCCGCTCACTGCCCTTTTTAGAAAAATGTAGTTTTTGGCCAAACCGTTCAAAATTTTTTAGAAGTGTCTGAACAACATATCTAGACAATACTATTTTCTATATTTTGTCTACACAAATGTTGATGCCAAGCCCACTTTTTGGGGGCATTTTCAGTAAAACAACGTTTTTCGGTAAAATATTAAACACTCCGAAAAATTTGTTTTTGCAAAATCATTACTTATGGTAACATAAACATTTCTTTTATATTTCATTTCAACCCATGCCCACTCTTTGGAGGCGTTTTCTTACAAAAACCATTTGTATACACTATCACATATCTTGTGAAAAACGTTGTTTTTGGTCGAACCATAAAAGATTTTGATAAACTGTCTGAACAATATGTTCTGACTATTACAATTTCTATATTTCATCGCAATAAAGTCAACATTTTGGGGATATTCATTTTAAGGATGGGATGGGATAGGGTACTAAACGATCCGCAAAGCGGATTGGAACCTTCTTATATGTTTTTTACAAGGAGTTCAGTCTTAAGTGCACCATAAGTGTCAGATTTTTTCAAATATTGAGTAGGTAAATCACTATATCAAAAATTTAGACAATTTTATGAGGCTTTTTCAACTTTTGAATCCATCAGGGATTTCCCCCCACTACATCAGCTGAAATTTTTTGTTTTACTTAGTGGAACAACATCTCTAGCATAGCATAGCATTGCTTGTCAATATATTTCTAGGTGACACACTATTTGTCAACCGATTTTCTTTGGCTGTAATTTTCTTATGAATTCTTAATACTTTAGATGATTATTTAATGTCTCGATTCAGTTTTTCAATTCATTCAAGAAAACGATATTTGCTAAGTGATTGGCGGCAGAACTGTTCTGCATTCGGGTCTTTTTCATATTTTCCTTCACTCTTGCCCAAACTCCTGACGATAGGTCTTCGTGTTCTTGATGGATATGCTTTTTGTTGGCCTCAAGAATCTGAGGCTTGTTGAAATGGACTAGTGACTTTTGAAAAACAACACAAAAATATGTCTGGGAGGGTTAAATTATGCGATTTCGCCAGCTAATACAAATCGCCAAAGATTCAGGGGAATACGCAAGGACGAAGGGGTGGATGACCTAATCTAAGCTTCTAATTTCAACTGGAGATGTTCCCGAGTAACTTTGATTGTAGATGACAAGTCCCAATTTAATGACCATTAAGTTTTTTCACCAGGACTATAGAAAAACAAATTCGTCAAAAGCTTTTTCAGTATGTAGTTCAGAATCGGCGTTAAATTGTATAACCCTTCTGGTGCATAAAATATATCAAAAGAGTACCTTATATCAAAACTACAAGGCCATATGAAACATAAATTAATAAAAAAAAACACAAATTGGCAACAATAAATCCTTGAATCTACATCTCACTCCGATCATATCCGCTTTTCAATCACAAATAGCCCACTTATTCCCACAGATTTAACACCTTTCCTGGAGCACCTTCATTATCATCCCAGCCCAGTATAGCTATTTACAAATATATGTTTGCCGACACCGTTTTGTCCAACACAAGGACGTGTTCAAATATATCATAGCGCAATAATTATTTATGGGTTCGCATTTCCGGCAGCGGATATTATTTGTTTGTCACTTACCCGACGTGTCCCCTGATCGATTGCATTTGTAGCGAAGTATAATCATTGCGATTAATTTCCTTATAATATATGTATGTATAAATTTAATTTCGCTTCTTTATTTGCAATCATAGCAAGAGTATCTGTGTATGTGACAAATCCGCGGAAGATGCCTGCACACGTATGTAGATACGACATCGATATCTTCATCCGAGATGATACTAAATCGCAATTGGGGGAGAAAGCAATTTACAATTTATGCTGATGATGGGCCAATGGCATTCTAGTCGTATGCATGTGCTGCACAATTGCACAATTAATCATTGTGCCATTGTTATCCAATCATAGATTTGCGGTTTCTATTTGAGATTACCGATACCGATGATGATGACTATGACGACGACGTCGACGACGACGACGAGATGCATCAATCAAATGCAATCGACATATAATTGATGGCAACGATATAAATTGTTTATGCTGTCGTATGTGGGATTGATTTGATTTTGGTGGCGAAACGTTTTCGACACAGTCACCCTCAACTCGTAAATATAAATCAATAAATGCGTGTGTATTTGCACTGCCGCCAAACACCTTAATCCTCGCCATCTATCTAGAGGACAGAACAACATCATCTTCAGTTAAAAACATTTCATTGAACTCACCATATTCGGAACAACGTAGTAACTGTTTTTGCTCCTCTGTCAAAGAACCGTTCTATCGATATTAAAATCATTCAATTGAAAAAAATTGCACGCTACTCAAACCCATGAACTCGAATTACATTCTTTTGTGAATCTGGTTCCTATTTACAAGAAAAACAAGAAAATATCAGTAAAACGTTATCCTTTGGATCCAACAACCAAAAGGATCCTATCCTGGCCCTCCATCTCCATCTGCAATCGAGTGTAAATTTATATAAACACACATGTTGCATAAAATTGTATAGCTACTTAAATCAGTCTTCCGCGCAACGTAGCTTGGCATATGCATCCAGGACCAAAACAAAATAAAACATAAAATGCATCCTATATCGATGAGAGCGTACATAAGGTATAATGTGTGGTAAGTGTAAAATCGATAAAAGATATAAAACACGGACAAATCTGAATATGGGAAATGCAGATACAGGAACAACGAAATAGGCAATAGAAATCAACAACACACATATGCGATGGGCAAAACAATGCAACGACTTGGAAATATTATCCTTTAAGTTTTGTTATGTTCCTGTTTTTCTTTCTATCATGCTTTTAAGTAGGACAAACATTTTGCATCTCTTGAATTTGGCATCCCAGGTCAATCGTTCTCTTTATCGATATGGAGCAACATTTTTGTACCCTTTGGCTTGTGTTATTCCTAGTTTTTGGGCTTTGTAATGATATGGTAAAGGATTTTTTTCTCAATTTGAATAATGATGATATCCCTATTATTGGACACTCAATGGACAAGAATAGCTGTTATAAAGGCTACCTAAAGCAGTAATATAATCCTCACATATGTGAGGAGAGATCATTGTTTTGATTTTACAAATGAAATTGCGTTATTGGTCCCGCTAATTATATCATTCCTAACATAGACATATACCCATAATTTAGAAGCTTATATTTAACACCTTCCAATAAAATTGTTCGTACCATAAAAGACGGTAATCAAAAAATCAAATATATGCAGTCAATTTTATAAAAAAAGCATCTGTACTGTAGTAAATTATTGTTTTCATAAATTGAAATAATTTGGTCAACACTTTTATTGATCCAAACCTACTTTGTGGATGCATTTCCCTATATAAAATTAAGAAAATTTAACAAATTGTCTGAACTCATTTAGATAATGGAGGTCTAAACATTTTCGATTATTTTGCAGTTCTTTGCGAGTTTTCTTAAAATAGATGCAAGATATTCGCTGATACTAGTCACAAATTTCAGAAAAGTTAAAAATTTTGATGAATGACTTAAAATTATCGTGACCCCGGGTTTCTAACAAAACTTTCGAGTTTTTTAAAATTTTGATCAAAAATTGAAATTTTTCATGTCAAAAATTTAAATTTTTGATGAAAATTTTAATTTGGGAATTTTTAAAATTTTCAACGAAAATTGAAATTTTTCACGATTCCAGGGTCGTTAAAAATTTTAATTTTTGATGAAAATTTTAATTTGGGAATTTTTAAAATTTTCAACGAAAATTGAAATTTCTCACGATTCCAGGGTCGTCAAAACTTTCAAAAAACTTAAAAATTTTGATGAAAAACTAAAAATTATCGTAACCCCAAAGTCCTAAGAATATTTAGGAACTTTTTATCAAAAAATTGAAATTTTTCAGGTCCTAAAAAATTTTTTGAATTTTTAAAATTATCATCAAAAATTAAAATTTTTGACGACCCCGGGGTCATAGGCAAAGGTTACCTCTTACGTATCTTTTAGTGCATGACCAAATTTTTAACAAGCATAGTATTTGCTTACAAATTGGTTATTCAATTTTAGTTTTAAGTTTTTCGCGATTTGTTTTATTTGATGAATAACTAGATGACATTTTTAACAAAATGTATACACATATGCAAAATGTATAAAATGGATACATTTGACCAAAATATGTAGCACCATGTCATGTTTCCGTAAAAAGAATATAAAGCTGTCTTTATACAAAGGTACACAAGTACGACATATTTAAACAGTTTTGTCATATATGCCCAAAATATGAGTTTTTAAACAATTTAAACGAAGAGAATTTATGAAGGATTTACACTCGAAACATGTAGCCATATATGAAGAGGCGGTTAGAATTACCAATTTTAAATGCTAAAATTAGATCTAATAAGATCACACGAATTTTCACCGAAAATAAAAAAAAAACAACATTAAGGGAGGCCAGCGAAAAATTTGTCAATATTGTTTGCACACAAAACGAGGCATGACTATAATTCAACGTATAACAAGTATAATGCTAACCAAGTGAAGAATATAAAGTTGAACTCTACAATGAATGCTTTAAATATTTTTTTTCTATTTTTTTTATTTTGTTGAGTGATGTTGTATATAATTTAGATTTTGTTTAAAGCTTTTTGTTAGACAATTTTTTTATATTTAGTATAAAAAAATATGAGAAGGCTACAATCCACTGTGTGCATCATATTGCTCAGACAGTTTATCAAAAACTTGTATGGCTCGACCAAAAACATCGTTTTTCTTCGCATATGGTATGGTCTTTGTATGAAAACGTCTCCAAAAACTGGGAGTGGGTAAAAATGATATGCGGAAGAAATGTTAACCTTACCAAAACCAATTATTTTGCTTCATACTTTTTTTTCGAAATTTTTGAAATTTTACCGAAAAATGTTTTTTATTAAAAACGTCCCCAAATAGTGGGCGTGGCAAAAAACTTTGTATAGATAAAATATAGACATTAAGATTGTCTAGATATATTGTTCCAACATTTTTTTAAATTTTCAAAGGGTTCGGCCTAAAATTAGGTTTTACTAAAAAGGGGGCGTGGCAGTGGATTGATTTCAAATTTTTTTAGGACAGAACAACATCATCTTCAGTTAAAAACATTTCATTGAACTCACCATATTCGGAACAACGTAGTAACTGTTTTTGCTCCTTTGTCAAAGAACCGTTCTATCGATATTAAAATCATTCAATTGAAAAAAATTGCACGCTACTCAAACCCATGAACTCGAATTACATTCTTTTGTGAGTCTGGTTCCTATTTACAAGAAAAACAAGAAAATATCAGTAAAACGTTATCCTTTGGATCCAACAACCAAAAGGATCCTATCCTGGCCCTCCATCTCCATCTGCAATTGAGTGTAAATTTATATAAACACACATGTTGCATAAAATTGTATAGCTACTTAAATCAGTCTTCCGCGCAACGTAGCTTGGCATATGCATCCAGGACCAAAACAAAATAAAACATAAAATGCATCCTATATCGATGAGAGCGTACATAAGGTATAATGTGTGGTAAGTGTAAAATCGATAAAAGATATAAAACACAGACAAATCTGAATATGGGAAATGCAGATACAGGAACAACGAAATAGGCAACAGAAATCGACAACACACATATGCGATGGGCAAAACAATGCAACGACTTGGAAATATTATCCTTTAAGTTTTGTTATGTTCCTGTTTTTCATTCTATCATGCTTTTAAGTAGGACATACATTTTGCATCTCTTGAATTTGGCATCCCAGGTCAATCGTTCGCTTTATCGTACAGTTTGGCTTGTGTTATTCCTAGTTTTTGGGCTTTGTAATGATATGGTAAAGGATTTTTTTCTCAATTTGAATAATAGGGATATCATATTATTGGACACTCAATGGACAAGGATAGCTGTTATAAAGGCTACCTAAGGCAGTGGTAAAATCCTGGTATATAATTGCGAGGAGAGATCATTGTTTTGATTTTACAAATGAAATTGCGTTATTGGTCCCGCTTATTACATCATTCCTAACATAGACATATACCCAAAATTTAGAAGCTTATATTCAACACCTTCCCATAAAATTGTTCGTATCATAAAAGATGGTAATCAAAAAATCAAATATATGCAGTCAATTTTATGAAAAAAGCATCTGTACTTTGTAACACTTTAACACCTTAAACTTCTTAAAATTGTTCCACAAGTGTCCATGCAAACATATTGTTAGTAAATTATTGTTTTCATAAATTGAAATAATTTGGTCAACACTTTTATTGATCCAAACCTACTTTGTGGATGCATTTCCCTAAATAAAATTAAGAAAATTTAACAAATTGTCTGAACTCATTTAGATAATGGAGGTCTAAACATTTTCGATTATTTTGCAGTCCTTTGCGAGTTTTCTTAAAATAGATGCAAGAGATTCGATGATAGTAGTCAAAAATTTCAGAAAAGTTAAAAATTTTGATGAATAACTTAAAATTATCGTGACCCCGGGTTTCTAACAAAATTTTCGAGTTTTTAAAATTTTGATCAAAAATTGAAATTTTTCATGTCAAAAATTTAAATTTTTGATGAAAATTTTAGTTTGGGAATTTTTAAAATTTTGAACGAAAATTGAAATTTCTCACGATTCCAGGGTCGTCAAAAATTTTAATTTTTGATGAAAATTTTAATTTGGGAATTTTTAAAATTTTCAACGAAAATTGAAATTTCTCACGATTCCAGGGTCGTCAAAAATTTCAAAAAAGTTAAAAATTTTGATGAAAAACTAAAAATTATCGTAACCCCGAAGTCCTAAGAAAATTTAGGAACTTTTAAAATTTGTATCAAAAAATTGAAATTTTTCAGGTCCTAAAAAAATTTGGGAATTTTTAAAATTATCATTAAAAATTTAAATTTTTGACGACCCCGGGGTCATAGGCAAAGGTTACCTCTTACGTAACTTTTAGTGCATGACCACATTTTTAACAAGCATAGTATTTGCTTACAAATTGGTTATTCAATTTTAGTTTTAAGTTTTTCGCGATTTGTTTTATTTGATGAATAACTAGATGACATTTTTAACAAAATGTATACACATATGCAAAATGTATAAAATGGATACATTTGACCAAAATATGTAGCACCATGTCATGTTTCCGTAAAAAGAATATAAAGCTGTCTTTATACAAAGGTACACAAGTACGACATATTTAAACAGTTTTGTCATATATGCCCAAAATATGAGTTTTTAAACAATTTAAACGAAGAGAATTTATGAAGGATTTACACTCGAAACATGTAGCCATATATGAAGAGGCGGTTAGAATTACCAATTTTAAATGCTAAAATTAGATCTAATAAGATCACACGAATTTTCACCGAAAATAAAAAAAAAACAACATTAAGGGAGGCCAGCGAAAAATTTGTCAATATTGTTTGCACACAAAACGAGGCATGACTATAATTCAACGTATAACAAGTATAATGCTAACCAAGTGAAGAATATAAAGTTGAACTCTGCAATGAATGCTTTAAATATTTTTTTTCTATTTTTTTTATTTTGTTGAGTGATGTTGTATATAATTTAGATTTTGTTTAAAGCTTTTTGTTAGACAATTTTTTTATATTTAGTATAAAAAAATATGAGAAGGCTACAATCCACTGTGTGCATCATATTGCTCAGACAGTTTATCAAAAACTTGTATGGCTCGACCAAAAACATCGTTTTTCTTCGCATATGGTATGGTCTTTGTATGAAAACGTCTCCAAAAATTGGGAGTGGGTAAAAATGATATGGGGAAAAAATGTTAACCTTACCAAAACCAATTATTTTGCTTCATACTTTTTTTTCGAAATTTTTGAAATTTTACCGAAAAATGTTTTTTATTAAAAACGTCCCCAAATAGTGGGCGTGTCAAAAAACTTTGTATAGATAAAATATAGACATTAAGATTGTCTAGATATGTTGTTCCGAAATTTTTTTAAATTTTCAAAGGGTTCGGCCTAAAATTAGGTTTTACTAAAATTTAGATTTTGTTTAAAGCTTTTTGTTAGACAATTTTTTTATATTTAATATAAAAAAAATGAGAAGGCTACAATCCACTGTGTATGGCTCGACCAAAACAACGTTTTTCTTCGCATATGGTATGGTCTTTGTATGAAAACGTCTCCAAAAATTGGGCGTGGGTAAAAATGATATGGGGAAGAAATGTTAACCTTACCAAAACCAATTATTTTGTTTCATACTTTTTTTCGAAATTTTTGAAATTTTACCGAAAAATGTTTTTTTATTAAAAACGTCCCCGAATAGTGGGCGTGGCAAAAAACTTTGTAGAAATAAAATATAGACATTATAAGATTGTCTAGATATCTTGTTCCGACATTTTTTTTAAATTTTTAAAGGGTTTGGCCTAAAACTAGGTTTTACTAAAAAGGGGGCGTGGCAGTGGATTGGTTTCAAATTTTTTTACACATTTAGAACAGCACGTACAAGGATCACATGTACCGAATCTCATTATTCTTGCTTAAAATTTAAGGCCCAAAAACCGCTAACCTATAGACGGACGTACGAACGGAGGGACAGACAGACATGGCTTAATCCACTCAGCTAGCGATTCTGAGTCGATCCATATACTTTTAGGTATACCTAGCTAAATTATTTCACTATGTTACAAACTATATATCAAAACTAATATACCTCTATGGGAAAGGGTATAAAAAGTTATCCCAAAGATGTAAAGAACACAATGTTCACCTTTGCAACATATCACAAAATATATATTATATATACAATTTTTTTTATGTTTTTTCATTACCTAATGTTTTAAATTTCAAAGCGGCTACATACACGCTCGTTTGACTGTCCGGTATTCAGGCCGCCTGTGCAGTTATACTGGACCGCCATAGCGCATTCACACGCTCCGCCAAATATGTGAGGCACTTCCGTTCCGACATTTTAAACGAAAACACAGGCGGCCTGTGTAAGTTTCACTATGATATGAACTGACGGTCTTATGCCAAACACACTCAGGTTTTCCTAATTGCAAGCGGCCTGAACAGGCAAAACTGTTGAATTTTTTATTTTTCTTCGACCGCCTGCTCAGGCCAAAATAACATTTTTTTGTTCCCTGGGCTGGTGGAAATCTTCATAGACACGATGACCACGTGCCCAAAGTAGTGTGAGACTTTAACCCACTAAAACCAACACCACCCTTTTTGTATGTGTATTGCATCTAAGTATGCGACTTATCAGCAATTTTTTTTATCACGCAATTTATAGTGCGGTTTGTTATTATCGGGCTAAATCCAAGGACTTAGTTCTTTAAAGTTGCCGCAATAAATTTGTTTCGTCAAGAATTTTAGAGCCGTTGTATTAACGTGTCCTAATAAACTTTTTTTTTATGTTTTCGTGCAACATTTTTCGTTTTATCTTTAACCGCGTAGATCCTCGTTCCTTACATATGTATCACGGCGCATTGACGAATGATCTTAATATTTTGTTTTCAAAAGTTTGTAGAATATGTAAAATAGCAGCTTGTTATCAAGCATCGAGTGTCATTCCGAGATATTTCGCTACATTTGCAAAAGAGACTCGAACCGTATTGAGAAATCCTGGAAAATTGTTTGTCCGTTTATACGAAAAATCTACATGAATCGATTTGCTCTCGTTAAGTACAATCCGCCAGGATATTGTGCATTCATTACCCTCGTTAAGAGTGTTTTTTAATTTCATATTTGTTTCCTCTATTGTTGTGCCATCTGATAGTATAGCTGAATCGGAAGCTGTATCGTCAGTAAACGTGGGTACTATTGTATCGTGAATAGGGGGTACAATAGTGGCCCAAGGACGCTTCCCTGCAGTAAACCTGGCATTGTTTCTTTGAAATTTGAATATTGGCTTCCAAGTTTGACACGGAAGTGTCTATACTCAAGATACGTCACGAGGATTTTATATAAATTTTTAGGCAGAACTTGACTAAGTTTTTACTTAATGACCTTGTGCCACACCTTGTCAAAAGCCTGCGGCACGTCAAGAAATACGGCTAAGCCAATCTTCTTTCTTTGGAAAGCTTTGTCAATTACATCTGTAATTCGGTGCAATTGGTCCACCATCGTATGTTTACCTCTAAGCCCAAATTGATGGTCAGGCAAAAGGCGTTTCTGATAAATTATGGGATGTAAGCGAACGAGTAATATCCTTTCAAAAACTTTTGAAACTATTGGAAAAAGTGAAACAGGCCGGTATGATTTTATTTCATTCGGTGATTTTCCTGGTTATAGAACCATAATCACCTTCGCAACTTTCCACTGTCTTGGTATGTATTCTTATCTGATTGCCGCATTTGTAATGAAAGGAATCTTAGTTAATGCTTTCCGAGGCAACTTTTTAAGACGTTCTCCCGTAATAAGGTCATAACCTGGAGCTTTTTTTTGGCTTTAGTTTCTGTATTTTATAGGCTCAGTGGCGCAATGGTTAGTGCGATGAACTGCCGCGCAGAAAGTCTGGGTTTGATTTCCTGTCGTAGCAACACCTAAATGATTTCACACTGGGCCCTCCCCTCGTGTAGATTTGAAAGGTTATCCGAGTGGTAAAAATTGTCAAGAAAATCTTATCTCAAATTCGCCGTTCTGAGTCGGCATAAAACAGGAGGTCCCGCCATCTTGTAAGAAGTACACACGCACGCATGAATGGTTGTGAGAAAGCTCGGCCCTGAGTACTAACGAGCCTGTTGTGCCAAAAAAAATATTTTCGTTTCTGTATTTCACGTTTAAGCTAGGAAAAACGCTAATGTTTTCATTTTGCTGCGGACTATATAATGGCCTGAATGATTCCTCGAGATGTGAGGCAAAATCGAATGGTTTTTCCTTATCGCATTTTGCTTAAGCGTCTTGAGTTACCCTAATCGGTGGCACAGCGTTTTTTGCCCGCTTTATAACTCTAATTGAAATCTATGACTTTAGTATTGCATAGTACTGTCTAGCTAATTGCCGATGCAATTTTTACTCAAGTATCACATGGAAACCTTGTCAAAAACTTGAGCAACCTCTAAAAATTGAACCGAACAGACTTAGTTTACCTCCAGTGCCTTTTCAATAACATCGGTAATACGATGCACTTGGTTGATCCTGGAATGTTTAATCCTGAATAAAAACTAGTGATTTGGAATGAGACTTCTTTCGTCTATAATTTTGCTAATTAAAAAATTTTCGAAAACTTTTCTATCATCGATATTGGTCTGTAAGAAGATACTTTTGTCGGAGGTTTTCCTATTTTAAGTAATACAATGACTTTAGCAAACTTTTTTTAGTGATGCAGCAAATATCGGTGCTTTAAACACTTAAATTTAAAGTTTTTGAAAGGCTATTGGTGGCAATTCTTTGAAAACCTGAGTTTTCAGAAACAATTATTGTATCGTATCCCGGTGCAATTTATGCTGACACACGCTCCTTACTTCATTGTGTGACGAAAGGAATTTCACCTTCGTGTACTTGATGAGAAAGGTGAACAGTCGAAAGGTGTTCTGCAAAGATATTAAATCCTTTTAAATCCTTTTTTCTTATACAAACATTGCAATGTTTTAAAAGAGTTCATTTCGATGGATTCCACAATATCCCATACCTTGCAAGCTTCCATGCCTCTTGAACCACCCAACCATTCAATATTTTTCGCAATTTAAATGAAACGCAATCTCCGTGATTCTTTCCGCAACCATACAACAGGTGTTAACACTGCTAACCGTATCGTGTGAACCAGCAATTCCTTCCTAAAGCCGTGATAAATAAAAAGGATAATTTCTATAAATTTATGAATAACATGAGCCCTCGCTCCATAGCCCTTCCACGACGGAACACGGATATGAATTACATGCGATTAGCCAACCACCAGGATATCACGAGACCCACAGAGTGCCGAATAATTAAATCCGGAATATAGTCTATAGGCTCTGCTAACATTTGTTGCTCTACATACGAAACCAACTCGATGGACTTGAGCCAAGACTCTCGACTTTCGAAAAAAAATTCAAATCCGTATACACATTCAATTTACACCCTGCAAACACCAATAAGTAGCACATGCATGTTGAATGAGAATGGCGTGCAGCAAGGAAACTTTTTGCGTTATAGCCCTTTGCCACTAGATGAGCTCTTCTTCCAAAAGCCTGCCTGTGCCTGTGCCTGTGCATCAGCTTTGATACGACTGGGTTTTGTTCTGTTGCCAACCATTTGGCTAACCAAAAAATGGTTTATACCATCTCTCCAGTAGATGTGTGCGTTTGTGTGTGTTTGTGGGCACAAATATTGAAATAAATTGAAGGAAGCATTATCAGGCTATTTACGGTCTGTTTAAATCTATTCATGACAACTTTTTCGGGGCTAGGGGGGGGGGCTTCACTACGATGTGAGCTGTTATGAGGCGGCAGACCTCCTCTCTTCATATCGGGAGGACATGTTATAAATGTTTCATGTTTTCCTTATTTGCCTGCCAAGGCATGAATATAGGGAATCCAAGTTGTCGAGAATTCTCGCAATAGTTACCATTGGATGGTAGCCAGCTTTAGTTGCCCATAGTTCCTAGTGAGGGAATATTTGTTCACAAAATGTTAGGTTTATGTTTATACTTAAATAATGATCCGAGATGTTTAGGAGGGCGGGGCGGTGATCTGCCGTGTGTTGAAGCCATGCCAAGTTGAGGATGGAATCGGTTGTTTATGGCTTTTAAATTGGACGGTACTTATAGATGGTGATTCAACCGAAGTGACTATTAAGGAGGCGGATGCTGGTGTGTCTTCGTTTGAATGTGCCCTTTAAATGAGTGAATTGTGATCGTAACTGACATGTAGGCGTTGGTTCGCCATGGACTTAAAATTGAGCCTGCACATCCATTGGATTTTGGAAATCGAAGCGAATTATTGATTTACGGGTGGAAGTTCCATAAAACTACTGATGTCGCACGAAGTATCATAGAAGCCTGCTTACATACTTGAATGAGTATTCCCAGAGCATGGGAAAGCGAACCTATTAACAAAAGGTAACAAGGCTCATGTAGAACCATTGTCATAGCGCACTATTTGTCATTTGGATACGATGGGAAAAGTTCTGCAGCGAATCATATATGACAGACTACTTACCATAGCAAAAAATAAAGGCGTTTCGTCAGACTATAAATACGGATTGGCACAGGTCTATCTACAGTAGGCTCCATAAAAAGGGTAGTTGACGCCATAAAGACTGTAGTTGACGCAACAATCAGAACAATAGAAGATGGCAATTTGGGACCAATCATTGAATATTGGGCAATATATACCTGGACATACAAGGCGTATGCTAAGAAGTCACTAAGGTTGCATACCTATTGATGAAGAGCATTACAAACGGAGAAAGGCCACCGATGCGACGTTCGTATCTGCACCAGAATGAATGAAATCCTGCACTACTTCAAATGCGACAGTACTGCCATCCAGAATATACGATAGGATGGCTATTTCAAAACGGGGATGAAAAACTATGACAATGAGAGCGATCGTTGCGGATTTGTTGTAAGTGTGTTCAACTCGGGAGAGACTGGCGACTCATAGGGAGAGCACTAGTCATAATCGGCTCACCGTATGACGTATATGACGAGTATTCGCAGAAAAAACTTGAACAAAAAAAATTGGTCAAGTCTTTTAGGCTGGAGAGACTATTACGGACAGACGGACCGACTAACCGACGGACGGGATTCCAAGAACAACTTTTTTTCCGCTATCATCGTAATGTTAGAATCAATTAAAATCTCGAGGTCGAAATTTTTTAAGAAAACAATATCTTTCTCTTTTTATGAGAAAGTTGAAGATGTAGCAGGAGACAGACGATGTACTATAATGTTTCTGCAGGAGTACCACAGAACTCAGTACTCGTCCCGCTCCGCCCAGATTCACTAAGTGGTGTTACAATTACAGAATTCGTAGACGATGTATCTGTAGTAACAATTAAGCTGCCTAATCGCGACATAGAGATAACTGCTAGCTAGCTACATCAGATCTAGAACTGGCTTTCGATTGAGTTTGCCGCAAATCTTAGCTATTAATGTTGACAGTATACGGAATTTCCCAAACACTTGGCGACTGGATTAAAACGTTTTTAAAGACGGATCCGTGCAAAAAGTTGTGGATGGCGTTTCCTCAGACAGCTTCTCTAAAACGCTGAGTTCTTTTTTTTCTGGATCAAGTTTGGCACAGCACTTTGCCAGCCAAGACTTCCTCAAATACTGAATGGAAGAGTTGCATGTGGCATTTCCTTAGATATATTTTCTGTAAATGCTGTTGTACCTCAAGGATCAAGTACGACCAGGTCTTGAATGCTTTCCTCATGTTTGGACTATCCAAAGACGTGCAATGCGGCTTTTCGACGATTCTCCCCTCACTTCAATGCTGCAACCTTTGGCACAGCGAAGACTTATAGGAGATCTGTCTCCTACAACTCAGTATTGGTAAACTTCGGACGAAGTTGTATTGTCATAGGAAGAAAGGTCTGAATGGAAGAGTTGCATGTGGCATTTCCTTAGATATATTGTCTGTAAATGCTGTTGTTCCTCAAGGATCAAGTATGACCAGGTCTTGAATACTTTCCTCATGTTTGGACTATCCAAAGACGTGCAATCCGGCTTTTCGCTGATTCTCATCTCACTTCAATGCTGCAACCTTTGGCACAGCAAAGACTTATAGGAGATCTGTCTCTTTATTGTAGATATTCCCTCGGTAGATGTTCGGATGAGCTCAAAGAAATCATTTCTAGACTCGTTACATTTCAACGCCCAACAAGACACACAGTTTCAGCTTACAGACAGACAGTTGATCTAACAATGACGCAAACAGCGCACTGCCGAAAGCCTTTTTGTTACAGAACAAGAAAACAATGGAACGAACAATCTGCAACCTACAACAGTCGAAGAGAAGAGCCAATGAACCTTTGCACCTCCATAGGCTTACCTTACCTAAGAAACTTTTATAAATAAAAGGTTTTGGCCTAGCCTCAGCTGGGCAAGTCTGGACAAAAATCATCGACAACCAAGTCGACAACTACAAAAATCACTTTGGTTGATTCTACAGACTTTTCACGGAGAAATACAAGTCAGTCTTGGTAAACTTCGGACGAACTTGTATTGTCATAGGAAGAAAGGTCCTAATCGACATTCTCGCAGACGAGATATCACGAATTTTCTTAAGAAGATTTTTAACAACAAGATTTTTTTTTTTTTTTTATAATTTACACGTACTCAAGGGGTTATGAATACTTTTTTATATGTTACCATAGTACGAGCGTTAGAGAAGGGGAAGAAAGAGAGAGAGGATAGGAAAGATTTTGGATGTAGTGGAGACTTAAACTCCATGGGTGGTGTCCGAACTAGCTTCGGGGAGTCACTTTTTCTCGTGTTCGTTGAATTTGAAGAAATTCAAGATGGTGTGCATACTTGTAGGCATTACACCGACCTTTTATTTCTTTTAAATAAAAGTAAAATGGATTTTGGTTGGGATTGAACGCGCAACCTTCCACTCAACAGACGAACACATTACCACTACACCGCGGCCACCCACAAAGATGCAACCAAGGCGAGAACAGCAATGATAAAGAAGAAGGGTTCACAATATTAACTATTAGGCAGAATAGACTGGACATTACCACGGACTTACAAACTTATCCCAGAAATTAATATCGCAAAATAGTAACTCATATCCTCACAATGTTTCTGAACAGCTATGGAAGGTGTCGTCAATACCTATTGGTCATGACACCTCGCAACTTTGCCTGAAATAACCAGAATATAAGAAAACCACCATAGAAGGTTCGTAGAATAGAGACAAGTAAAACCCAGCCGGATGTCCATAATTCAACATGAGGTAAGGTACAACAAATCAAAAAGGTTCTGAGAATCAGAGAGACAGCAGAAGCAGAAAAACCAGCAGATACTCAATCGATATGATGGTAAGTAGGTCGGTCCAATACTTGATGACACCGTCCAATATTTACCGCGTTGTTTCTGGGGTATTATCTCGGATGTTGGTCTAAAAAAAAAAATCGCGGATTGTTAAGTTGGATGATATTGGTGACCAATTGATAAACGACCGGCTTGAGATGACCTAACAGTCATAATTGGCCCTCACAACTTTGTTCTTTCCATCACTTTTATGGCATGAAGCATCGTCTTATTGGAACCAGAGCCCGGATATATCGATGTTGTTGCGACCCGGTACCTGATGGAAACGGTTTCTCTTTCTCCACCAAACAGTCAATCTTTGTGGATGCGTTGATGGTTCGTTGATCACTTGTGGATTGAATACAATCCAGTTATGGCAATTTTTCTTGTTGACATAGCCCTTGAAACAAAAATGAGCCAATTCCGAGAATATGATTTTTGTGTCAAAATCCAGATATCTGGCCTACAATTCCATCCCAAATTACCGAACTCATGGCCTTGTTTATGGCCTTGCATCAGCACAATCTTATAAGTAAAATAAGATGACCCTCTGGTGACTCTCTGGCCACCGCTCATTTTAGGAATCAGTGAGCTTGGACTAGAAGGAGAAGAGTGACAATGACAAAACCAAAGATTCGCATATTTAGTTGATGGTTTTGCGTTCAGATTTTGGGGTAAGGGATGGTCATTCGAGTGACTCGAGGCCATTAGTTATCTGCGTTCATTTCTTGTGCCCTCGGTCTTGTTTGTTGTCGATGGGTCCCAGTTGTTGGACATGCCCTTATTTAACTTAGACATCACTATGTGTATTATGTGTTGCAAACATGCTTGTGATGTCTTATGTTGGTGTTGTTCGTGATGTGGCGAAGGTGTTTATGTCTGGCCGTCCGCCTAAACACCTCCTTTGTTGCTCCATCGGCGAGGGAAAGAAATCTTCATCTCTTGGCCATCGATCCTGATTCCATGTTGCGGCTTTGTTGTAGGAGTGTCTTTTGGTTTGTCTGCCCTACGCTTCTGCTGCTCTACCGTTGTGGAAAGGAAACGTCTACTCTTTTCCCAATAAACATGTATGTGTGGAGTTTGCACGGTTACGCAAACACTTATGTTCGAGTGTAGGTTCCAGGGACCATCCTCCCCCACCCTTCATCATCGTATTTGAGTCGACATGGGATCGTCCTCCCTCACCCATCGAACCGTTTAGACCGCTACTGTCTAATATCGGCCGGCGCAAGTCTACCCCGTCCTTTAAGCTTCACGACAACATTTTCCAGTGGACTCCTGTCATACTTATTGTGTGGTGCTGCCCTGTTGTGAGTCTCCCCATTTTCCCTAGGGCTTCACCGAACCGATTTCAAACTTCTTCACCGTTAGCGAACTCCTATTTACGGCTCTGTTTTATTTGCCTTCTCAGGGTCTGAATGCAGTGGACCTTGGCTAATAGGCCCGTGGCTGCCCACCACTTCCTACAGATTCTAGGTTTGCGACCATAATAAGAGGGACCAAAAGAATATTAGGGATAGAGTGTTGTGGTCAATTTTACCGCAACAAAATCAAAGCATTTGGGGTACTTTTTGTTGCCAAACACAATTTAAGTATTTGTTCCATGCCGCCTTGAAAAACTTTGAGGAGACTTATTGAAAAGATAATGGGCTTGGTTGGTTGTGGTAATTAGTTGGGTAGGCCTCTGAAAAGTGCATATCAAAGCATCCCCTATTTTTTCGCGCAGCTACCCATTTACACTTCTGAATTACTACGAATTTAAAGAATGCTATACCCCACAACACTGACCATCATATATCCTTTTATTCCATCAAGAATTAAATCATTTTTATGCTCCAACTACAACAGCCTTCAAAAACCTCAATTCATGGTAGACACACGTGCCAAAAAAGATTGAGTCGTTTCAAAAAATCGTTCGCAACACACGAGTACCTACCCATCGAAATAAATCTGCTCATACTCAAACACACACACACAGACACCACTAAGGACTAACTGGAATATGCCAAAGCTAGTCACTTCGACATGCTACTCAGGTAACGTGAGTTTCAATTCATCGCTATTCCTATATTGGGCCTGGTATTCCCAGCCAGGTATCCTTGAATGGCAGCTTCTTTACTTCCATGCCATCGATTAGCACCCGAACAGATTTATTGGGTACAACACGTTGAATATGAATTATATGTTCGCCGTGTAGAATATGAAGTGATTTGGGACACCTTGTGCGGAAAGGGTGGCCCAATTTCTTCCTACAGCCATCCTCATTGTTACACCAGACCTGAGAAGGTACAGGAATTGGTAGCGAGCAAAATATTGGTACAGATGGATGTATGATGAAATTGGGAGGCATGAAGTAAAGGAAGGTGTTATAAAGTCACATCATATGTGTGTGATGGAGCGCAATGAAAGGATATGGGCTTGACAAGAGTGGGAGTGTATATTTGGGACTGGAAACCATTGATTGTAATCTTTCAGTGAAACATCAGTTCGGAGGTGGTAGTTTCAATGGGTAGCTTTTGTTTTTACATCAAGTTTGCATAGGCCTTATGGTAGGTGTATCTGTGACAGCTCATTTTAATACCCGGCTTGGTTTTGTGAAAGGATTTTCTGAAATCCAAAGCCATAGCAAATACCCTTGTAGGAATAAAACGAATTCTGTTTGCTATGATGGAAATGAATCAGAATACTAGAACGTTATAAAGTCCTTCGTTGCTAAAAAAAATAAAATCTATTGACGAATGATGCCTGGCACTTTCATAAAGCTCTTCATATTCCATTCGCAAAAGTGTAGAAAATAGTGTGGAAAAACAACTACAAATTAAAATCATATTTTCTTATTAAAATTATAACTTAGTATTATATAATTTTGTTATATAAATAATGATATTTCTACATTATTCACTCAATAAAATGGAGTTGCCAGATTTATTTTACGCAATAGTAAAGTTTTTCGTCTTAATCTTTGTTTTCTTATGCCAACCCTGTATAAATGGGAATTTCAAGTCAGTAGCATACTGTATATTAATTTTTTTTCACATATATTGGTGCTTTGCAAACTTCGCAATTCCGCATTATCCGAGACGGTTTTGAAATACTTATGAGAAGGCTACAATCTTTGAAAATCCTACCCCATTCCATCCTTAAATTAAACATTCCTAAAAAGTGGGCGTCCACAAAAAAGACGTTTTTTCACCTGATATTTTTTTGAAAATGTAATCTTTAGAAAAACGCCTTCAAAAATTGGGTGTGGAACAAAATTTTCTGTAGACGAAATGTTCATGGTATTGTTCTCAAAATAATTTCATCAAAAGCTTTTCAATTCTTTTTTAATTCTACAGAAAACTACTTTGTATATATATCATCATCTCATTTCACGACTATAGCTCAAAATTTAAGGCCTAAATCGGTGACAGACAGACTTAACTCCAATAACTTTTAAATTAATTTATAACAGCCAACTCTTATACATTTTCTTAAAGCATACATAAAATACGCTTATTCCTAGGAACTTCTCAAATCCAGGATGTGCTTAATTTGTCCCCAGCAAGGACGGGGTTTGAATAGCCTTGAGGTATTTTATTCCTGTCGGAAGAGGCGACAAAATCTAATTTTTGCGGGAGTCACCTAGGTGATGCTATGAGCTATGCTGTCGGGAAAGTATTCTCGGGCAATTCCAGACAGCCAAGTCATAATTGAAGAACAAATTTGACGGCAAATCTTAATCCAAGAGCGTTTAGCCAGTAGACGGCTACATGGTCTACGCATGATCCTAGAAGGAAAACCTGGCTGATATGCAATGGATGATATGCAATGGATAAAAATAATGGAAATATTACCCCAGGCGGCAGACCAGTTATACTAGAAAATCCACCCTCAACTGAGGTCGGTCACTCGGATTCTGAGGAGAACTAACTACCCTGAGGAAATTTTTTTCTGAGGTCACCACCGATAGCGTCAAGTGTAACTTCAGCATTATTGCAGGTAAATACCTCTGAAAAAAAAACAAAGATATATCGATCTCATCTGGATCGTATGTCTCCGGAAACAGCAGTCCATCGGTAAGTCAGAACTCAGAGAAAACGAAATCCTTCGTAATAAATAAAAACAACAAACTGCTACTGCATAAGCAAGTGCTACATCCGGCGAGGACATACGGTCATACGGTATACAACTTTCTAATTGGACCAAATCAAGTAATATTGCTATACATAACAATAATGAAATATACCGTACCGTAGTGTTACAAACCTTGAGCGCCGACTTAAAAGTACAACTCCGTTTGAACTAGCACAACAAGGAAAAACCGCATGAATTTTTGAAGTGAAACTTCCTTGGGACGGCGAATTTATGTATCGATTTTTGATTTTACGAAACGAAAAAGTGTAACGAAAAAGAGATAAAGGCTTCAATCCACTTTTTTTTTTTTAATTCATTTTTTTTTATTTACTTAACATATTAACTTAATACTAGACAAAAATGCTTAAATCTAACTTATCAATAACATATCTACTTAATCTAACTTATCGGCCCATAGCGGGCGCTGTAAGCTTATAACTAACATTTTTCTTTTGCTTTTCAGCTTAAGTTTGTCATTTGTTTCTTATTATTAGTATTAAGACATTTAATTGATTTTTCAAAGAAAAAATTAAAACTTTAAACAGTAACAATTTTTTTTGTTTTAATCTAGACTAAAACTAACTTAAACTACTTAATACTAGTTAAACTTAATACTTACTTAAACCTAACTTAATTATAATCGGGGTGGCAAGCACTCGTTGCATATGCCCCGAGGGTTTGCCATCCCGATTGCGTCATTGGTTCAGCAAGCATTTGTTCAGCCATATTAAATAAAATATGGTGCATAAGCCCAGCCCCAGACCTTGTACGTAATTTAATTTACTTAAATACTAAGGAGTGGACTAAAAGTCCGCAAAGACCTGAGGAAGTGCAGAAATACTTTCCTCGTTTAGCCACCAAAACTCGGTGCGCTGCTTTTCAGCGTCGGTCCTATCGCGATCCGATACCGCCGTGCTAAAGCGGAGGAGCTCCGGAGCATTGTCGACGTACCCGTCGCGGATTAGCCGCTTGTCCCGCGCGTCACGGTAACGATGGTATAAAACCGGGATACCGTTCCTGTCTTGTATTAACCCTAACGAATCGATATAAATGAATGCCTCTGGTGGAATTAAGCCGGACATGAGCGCACTCTCCATGTACATTTCATTGGGGTAATAAGCCCCGAATATCAGGCTGTTGTCGCTACTCATCGCCCTTGTAGCGTGCCTTCGAGTCACCTTAATTAGGAAATTATCAATTCTATTCAATTGAGCCCCATTGTATAGAACCTCGTTGCGATAATATTTTATGTACTCGGAGTCCGGCGTTCGGTACAATCCTAAGCAGGATCGGAGACAACGCCTCTCAAACAGCCGTATCCTTTCCATGTAGGATGGTGATACATTGAACCACACGGGATAACCGTAAGCGATGATCGGCCTTATGAGGGCCATGTAGCAAATGACTTTCACCCTTGAATCAAGTTGACTGCTATGAAACAATCTTCTTGTCAGAGCATAAGCCCCCCTAGCCCTGGCTTCAATCCACTGTGTGGATCTATTCCATCCCATCCTTAAAATGAATAACCCTAAAATATGGGCTCTTTGGCAAAGAAATATTAAAATTGAAATTGTCGCAACATATTTTTCAGACAGTTTATCAAAATCTTGTATAGTTCGACAAAAAAAACACGTTTATCATATGGCGAAGGGTTTAGAAATGGTTTTTGTATGAAAACGCCTCCATAAAGTGGGCTTGGGCTTAAATAATGTACAGACGAAATATTTATCTTATCAAACTCAATGATTTTACATCAAACGTTTTTTCGAATATTTTTAAAATTTTACCGAAAAAGGTTTTTTACTCTACCGTTTGGCCAAAAATAAAGTTTTTCTAAAAAGTGAGCGTGGCAGAGTGCAGATTCTGAAAATATTTACACTTGTTTGAACAGCACGTACAAGGATCACATGTACCAAATTTCATTATCCTAACTCAGAATTTAAGGCTCAAAAGCCGGTTACCTAATGACGGACGGAGGGACGGATAGACATGGCTTAATCGAATCCGCAAGCGATTCTGAGTCGATCCATATACTTTGAGGTGTTTCTATCGAAATTAGTTATCTATGTTCAAACTATGTATTAAAACGTATATACCCATATGGGATAGGGCATACAAAAATATCGCTTCTCGTCTGATCACCGAAGTCAAGAAGCGTCAGGCGGGATTAGTACTACTAAAATGGCGGACCACCACATGGGGACACCGAGTGTATTTGGCATCTTGCCTTCTAAATATTTATAATACCTACAAACAAAAATATATCGATAAACATATATTGCTGGTAACTCTGCCGAGCAGTGGAAAAACTAACTGTAATAGATTTCCCCCTATATGGTAATTTAATTCACACAGACCCTGTTTTACTGTTATGGGTGGGGAAATATTTTGTGAATACGAATTTGTTGTACCCTATATAACTATAAAACCATTGAGATGTTTTATTGAATTTTAATGAATATGACGGATAGATGATAAATAGATAGACAACGACGCGCCCAGTGGCGCTTGTTAGTGCTGATGAACTACCGTGCAGATTTCCAGTCATAGCAACACCTAAATGATTTTGCGTTACCTCTTCTCTCGTTATGATCTGAAAAATCAACCGACTAGTATCAATTGTCAAGAATGGCTGATCTCAACTTACCCGTTCGGAGTCGGCATAAAGCAGGAGGTCCAGCCATCGTGCAAGAAGCACACAAAGATAGGCCCCGGGTACTAACGAGACTGTTGCACCATCAATACTATGGGAAATAAGTGTCATTTTGTTGATGTTGATGATGCTTTCCAAAATCACACTTCACCTTGTTTTTGTTGCATAAAACTGACTAAAATGTGATTTTATGAAACGAACCTGTCGGGTTTTTCAAAAGGGACGCTACAAAAGTTGAGCGACAGGGGCAGCAAACGACGCCATATTTCTTACCATTCTTTTGACATTTCTCTTCAGTAAGGGTTGCCATTTCATGATGGAAAGATATACGATCCAACAACGAGTCGAAATTATTAAAATTTACAACCGAAATTCGGAGTCAGTGGCCTCAACGTTAAGAGCGCTACGTCCAATTTTTGGTCGTCATAATCGTCATAGCAGATCAACAATTGAGCGTCTAGTGGAAAAATTTGAATCCACAGGCACAGTACAAAATGTTCCCGTGCCAGTGAGACAAAGAAGTGCCCGTAGTGTCGAGAATATTGCTGCCGCTGAGGCTTCAGTTGAAGAAAGCCCAAATGTGTCTTTCTCACGTCATTCTCAATCGCTGGGCATCTCTGTGACGTCGTTGTGGCGAATTTTGCGAAAAGATCTTGCCCTACATCCTTACAAGATTAAATTGACGCAAGAACTGAAGCCGCTTGACCACCAGAAGCGTCGTATGTTCGTGAATTGGGCTGAGCAACAACTTGAAAATGATTCGGATTTTCATCGAAAAATCATCTTCAGCGATGAGGCTCATTTCTGCCTGAATGGCTTCGTCAATAAACAAAATATGCGGTATTGGTCAGGCAGAAATCCACACGTACTCCATGAGTCATCATTGCATCCCGAAAAAATTACGCTTTGGTGTGGTTTATGGGCCGGCGGCGTCATTGGGCCGTACTTCTTCCGTGATGATCAAGACCGGCACGTTACTGTGAATGGGAATCGCTACCGTTCAATGATAACCGAATATTTTTGGCCTCAATTGGATGATATGGACTTGGAGGACATGTGGTTCCAACATGACGGCGCCACAAGCCACACAGCGAATGCCACAATCAAGTTATTGAAAACCAAGTTTGGAGAACGTGTTATCTCACGAAATGGTCTAGTCGCTTGGCCGCCTTGGTCGTGCGATTTAACGTCGTTAGACTATTTCCTGTGGGGCTACGTCAAGTCTATGGTCTATGCCAACAAGCCAGCGACGATTGATGAACTTCGTACGAATATCGAACTTGAAATTTCAGCAGTATCGGTCGATTTATGCTTGAAAACCGTCTAAAATTGGGTTCAGCGTCTGGACTTCTGCAAGCGTGCCCGTGATGGCCATGCAAATGAAATCGAGTTCCATACATAATGGCATCAAACGTACTTTCACAGGAGTAAAGAATTTTATTGATACCCGCAACCGTTTTTTTTTTATTTAAAAAAAACTTTTGTAGCGCTATTATTGGAAAACCCTTTATTTATAGGGGGCTGTGGGAATTTTCAGTTTTGGCCAATAACGGAAAATTATTATTATTCACATAGACACTGATGAACCGACTTGGGATTCGATCTTACGTCCAACTGTGAAACAGAAAGTTGCGTACAACTCAGTCGTGCACCCACTTTTCTAATTTGAAAAAGCGATCTTTGATAATTTTTGGGGGAATACCTATTTCTAAACCAATAGCCTATTGCAACTATCCAAACAGTTTTCGGATTTCCACCACCTCGAAAACAAGTACATGAATCCATATGTACATCCATTTAGAAGGGAATTTCCAATCATATGTAAGAAATCCCTGTTGCAAACGCATAAAAACTGCAATCCTTGCAATTGTTAATTGGAATACACAAACCATCCTCTCTGCAATGGGCTAGTACTCGTTTACCTTGTGGACAATTTCATCCCCGCTGACCAGACATCCGGTAGCGCAGAAAAATCATCTCAATTCGGATTATCGCACGATGGTTCACAATGTCGCCTGGAGCTATCTATATGTATCAATGAACAAGGTATCTGTACGATGATAAACAGAAACAAAGTTACAAAAAAAAACCGAACGAAAACATCATCCTTAAAGCCAAAAATAAACTTTTTACCACGCAACAACGAATCCTTTTATTTTCAGGGTTTTTTTTGTTTTCACATCGTTTTCAATTAATTTCGAGATGAATTGTTTGAAGCCCTCAGATTCATCATACTTAAATTTTAAAGGATGTCTAAGAGGATATCACTGGTTTTTACAATCGTCATACCTGTGATGACACCATCTCCAGAAGTCACTCAATTGAGATGAAGGAAGCCAATGGTTTGGTTTGAATGTCTGTTGGGCATACTCTTGAGGGTAGATAGGAGTCCTTGTCGTGGCGAGTGTCACCGAGCTCTTGGAAAGATGGTTATCATCGGGCACGTTGGCATTGGAGTATGCAAACAGGTCATGGATAGTTTTGATTTACTATTTGGGGAAACTACTTCAATGGTAATGTACTACTATTCGATGTTTTGAGGATAATGGTTAATGGAAAATGCAGATTTGATGTCATTCATTAAATAGCTAGTAACTTAGTATTTGTTAGAGCAGCCACATGAGAATTTAGCGGACAGAAGGTCGCAGCTCAAAGCTCGTCCTTCTTAGATGTTGAAACAAAAGCTATTTGTTACAACCACATGTATCCAAATATGCAAATTCAATGTTCTTTCAATACTATTCCCCCGGTCAAAATGCCCAAAATTATTTTCATTTATAAAATATATTCTCTTTCAAAATGTCCGTCAGCCCATCTCCTTCTACAACCAAGCATTTAAATCAAAATAAAAATTCTTAAGTATTCTAAACTGTTAACCACAAAAAAAGAAAACATTTCCGCCTCCTCATATACACCCCGCATCCATGACTCAAGTCTGATATCCGTACATGAGGTTCTCCTAACTCACAATTTGTCCCGAAAGTCCTTATGTCATTTATAAAAATTGTTTCAACCATAAATATCAGGTTAAACCCTGTTTTGCCACAACTCAAAAACAAATAAAAGGATTTTACTCGGAAAAAAGGACAGCAACAAAAAAAAAACCGTACAAGAGGACCCAAACAAAATCCCCAACAAAAAAAAAAGAGAAGGAGAACTAAAAACTTTTCGAAGCCTATAACAACCGCAAAAAGTGAACAAACAGCGAAAATCCTTTATAACAACTTTTCACAGGGATTATATCTATATACACACACACATAACCACCTATTGCTATCCATGGAGAAGGCCAAAAAAATATACGTATATATAAAATATATATTATTGTATTAGGGTATCCACACACCTCTTAGCAGCCTCCCTAACCAGCCCCAGCCCCAGCCCCAGCCAACCGCACACTAGTCACCCTATCTCTGAGTCTGCCTTGAGCATCGCTTTTATACCGAATAAAGACGAGCCGCCAGAATCAAAATTGTATAACATATATCCTCGTAGCATAAAGTGTTGCGGGGGTAGAATAGCATAGGCGCATTAGCTGAAGATGAAGGAGGATATTTTCACAGAGACACACACTCGCTGCTAAAGGAGGAGACGACGGGCGATCATCAGACGCTGTTGGAATATACATATTGTAGTAACGCAAGCTGTTTTGAATTTAAGGAATATTTTGGGTCCTTGCCAAAAACCAACACCAACCACCAGCATCATCACAAACTAGTACTACTACTACTTTGAGGACGACGACAAGGACTACGAGATGAGCATAAGTCTTAGCAATGGCCTACAAAAAAAAAAAACATACAACAACAACTAACGACAGATAGAACCCGAAAAAAGGACGAAATATCAAGTTAAAATAAAAGCACATCGCATGTCAGACCACTTTACAGCAGCAGCAACATCAGCCTAAGCAAAGGGTTTGCGGCGAAAGTGTTGGTGATAATGATGATCATCATCATCTTAATCCTCACCCCCCAAACAGTGCATATAATGAAGACCGATTCCCGCTAGGCCTAAAATCACACAACTAACCCCCCCACCCACAATAACAACAACAAGGACTCATAGGGACAAATCTGTCAAGGCACAACCGAAAAGTGTGCGCTTTTAAAATTGTCTCTCATCGTTTTGAATTATTTATTACAGTAGCCGCTTAAATAAATGTCTTTATTGCTTTTGCCCTGTCGCGGTGGTGGTTGGCTCCTTCGTTGTTCCTAAACTGTCAGTTTTCATAAACACACACCATCCACACACCGCTGAACGAACGAAAAAGGGGGATGACGGGATGAATCCTTGGGAAAATTTCACTTTGATTATGATAATGCAGTCAGGTTTTTGAGCCTTTTCATGGAAGGAACGTATGTTGCCGGAAAGGGGTTATACGTGGACTCACTTCTTGTTGGAAAAGTTGAATTTGCGGTCGAATTGTTGCTGGACGTTGGATATAATGGTGTATGGGTAGTGTTGCATTTAGGATGCCCAATCTGTATGGTGTTATATAATTTCACGTCAAAGCTAATGGAGGATTAAGTAATTTCGAAAGGATTGCCATAGGATAGGATGGTTTATTGAGAATGAGCGGAGGATTTATTCGGAATGTCTTAATTGCTGGGTTAGTGCTAGCAGGGAAATGGATAATCATAGAAGGCATGTGGGTATCGGTGACTTGGATATGCATAAACAATGAAAAGCTTTTGCAGGCCATGTTTTCAGGTTAATCAAACCAGGAAATGTTTTCAAATGGACATGGTGATATACATTTTTGTAATGGCCTCTAAGTCGTCCTGTCGTGTCTTGTAAAACTTAATTGGATAGGAATTACGTTTTCCATTGTGTGACAAAAATTGTGGAAGTTAGGGGCCAGATGTTGTTAAAGATCTTTATTGACACCAATCAAATGCTGGTTTTGGTACATTCGGGTTTTCCTGGAGTTTTAATAGCTGTTCTTATGAGCTATTCTTTGAATATTACTTTGTTTATGCAATCCGCCTTATGGACGATTCTTTGCTTACTTCAAAGCTGCACCCTTTGGTATAGCGAAGGCTTATAGATGTTCTTTGTACGTGATATTATAATGGCAGATGTTCGGAGAAGCTCAAAGAAATCATCCCTAGACTCGTTGCATTTTAGAGACCGCCATAAACATTGCCAATCTAACAACGATATGAACATTGCAATACAAAAATTATTTTCGTTACAAAACTAGCAATGGGGTACAACACCCTAAGAAGCACAGGACATTCTTTTTCACTTTCTACTCCTTGATATTTTTCCCAAGCAAATGTCAGCTAACTCAGCCATCTGACTTAACGTTTTCCAGCAGTGGTCAAATATACAAACTGGCTACTCAACAATTATAAACGAACGTACCACGTAGAACTTCGATAAGAGTTTCCGTGTCACAATTGCAGACAGATCCTCATGGGAAAGTAACGAACCTGCAGAAAATGGCTCGATACATTTATACACCGATGGCTCTAAAACAAATAACTAAGTGGGTGCTGGTGTCTTCTCCGACAGGCTTAACCTCAGCCTATCTTTCCAACTTCCTGATCATTTATGAGTTCCAGGCGGAACTCATGGCGATCAAGAAAGCCTTATCTTGGCTGAAAGAGAATGTAATATCTGTCAAGCGGACATCAAATACCTGGAATCAGTCTCATCTAACTCAATATTGATTGAGATCTAACTCAGATTGCTGGTCATCCCTTATAAGAATGTAAGACCAGTTTAGCACTCACTTATGCTTTGTGCCTGTGCATATTGATTCCGGAGAAGTGTAAGGCTGATGAACCCCCCAGGAATGGAACTAAATTAACAGACTTACCTGATATCGGTATACCTGGTATTCCTACCTGGCATTCTAATAGCATTTCAAATCTAAGATGGAGTCTTGGCACGTCATGTCATATTACAAAACAAATCTGGCCAAAGATGGATTTTAGAAGATCCAATGGACTGATCTATTTGAGGTAGTGCGGGACTTTGTCTAACTACAAAGAATTATTCTTGCCAACCGCTGTTTCTTCGGGCTAAGAAGGCAATTAAGTAGTATGGCCCTCACTAGAACTACTAAGGAGAAACTATATGAGACCCTGATCATCCCAGTCCAGCTCTACGGCGCTGAAGCATGGATCGTATCAAAAGTGGATGAAGAAATTCCATGTCCTCTAGTCCTAACTCGTCAAATTGCGGCAGAAAAAACTCGGTTAACATGGCCCTATAGCACGCACCGTCCACTGTTGTCGTTTGGCCAGAGGCGTTCTCGAAAAAAAATGGTCCGATGAATCCTTCAGCGTGAACAGCGCATCATGTAGTTACTTTGGTCGCTGTCATGGCTCCTCGTGCACTACTCGTGCATTTTCGTTGCGATAGTTTTGCTTGTTCACGTACCCGCTGAGGTGGAAATGAGCCCCATCGCTCATTATGATTTTGGTTGAAAAATCGTCCTCTTCGTCCTCGATATTGAGGATGGCTTGGGCGTAGGTTACACGTGTTTGGCGGTCGACAGGCAGCAGCTGATGCACGGACCCGATTTTGTAAGGGAACACGCGCAAGTCCTTGACCAAAATTCGCTGTAGGGACGACCGGCTGATTGCTAATTGCGAGGCACGACGTCTGGTCGATGTTTCCGGCGACATCCTCGGCAACAGCCGCTATATTCTCGGCACAACGGGCGCTTTGGGGCCGGCCACTTTTGGCAACGTCTCTTGTGGTCCCATACTCGGCGCAGTATTTGCGCAGTCGGTGTCGGACGGCCGGGGAATCGGCGACGGAATTCGCGCTGCGCCAACACTACAGACGAATTGTTACGAAAAATAAATAGACACGATAATTCCGCGTTCTTATCTAGTCCACAAATGTCAAAACAGATTTGACATTGGCGGCCATTTGCAAAAATAAGAGCATCTTCCAATAGGGTGATCTCTTTTGACCCAACTTGTAGATAGGCACGCAGTAAAGCTGGTCCTGTATTTAAACGAATTCTGCTGAAGGTTTTCAAATTCCGGTATAAACGTTTTGTTATTACATTTCGACATTATTTATATAATTTTTATCATCAATAACCAAAATTGTTGGGATTTTATCAAACAAGGCAAAGTTGCGTACGACCCAGTAGTGCACCCACCACTCGATTTCTAGCGGAAACATAAATTTCACATCGGAAACGCGGCAGTCATTAATAAATTGTGTGGCTGTGTTCGTTGATAATGGCGTGTGTACCAAATGGGTAAGGTGTTCATATATTATTGAATTAGTAATCGTGATTCCACGTGATGTTTTAGAGATTGAAATCGTATGTTGCCGGAAAGTTGGTGGTTTTTTAGTGTCTGTCGAATCGTGTTTTCGCGAAGAATATTCTAAAATCCGTGTAAACTGCATTCTGATATCAAAAATAGAAATTTTTTCTTTTTTTTCGCAGAATTGTGAGAGCTTTTCTACCAGCGTCTGCGAATTTATTCGTCTGTGGATTCCTAACTTTGTTTTTGCTTCTTGGATCGACCAAGGCCAGTAGTACTGACAAACTATCTGAACAAATCGCCCATTTCCATTTTCTTAGGAAACTGAATGGCTTATTCTTTAGTTATATGCATGGAGGCTATAATTGATACGATAATAGAGCCCTCTTGGCCGTGTTGTATTCGATTTTTAAGCGTTCTTTGTAGGTGAAGTTCCATATTATGCTTCTTAGACCGTACAAATTGTCCGGAATGTGAATCCAAAATTGCATTGTAAGTGTTGCCATTTCGAAGTTCTTGCAGATCGAGAACGACTGACTCCATAGAAATGGACAAAGGCATTAGTGACGGTGTGTATTTGGAGATTCTTTTTAAGTTTAAGATGTTTGGTATACTGTATCAACTGAGTCGTAATCAATTTCTTTGACGTAAAGGCTTTCTCGTATCTTCTAAGAATATGATATTAATTCAGCCCTATTCAGGGGGTCCGTTAGGATGTATTTCCGAAATGAAGCTTAGTTCTAATCGGAACATCAATTTTCTTTCGAGTTATCCGCTGCGGAACGAAAATGAATGTATCATGCAACGAATATTTTCAGCAAAAAGGGGTTTCGAAAATTGAAAATCAGCCCAACATTGCTGATGACTGTACCTCCCCATACTTCATAAAGTGCAAAAAAAATTCTCTCAATTATCGCCTAACCATAGGTATACAAATAATTAATGAATCTGCATCTACTTCACTCAACATCATTTTAAAAAAAAATTGAAAAACGTCAACAACACTCTTCTCATGGAACCACTGAAAAAGATTTCCCATCGAAAAAAAAAAGTTTAATATTCACTGTAATTTGTTAATGGAAAATTGAAATCAAAATACCAATTGGTTTTCATTTTCTGTCAGATTTCCACTTGTCGGCAGTCATGTGGAATATTTTCAGTACATTTCCGACCACTTGATAGGTAATTTTTTTTTTTCAATTTTTGTGTTGTTGGTAATTCAATTTTTGTCTGCTGGATACCGCAAGCAAATTAAAAATTTCATTAAACGCTGATTAAAGATACATACACTCAATTTACGCAAAAACTTATTCAACAACAATAATTATTATGTGCGCCAGTATAAAGCCGTGGAAACAGTAGAACAATGCATAACTTATCACATCCTGTGTATCTCATTTAAAAAGGTCTACTCTCTCCTTGTTGGTTTTAAAAGCGTTCAAAATTAAATTATTTATTTACGCGTGTATATCAGAGAGCCCCTGGAGTTTGATTTATTATCATCATTATTGTGGAAACGGGGAAATGGTAATCAATAGGCACTTGTCATTCAATGGCAGGTTTTTTTAAAGTATGTGTCCTAATGGTAGTTTTTTATTACAAATTAATCAAAATGCTGCTTAATGAAATGCCACTTTTCCTAGCATACTCAGTGTTCTCACAGTAATATATATCTAATATCCATGAGGGAAAATAGCGGTATCCGGGCAAGCTAATCAACTTTCAAACGCACATCAACAAGAAATTCCTGCTTTGACGATGAATACCGACGGATGACAACGCCTTCAAGAAAACCAAGTTCAGCTTTTAAGCAAGTTGAATCAATGAAAGCGATATGCCCATATTTTCAGTACTGAGCTTACTCTGAGTTAACCCAGAATATAACCCCGGAATAAATTTAATCCAGAGTAAACTCATGAAGCCGTTTTTCAGTGCGGGATTACATTTGATTCCTATTGTGGTGATGTAATTTGGTAGCATTCATGATTTATCGAATTTGCTGTCAAAAATTTATCGAACATTATAGAATCCTGTTGCAGATTCTGTACTTTCAGTTATCAGCTTATTTTGCTCCAAACAAATGAAAATGCTTTGTCGTGATCTTAAAAGTCTTTTTCTTCTTAAAACAGGTCAAACCCAATACTTAAAACAGTTTTGAGTCGCTGGGATATGAATTTAAATATATCGTACACGTATTTAATTTCTAAAAATTTAATAAAAAAATTTCGTCATATATTATCATCTGTCAAAATCAAAATGTGATCATTTAGTCCCAGGGTTTACTCACCAAACTTGATGGGTTAACTCGAAGTTAAGTCTGGATTTAAATTTACTGAAAAACTACTTTCTCGAGCTAACTCGAGTTTAATCCCATAACAGGGATGATGTTGCACTGAAAAACCGGGCCTAAGAGACCAGTTATAGCTATCATTGAACGACTTCATTGGAACACAAAACGTGATGGAATAGAAAAAAGAAAATAGAAATGTCTCCCCCATTACTCACCAAACTTGATGGGTTAACTCGAAGTTAAGTCTGGATTTAAATTGACTGAAAAACTACTTTATCAAGCTAACTCGAGTTTAATCCCATAACATGGATGATGTTGCACTGAAAAACCGGGCTTAAGAGCCCAGTTATAGCTATCATTGAACGACTTCATTGGAACACAAAACATGATGGAATTGAAAAAAGAAAATAGAAATCTCATTCCCATAGCTTCTTGTAGGAATTATTGGAAAATTCCGTTGCAGTACGGTGGAATGGCAATCATTACTTCATCGAAGTAAATGTTGATCAATGAAAAACAAGAATTGATTTACTGCGAAAAATATATTTAGAAATTCAAATATTTTTAGATTATCATGTTCTAAAATTCGCTTTGATTTGACACCAATTTGCCAATGGTTTGATTTATAATGAGGGTTTTTAATGATAGCTATAACTGCTCCCTAAAAGGTAAAAATTCATCAACTTCATTGACTTAGTCGCTAGGAACCAAAGAACAACAATGCTCTAACTCTTAGAATCTTTGAATCTCAGGCCCCAAGTTTTAGACAAAAAGAAGGACTTAATCGTCGATCTGAAGATCAAGCGATCATGGATTCCTTAGCTTTTTAAAAATGTGTTGGTTTAAGACTATTTTTTTTTTATTCATTTTTTTTCATTAACTTAAAATATTAAGTTAGTGGGCGCTGTAAGCTTATAACTAACATTACATTACTAAAATATTACAGAAACAAATTTCAATCATGTACCATCTTGCGAAGTACCATTTGGTCATTAATCAAACCCATGTCATCAAAACAAACATGTCGATGGCCGGATTTCTAAGTTATCTTTGGTGAAACTCTGTTCTCATTGAAATAATGTTCGAATTGTTGCCCCAAATGCAATGCTTGTCTTTGTAACGCATTCCATCCATGGAGTAGTAGAAAATTATTAATTTTTATTTCCATAATTAGCTAATTTCTAAGGATCACTTCTACGTACGAATTCATCTATCGTGTTGTCAGATGATTTTTGATGAAAGTAGAACATGGGGTTCCAATTCCCACACCGATGACGAACATAAAAAAATGGTAAAGCTATGAAAAACAAAAAAAAATGTAAAGATTTTGTTTAAAAAAATGTTTATTATGTTTCTTAGGCATCCACTTCCTCAACATAAAATATATAGTTTTATATTTCAAGGTGGGTATAGGACTCAATGGAAAAAAATTAGTCTGAGCATTATGTCCATTTATCAGTTTTGAATCATTAGTTCTTTTCGTTTACTTGATTTTAGTGATCTCCGATTAATTTCAGTTTTTTTAATTTTTGTTTGGTTTTTTTTAAGTCTACCATTATTTAACAATTTACATTTCTTTTTTAATGTTAAAAACAAAGCCTTAAAGAAAAACAAAAAATATATATAGAAACAAAAATATTAAAAAAAAAACTTAAAAATAATGTTAATTTAATATTAAGATTAAAAAAAACTCTTCAAGTGCAAAATAAAATTAAACTAAAAATTGACAAAAAAAAAAAACATTGACATCACTCACAGTACTTCGCACATGAATGCAACGAACTACAGACACAGCACTGACGACTGAGGCCATCGATTATATTAAAAATTAATGCCCCATTGGTAAAAAAAAAATATTTTTTTTTGTATCTAGATCTGTTAAAAGACCGTTTTTGGCAGTTGTGTTCCGTTGGGCAAAAAATTGTTTTTTTCTTATCAAAGATCGATTTTTCAAATCTATATTTTTCGGCAGATTTAACCCTTCGGTAATAACACAATTGATAGCTGTCAGTTTGACTAGAGTGAGTTTCTATTTGATTTATCATTAAATCGGTTATAAAAAACAAAAATAATCAACCATGTAACTTGAAACTTGACTGCTACACCGACACTAACCTTACAGACACGAAATTACAACAAAACAAAGGCAAACATGAAAGCAATCTGAAATCGTGTTCCATTAATTAAAATAACGATCAAATTTCAGATCAAAATCTAGATTTATGGATGGAAATCACCATAAGACAAGTTGCCAAGTAGATAAGTGAATATCCCGGAAAACCCGGACATTTAAAAAAAAAACTATACCGGACCTTCTCCGCAGAGACAAAAACGAGTATGAGAAAATTCCTGACGCAAGGCAAGTCTAAATTTATCTAACTATCCAATAGTTAGCTACCTGAAATGCTTAAAAAAAATGCCTGGATAGTTAAACTAACCACTGAATCGGTGAATAAATACGATCGTGCAAGTGGCAGACGTATCGAGCATTTCCTTACAAACTCCCCACACATTTTTACCAAGCCAAAAATACATGAATTAAGAACCAAACATGAATTAAGGAAATCAATGAAATGCCAATATTCAGTCATGTCATTTTCTTTTGACAAAATGTGGCATTAAATATTTTGTCACAAGAAAATGGCATGACTGATATTTATATTACTTTTTTCTTTCACAATATTTCATAATACCCTTCGAATTGATAGAGCAGCAGGACATAATTAATTATTTTCTAGCATTTAATTGAAATTTCTAGAATGTCAACAAAAAGCTGTCACACTTCAAGAGTGCAGTACAGACTCTTCTTTATGTCAATGACCTCTTTCACTTCATTTCTCTTAATATTTAAACGCAGTCGAGGATTTCTCTGGTTTTCCATGCTTACCCAGTCCCACTCACAACGTCAGCATCAGCACCACAAAATGAGTGCATAATTTGAAGACTCAAGAATGAAAGAAGTTCGAGCTGAATTGGTCTCGCGAGAGTACTCAAACCAAGTTCGAGTGTCTACATCTCGCTTAAATGAGTCCTCCTAAGCCTAACATGTTGGAAAGGAATGCTCCTTTCAGCACACAAATCAATGGTTGAGTGGTGGTCTGAGCTTTGTTTGAAAATGTAACTTATACTCGCGGTGTACAGTTTACAGACCGCCACCACTCATTTCCACTTCTAACTTTTCGACGACAAGTTTTCGTCAGCAAAATGCACTGGAGTTTGTCTGTAAAGTTTCTCTGAGATCAGTCCCACCCACTTCACACCACAATGGCAAAATCCACCACGAACAAAGAAATGGTTTGAACTCAAGCAGCCATTGAGCAGCCTCTGAAGAGAAACACATAGCAAATGCAACTGACTCGATCTAGTTTTATTCTTCTCCAATGCTTGGTCGAGTGCGGTTCGCCGTGCACTATGTGTAATGCCCTGTGTAAGTAAATATTTTTCAAAGTTTTTTTTTTTAACTCGAATCTTTTTTTTTTTAGGTGTGTTTTCCTTTTAATTCTTTTCAAAAGTATTTTCTGATTTAATTGTGTATACGCCCACATAATCGGGTACCGAGTGCCGACAACAGGATTGTGAAATTTTAATGAGAAAACTTCATTTGCTTCCGCTATGTGAAGTCATGTTCAGACATGGACAGGATGTTTTTTTTTAATCGGTGAGTGATTGTGTTGGGTTTTCATTACCAGATAATTATATTATCATCTGCGCACTTATTTTTTCCATTGAATTTTAATTAATTATTATCAGTGACTAAATTGGGTTCATTATGTGTGCATTATTTGGAAATTATTTGTGAACATATATTTCGGAGAAAATTGTATACGAACTGTATTACCATCAGTCGGCCATTTGTTGAAATGGCAAGGTAGAGTTGTCAAAGTTGCTTTCGTGGGGTTGGGTTGGTTTTTTTTTGTGGGAGTTTATTAATTAATTATTTTAAATTATTTATTAGTCAGCATACTTCGGATAGTTGTAAAGTGTTTTAAAAAGGTGGGTGGTTGTGAATAGGTATCAACAGTTTTATTAAATGAAAATGTGGGGTAATTTCAGTTGCCAATATAAAACCTAAAATTTGCACTTGAAGAGTGAAATGAAATATAAGATGAACATTAAACAAACAAGCAGATCAGTAGAAACAAAATAGTCAATTATTCTACTCAACATATACATAACTACATTGATGTGGAAAATTGTTTTTCTCTCCCATGATTTCAAGAATAGTCTGGTGCCAACTTTTTTGCATTTGAGATGATGATGAGGTTTTAAAAAATAATTGGTTATTAATTGGCCTCACACATCATGTCTATCCTCTCAGCACTGTTCTTGTGTAACTCCCTTCGGTCACGATCTATGAATCTTGAATCTTTGCCTTGAAAGCTCATCATTGCAAACGAGGCCCACGCTTTTCGCAGAGTATCATTGATTTCTTCATCGTCGTTTGAGAAGATTCGTGGATCAGCACAGACCTGGTGTGCTTTAATTATCCATGACATTGTTGGCCCGCAGAAATTGGAGTAGGTATTCTTATAGCTTTTTACTGCCCCAATCATAATGTTTGTCCATACAGAAGTGTGCACTCATTTTCTTCAAAAAAAAATAAAATACTGGTATCATCCATTCTGTTGGTTTAATTAAAAATTGGCTTGCCTTTCCAGTCGATCCAGTCCTTTTTCAATTAGTTTTATCGGCGTTTGCCTCTTAAAATAAGGGTTTCCTGTACTGTGGCGACGATTCTTAGTAGACCATTGTTTTTGTTTATGCTCGTCATGTTTGTCGCTGTTTATTTGAAAAACATTTTGTCCATGTAGCCGATATGGCAATTTTAGCTTTTTTCCTTAGATGGGCTTTCATACTAAGATTACTAACTATTGTCACCCCCAGATATCTAAAGGTTTTTACAATTTCAATTGGCTTTCCGTTGAGATGTCATTTTTCATTTCTGCACTCTCTAACAGCTCCCTTCTTAAAAATCATAATTCTTTATTTTGTAAGGAAAGATTCCATAATTGGCAGTATAAATCAAGACGGTTAATAATAAGTTGTAAGGACTCTGGTGAATATACAAATAGAACCACATCGTCTACAAATAAAAGTTTTGCAATCTTTCCTCCAGCTAAAAATCGATCAGATCATCAATGTACAAAGCAAAGTGATATGGGCTTAGTGTACGTCCCTGTCTTACTCCCATTGTTGTTTAAAACCATTCTGATGTTTCGATCCCGATCCACACACTCGATTGGTTGACTCATTCCAGCGTTATAAAGTTTGAACAAGGCTGTCTTAATATCAACGAAAAAGGCGAAAAATTTATTTTTTTATTCGAGGGACGAGGCACGATACCAATGTTTTTTCGAAGAGCTTGTTCCAAGGATTTCTTCATTTGGGTTTAGTATACATGCTTCAGCGCAAAACCTGAATATTGTGACTAATAAACAGAATCTCCTGATTTGTTCTAGCTGCGGCTATACATCTCAACTATTGTCTTGGCCAAAAGCAACTGGCTCTTCAAATGTAGCTTTCTGACTAGATGCGATTTTCAGAATGAGCCAAAGGGAACATTTTTTCTTATGGCTAGCCCAAATGCCAGGATACTGGAGTTATCCACTGGTAAGTTAGTGGCCCAGATAAGTAATGTCTACGTTGGCCCACTCTGCAAATGACATCTCATCAGAATCTATTAGACCAAAGTTTTAGCTGGCCGCGTCATGGGTCTGTGTGAACATGATGTGTGGCTTTAAAATTGAACATTAGAAGGTGTTTGTAACAGTTAGGCTTTTTTCAGAATATCCCGAAAGTTTGGCAATGTGATCTCTTGTAGAATTTTCTGTTCTCAAACCACACTGATAGGATTCCATCAATTTATTGTTGAATGCTTTCATGCGTTCACCTGTTATGAAGGAAAGAAGATTTCCATCTTGGAGTATATTGATGAGACACCTGGGTTTTTTAGTTATTACAGTTTAAGGAGAGCGTCTTTGGAGAACGGCCATCGAATTTTAACAGCCAGCCAGAGTCACAGCATTCGTTTTGAGAACCAAGTACGATTTTGCGTGTAACCCTTGACTCAATACTATTCGGTACTTTCACGTTTTACATTTTTGCTACAACTGTGAAGCAATTTTCATGGAGTTGCTTATTTGTGATTTTTCTGTGTCTTTCTGAATGATGGTGTAATTACCCAAGTGGCTAAAAAAAAGTCAAGGGCAACTTTTTTAGATATCGTCTTCACCTGCAGTGCAGCGTTGCATTGTATTTTTCATTCCTGGATCATCTGTAGGAATTCTTCATCGATCCTAGGGTTTCTAGCTGAGGAAATAAAAAAAGCACATGAGTTACCCTTGCGGGTGTTCTTATGGATGTTGAAAATATAGTCACTGGTTTGCTGATGGTATGGGATTAGTCGGTTAATTGAAGAAAACGAAGGTTTTTGTGGTTGGCCGCTCATATTGTTGAGACATCCAAATCACTGCATTCGTGCTATTCGTCTATCGCAATGTTATCACTTTGATTTTGTGTTGAGCAGGAGACTGCCAGGTCCTTTAAAGATATATATTGCGGTCCGCATTTGGTCAAATAGCCAAGTAGCAATCGTTAATAACTTGGAATCATCGAAACATAATTTTCCTGTTTAAGGTTGTCGCTTATTTCAAATCCTCATTCGAATGAGCAACTATACTTCTCAATAGAAAACAGTTCGTGGTAAATCATCAGTCTTGCATCTATTGTTTGTTTGGCCTTTAATTTATTTTTTTCTGAATGACCGTATTTTCTGCTGTAGGGGCCCCTGCTTTTAGCAAGGCATATCCGTTTGAATGACCCCAGTCTCAGATGTTTACCAGCCATAGACATGTTAAATTAGCTTAATTGATGTACCTGTCCTCACGGCTTTGCCAAGTTTATGCCGATTCCCACGATATCAAACATCGGAAAATTTGTGTATAATTTTTATAAGCGTTATTAAAATCACCTCTCCTTATAATAGCCCCATAATATCTACAGCTTAAGGATAACATCCATCAGAAACATAACATTTCCATCCAGCAAATTGGATTTGAATTTCTTGACACTTGTATCAACTTGAAAATTATGCTCAATGTGCAACATTCAAACTGAAATTTTGCATGCAACAAGGATATAAAAAAACCGCCCAACTTTAGCATTTCCTCCACCAAACGCCTCAACAAGACGAATGCGAATGAATTTACAAACCTACCTTGGAGGGTTTTGCACTGCCAACCGTTCATCCAGGACGAGGCTAAATAAGTCTTTGATACGCGATGACCATGTTATGGTATTTCAGCACGAACCTGCAGTTCGTATGGAGTATACCAAACCCAGTGGTGCTAGTTTAAGGTGCTCAATTTGTTTGCTGTATCTAAGGGCCGGTGAACCTTTAATTCTTTGATAATTTCTCAAAGTCCCGTAGTCGTCCTGTGTGTTTTTTTTTTTTTTGGCAAATTTCTTTTATTGCTTTGCTCCTGTTGGTTAGTGAGGTGGGGGGGGGGGGGGGGGGGGGGAGGTGTTTATACATAAAATTTTGTTGTTTCCTTAAAACAAAGGATAAAGCAACATTTTGCAATCTGAATTACGATGCAGAGTCATGTCCTGTGTGCATTTTTATGGGGGTTGGTGGGTGCGGGCGGTTTTCCAAAGCAGAAATACGATTTGAGCTCAGGTGTTTGTGTTTGCTGGTTAAGTTCAGGTAGCTCTGCCTAATAGCTTTAGCTTAACAGTCTCTTAAGTTTCGCAATAAAATTGGAAGAAGACAAGGCGAATACAAGGAAGTACACCTGATAGAGAAAACAAAACAACTCTCGAATTCAATTCCTTTGAGACATGCACATGTGCATGCTCTAACAAAGTGAACCATTTTTATCGTTTAGAAGGACATTCACACCTGTTGCTTGTGTGCAAGTCGTCTGGAGGTTGCAAGAATTCGCATGGTTTGCGTGTGCTAGGTGTGTTTTTAGATTTTCTCTCAAAATATAGTCTTTTGTGGAGAAGACCATAAATAAGTCCGATGCTTAGTAATTTTATATTCTCTTAGGTTTGTTGTTTTAAGTGAGTCTTTTACTAGCTAAGTAAAAGTGGTGTTTGTGGGTAAGGAAACATGAACGCTTATTGGCAAGTTAGGCAGTTTAACTTTAAAAGCGTGTAAAAGTATGAAAACCATTTCTGGAAGAACTTTGGATTTGTCTACGTAGGTAGGATTTGGATTTAAATTTTTTTTTGCATTGCAAAACGTATACAATGGGAAACCTACAAGCGGAGCTGCGGTATATTGGGCGGCCCTATATTCCTAATCATAACTTTGATGATCAGATAAAGAAAACCTTCAATCTTATGCAGAATCCGAACGGCTGAGCTATGACAGTTGAAACAAAAGATTTGCAAGATCATCGCTAGTTTGATGAGGTGGATTTTTGGTTTTGCGATCCACTTGGTCTTTACCTGATCTTCTTCTGAAAAGTAAGTTTTGCCTTATCGGCATTTTTCTAGGTTGTTTGCATCTTCCTAGATCTCGGTTTCTCATAGTATTTTTGTTGTTTCGTGTTGAATATCCTTGTGATGAGCCGGATACTGACATGTTTCTTGAGCAAGGGGAGAAACCGCACGCTGGGTAGCTTTAGTATTCGTTTTCAGACGTGGCGTCACGTAGACTTTGTTTGTTGACAGTATGCTTAAGATATTTTTTATTGTTAACATTGGACATCACGCAATATGATTTTAACGTCGTATTTCATCAGTGCCTTATGAGGTTTTGAAATATTCTTTGGTGGTTCATCCTTCAGACAATGAAGAACCTTCAGACTTATGCTAGAAATACGTTCACATTGTTGCTGTTAATTCTTTTTTAATTATAATTAGCACGCGCTAGAGAGCTTATGAATACCCTTATAGTTTTTTGGGTACAGCCCGGGTATTACGGAAATCGGGGTGAAGAAAAGAGGAGATACTGATGTGCGTTGGTCTTAGATTTTTGTAAATTGTAATGGAGAGGCAAAACGGAGTTTAGTAAAGCATACCATATTCGTGTTGTTCGGTTTAGGGGCTTTGGAATGATTCTCTATATTCCATAGTATGTCCGAAGATATGCTTTAAGGTACGTCCGAAGATAGCCTTGAGAGTAAATGACTATCATTAATGGCATGTCGAGTATTACGATTGAATGTTTGAAGGGTTGAAATGCAGCTAGCTACAATGATACAATGATGTTCAAGCTACACTTTATAGTTCGCTACGGTTGAATCTCATATCAGTTTTATCGCTCGATTTCGTATCCTTTCCAGTAGATGCATTGATGTTTACTCTGCATCTGACCAGATGTAAGCGTTGAACTCAAGTTTGGAGCGTATATTCGCTTGAAATATTGAGGCCAGATCATTAAATTACCGCTGCCAATATGAATTCATTTCCCTCGTCGCAGAATAAGTTTCCTTGCGTTGGTTAAAATCAGCAATCAGCATTCATATGATTTCGTTAAAGAATCATCCGCATCCGAACAGATTCAGCTTACCATAATCAGTTTACTGGACGAAGTAAATGTGACAGTAATTCATTCGCTCGACCCATCTTAGTTATGTGTGCTTTCTAGCAGCTTAGGAAGTGCCTACTTGAGGGTTGAATTACCCCGTGTATTCATAATAAAATCCGTCCCTTTCGGAGTCTCCGCAGCAGCATTTTCTTAGAAGAAAGATCATGGTCCGGCCATTTATAGACGCCATGGAGGACGCACCGTTCTTTTTCTTTTCTTGTAAACGATGAAAACGTCTGCGCCATAAAACACTATTTTTTCACGAAAGCATTTTGGGCAAAAATGTGAGCTTTCTACGTGCTCTCATCCTCCACACTTCGGCAATCGTTGATAGTATCATCTGACTTATCAGGCACATGGCACGCAAACTGAAAATGAACAGATTACTTTGGAAATGAAAAATATTGAAGAGTATCCGAAAGTCTTTCTTGGGGTTTGTCATACGAGTCGATGTTATTTTCTATTTATCTACCATCACGTACCAGAAAGTCTCCTACACTATCCTCAACGATTATGGTTTTGAAAGTTGCGCAATGAGTACCGTGCCCATTTTTCTTTCTAGTGCGTTTCTAGGAGTTTCATACTTCCGGCATTCCAGCAGCACGTGCTCGGCATTTAAGACTTTATCATCACAACAACGACAATGTTAATGGGTCATCAGCCAGCCTTAACCTGTGTTAAGGTCCTTAGCTAACTGCCTCCAGTTGCGCATTCCAAGTTGGTTGAGGTCGGTTTCTACTTGTGCGCGTCACTTAAGGCGCCTGACGTCTGCTTGGGAATCGAAGAATCTGTGTCCCTTTAGAAATTGTGATAGGTAGAAATTTTCTAAATATGCGTTAAAGTCAACTAGCATGATTTTTCCAATGATGTTAGGGTAGTCGCTCATAAGGGTTTTGTTTGCTTCGAAATAATTTGTTTTTATAACACAACCCCCGAGGTGCTGGAGTAGTTTCAATATATTACCGCGAGGATCCACTACACTCTTATCAGTATCAACCGGGTGTATAAGTGCTGCGAACCTCACCGTTCAAGGGACTTGACTAATTAATGACTAAAACACCTTGATCCTCTGTTGTCCGAATATGTCACAGCAGCTCATGCTTATTTCCAGCGCAAATAGTATTGTAGAGGCTAACGTTTATTCCATTTTGAAAAAAAATTATCTGCTGCCTGTGAAAAATATGACCGCTAGGATGTGGGACCAAGTTTTCCGTCATCAGTATCCACTACGGAATGGATTAAGCACTGCCGACCATCCCCATACAAGGAAGTTGACTAACCAATGAAATGCTTAGATCATCTGATGTCCGAATATGTCAGAACAGATCATGTTCACGCCCAGCCTGTCTGGAATAAAGAATCTATCGTTTTCTCCATCTTGCAGTCTGGAAAAAGGATGACGTGCTGCAGTATGTGGGCGGTGAAAAAATTTCTATAATTTTAAGTCGATATGTTAAGGCTAATCGTAGTCTCCCAGTTGATTTTTGTATTATTTGCGGAGTCAAAAAGGGATAATCTGACATCTGATCCGAGTATTATCAATTATGCCAACCAAAAAAGCGTATCTCAACTTAACCGTTCCGCTTCGGCATAAAACAGAAAGTCCTCACTCATGTATGGTTGTGAGAAAAATTAGCATTTCCCTTAATCCATTAAGGAAATTTTAAGATAATAAGATATTTTCACTGCCCCTCTTGCGAAGGTCTGACAAGCTTTAAAGAGTTTAAAACTATCATGAGAAGCTTGCCAAATTTCCTTTCGTACTCTGCGTTAAACAGGAGATCCCATTATTTGCGAGCAAAATAAAACCTCGCACACACAAACGAATTGAGAACCAAGGTTTGCGGATCTGTATGGGCCGTTAATGTCTGATTTTTATTTTTGTAGGTACCGATTGGAATCGGTTCTTTGACCCTCAGCGATAGTAAAAAGGCCAAACAAACATAAAGCATCCACAACAGTCGTGTTGTTAGGTTTCAATACGAATTTCTATATATAAGTTTACGCCCAAGAAAAGCCTTAAGGGAAAACTATTGAATGGATGAAATGCAAATGGAATATCCGGGAAAGACTTTCGATCTACGAACTTCCAACTCATATCGCACCGGGTTTATGTGATACTCTACAAAGATTTTTTATTCAAACAAAATGATGAGTGACATTTTTATAAGTCACTAAAATCAGTCCACACGATGTATGCCTTTTATTTTTTAATTTTTTTTGCTGATTTTTTATTTTATTTAAAAAAAAAGCATTGGCAGCCACACCCACCTCATTACTTATTTTATGTATTTGGATTCAATTATAATTTACTAAGACTTTTTTTCGTCCTCTTTGCTCTTATTTTATTCAGCTAGATAGTTTTTGTGGAACTCCTTGATGCTGCCTTGAATGATGTTCTTGAATTTCTAAAGAAAACACTGTTCCAGTTGATGAAATCATTACGTCACGAAGATTACAAAAGGAATTCACCACGAAATGATCGCTCCTCAAATTCACCACTTCTTCTTCTCAATTAATTAGATTATAGCTGTAGGTCGTTTTCAAGCTAGGGCTTTGGCAATTTCTGACACAAACATTTCTGACGGATTTAGGGGGTAAATATAAGCTAAAGAAAGATAAAGGGTTTCACTGGGAACTGTGCGACTGATCCCGCGTGGCGTCCGTTGTCCCTGGCGAGAAAGACAAAGTATGCATGCCACTTACTCTGACGGTTGATGGAAGGCTTCCATGGATGAGAAGCTCGCATAAAAAACATACGTTAGCTGATTTCCAATGCGAACATGTTATATGCTTCAGCGTCGGACATAGTAAAGCCACGTTGTCTGATGCTGTGCAGAAATATGTTTGCATTTTCGGTCAAGTCGCTTGAATGTCTGCTCGTGAAGTCGTAATCCGTGATAAGCGTCATATGCGCCACTTTTTGCGTGGTTCTTTAGTGATGTACTTTTGATTTCTTTAGTTTTCCCAATATTTTCTTAGAATAGAATGTGAGCCATGTTAGGAGATGACGATATTTTCAGAGCAGGTATTTGTAGGTGATGGATTGGACTTCTTTTTGGATAACCTTTGAACGGAGGTGTGTTACCTAAATCGGCCGATGAAAAAGGAATATTGACGTTGAAGCTAACTAAATCATTTGTTGGATCATCTTTATCCTATCAACTATAAGCGGAGAATAATATGCCATAAATCTGAGAAGACTTCAGGGGTCCAAATCATCATAAAAATGTGTCGAAATATGAATGCAGTGGTATTCGAATAACATCGTGGGCTGGCCTTATGTTTATTTATCTATGTTTGAGGTGGGCTTGGTTGTCACAATCTAATTTGTAATTTTAAATCTCTAAGAAACTCATTTGTTACTCAAGGTGGTGTAGAATCACTTGTGTGGACTGATTTCAAGTTTTTTTTTATCTCTTTAGCAAAAGGCTCATTCCAAGAATTTTTTATCTATAAGACCGATGTTTTGGTGACCCAAAATTATCAGCCCGTCGAAAAATGTTATAAGCTGCCAGTTTTCTTTGGATATTTGTCAAGTTAACAGATAAAGAATAATCTTGATTCTGAATTCACCTGACTAATTTTTTCGGAAAATTTCACCAGACGCAGGAGTTAAGTTCTTTTCGTCGATAAAGCTGGATACAACAAATGATTCGCTTATAGACATCGTACATCGAGATTAATTGGGATAAGAAATTTGGCTTTAAAAGGACGGCGCATCCGCGCACACAGCAAAGGGGTCATCTATTGTAGCTTGTTTTGACGGCTCCTGACTTCTTTCTTTGTATTTTTGTTTCAATTCACCGGTCTATGAGAGAGAACCAGGGAATATTTTTTGTATACCCTTATGCATCATTGAGAATTTTCACTAGACAAAGCTTGGTATAGTTCGCCCCCATTAATGCTGTCGTATGCGGCTTTGAAATCGATTAATAGGTGGTTGGTATCGAATTTTTTTTCCGGATCTTCCAAAGTATGGTGATTTGATCAGTTGTGGACTTTCTGTGCCCAGAAACCACCCTGATAAGAGATGATCAGGTTGTTGGTAGGCGTTAACATAATACGGCAGATAGGATCTTGTAGGAAAAGTTGAGGTGACTTAGGCATCTGTAGTTGGACAAGTTCAGAGTATCGTGAATCGCTTACCTAGTTAGCATACCACTATCTTCCTTAAACTAAGGGCCACTTATATGAACAAATTTCTTCAACTAACCAGTGGATTGTTCCTTGAAATCTTTTTTATTTTTTGTAGGTACCGATTGGAATCGGTTCTATGACCCTCAGCGATAGTAAAAAGGCCAAACAAAGTTACATAAAGCATCCACAACAGTCGTGTTGTTAGGTTTCGGTACGAATTTCTATATATAAGTTTACGCCCAAGAAAAGCCTTAAGGGAACACTATTGAATGGATGAAATGCAAATGGAATATCCGGGAAAGACTTTCGATCTACGAACTTCCAACTCATATCGTACCGGGTTTATGTGATACTCTACAAAGATTTTTTATTTAAACAAAATGATGAGTGACATTTTTATAAGTCGACTAAAATCAGTCCACACAATGTATGCCTTTTATTTTTTAATTTTTTTTGCTGATTTTTTATTTTATTTAAAAAAAAAGCATTGGCAGCCACACCCACCTCATTACTTATTTTATGTATTTGGATTCAATTATAATTTATTAAGACTATTTTTCGTCCTCTTTGCTCTTATTTTATTCAGCTAGATAGCTTTTGTGGAACTCCTTGATGCTGCCTTGAATGATGTTCTTGAATTTCTAAAGAAAACACTGTTCCAGTTGATGAAATCATTACGTCACGAAGATTACAAAAGGAATTCACCACGAAATGATCGCTCCTCAAATTCACCACTTCTTCATCTCAATTAATTAGATTATAGCTGTAGGTCGTTTTCAAGCTAGGGCTTTGGCAATTTCTGACACAAACATTTCTGACGGATTTAGGGGGTAAATATAAGCTAAAGAAAGATAAAGGGTTTCACTGGGAACTGTGCGACTGATCCCGCGTGGCGTCCGTTGTCCCTGGCGAGAAAGACAAAGTATGCATGCCACTTACTCTGACGGTTGATGGAAGGCTTCCATGGATGAGAAGCTCGCATAAAAAACATACGTTAGCTGATTTCCAATGCGAACATGTTATATGCTTCAGCGTCAGATATAGTAAAGCCACGTTGTCTGATGCTGTGCAGAAATATGTTTGCATTTTCGGTCAAGTCGCTTGAATGTCTGCTCGTGAAGTCGTAATCCGTGATAAGCGTCATATGCGCCACTTTTTGCGTGGTTCTTTAGTGATGTACTTTTGATTTCTTTAGTTTTCCCAATATTTTCTTAGAATAGAATGTGAGCCATGTTAGGAGATGACGATATTTTCAGAGCAGGTATTTGTAGGTGATGGATTGGACTTCTTTTTGGATAACCTATGAACGGAGGTGTGTTACCTAAATCGGCCGATGAATATTGACGTTGAAGCTAACTAAATCATTTGTTGGATCATCTTTATATAAGCGGAGGATAATATGTCATAAATCTGAGAAACCTTCAGGGGTCCAAATCATCATAAAAATGTGTCGAAATATGAATGCAGTGGTATTCGAATAACATCGTGGGCTGGCCTTATGTTTATTTATCTATGTTTGAGGTGGGCTTGGTTGTCACAATCTAATTTGTAATTTTAAATCTCTAAGAAACTCATTTGTCACTCAAGGTGGTGTATAATCACTTGTGTGGACTGATTTCAAGTTTTTTTTTATCTCTTTAGCAAAAGGCTCATTCCAAGAAATTTTTATCTATAAGACCGATGTTTTGGTGACCCAAAATTATCAGCCCGTCGAAAAATGTTATAAGCTGCCAGTTTTCTTTGGATATTTGTCAAGTTAACAGATAAAGAATAATCTTGATCAAGTAATGGAACGTAATACTTCTCAAGATCGCGGAATTCACCTGACTAATTCGGAAAATTTCACCAGACGCAGGAGTTAAGTTCTTTTCGTCAATAAAGCTGGATACAACAAATGATTCGCTTATAGACATCGTACATCGAGATTAATTGGGATAAGAAATTTGGCTTTAAAAGGACGGCGCATCCGCGCACACAGCAAAGGGGTCATCGATTGTAGCTTGTTTTGATGGCTCCTGACTTCTTTCTTTGTATTTTTGTTTCAATTCACCGGTCTATGAGAGAGAACCAGGGAATATTTTTTGTATACCCTTATGCATCATTGAGAATTTTCACTAGACAAAGCTTGGTATAGTTCGCCCCCATTAATGCTGTCGTATGCGGCTTTGAAATCGATTAATAGGTGGTTGGTATCGAATTTTTTTTCCGGATCTTCCAAAGTATGGTGATTTGATCAGTTGTGAACTTTCTGTGCCCAGAAACCACCCTGATAAGAGATGATCAGGTTGTTGATAGGCGTTAACATAATACGGCAGATAGGATCTTGTAGGAAAAGTTGAGGTGACTTAGGCATCTGTAGTTGGACAAGTTCAGAGTATCGTGGATCGCTTACCTAGTTAGCATACCACTATCTTCCTTAAACTAAGGGCCACTTATATGAACAAATTTCTTCAACTAACCAGTGGATTGTTCCTTGAAATCTTTTTTATTTTTTGTAGGTACCGATTGGAATCGGTTCTATGACCCTCAGCGATAGTAAAAAGGCCAAACAAAGTTACATAAAGCATCCACAACAGTCGTGTTGTTAGGTTTCGGTACGAATTTCTATATATAAGTTTACGCCCAAGAAAAGCCTTAAGGGAACACTATTGAATGGATGAAATGCAAATGGAATATCCGGGAAAGACTTTCGATCTACGAACTTCCAACTCATATCGTACCGGGTTTATGTGATACTCTACAAAGATTTTTTATTTAAACAAAATGATGAGTGACATTTTTATAAGTCGACTAAAATCAGTCCACACAATGTATGCCTTTTATTTTTTAATTTTTTTGCTGATTTTTTATTTTATTTAAAAAAAAAGCATTGGCAGCCACACCCACCTCATTACTTATTTTATGTATTTGGATTCAATTATAATTTATTAAGACTATTTTTCGTCCTCTTTGCTCTTATTTTATTCAGCTAGATAGCTTTTGTGGAACTCCTTGATGCTGCCTTGAATGATGTTCTTGAATTTCTAAAGAAAACACTGTTCCAGTTGATGAAATCATTACGTCACGAAGATTACAAAAGGAATTCACCACGAAATGATCGCTCCTCAAATTCACCACTTCTTCTTCTCAATTAATTAGATTATAGCTGTAGGTCGTTTTCAAGCTAGGGCTTTGGCAATTTCTGACACAAACATTTCTGACGGATTTAGGGGGTAAATATAAGCTAAAGAAAGATAAAGGGTTTCACTGGGAACTGTGCGACTGATCCCGCGTGGCGTCCGTTGTCCCTGGCGAGAAAGACAAAGTATGCATGCCACTTACTCTGACGGTTGATGGAAGGCTTCCATGGATGAGAAGCTCGCATAAAAAACATACGTTAGCTGATTTCCAATGCGAACATGTTATATGCTTCAGCTTCAGATATAGTAAAGCCACGTTGTCTGATGCTGTGCAGAAATATGTTTGCATTTTCGGTCAAGTCGCTTGAATGTCTGCTCGTGAAGTCGTAATCCGTGATAAGCGTCATATGCGCCACTTTTTGCGTGGTTCTTTAGTGATGTACTTTTGATTTCTTTAGTTTTCCCAATATTTTCTTAGAATAGAATGTAAGCCATGTTAGGAGATGACGATATTTTCAGAGCAGGTATTTGTAGGTGATGGATTGGACTTCTTTTTGGATAACCTATGAACGGAGGTGTGTTACCTAAATCGGCCGATGAATAAGGAATATTGACGTTGAAGCTAACTAAATCATTTGTTGGATCATCTTTATCCTATCAACTATAAGCGGAGAATAATATGTCATAAATCTGAGAAACCTTCAGGGGTCCAAATCATCATAAAAATGTGTCGAAATATGAATGCAGTGGTATTCGAATAACATCGTGGGCTGGCCTTATGTTTATTTATCTATGTTTGAGGTGGGCTTGGTTGTCACAATCTAATTTGTAATTTTAAATCTCTAAGAAACTCATTTGTTACTCAAAGTGGTGTATAATCACTTGTGTGGACTGATTTCAAGTTTTTTTTTATCTCTTTAGCAAAAGGCTCATTCCAAGAAATTTTTATCTATAAGACCGATGTTTTGGTGACCCAAAATTATCAGCCCGTCGAAAAATGTTATAAGCTGCCAGTTTTCTGTGGATATTTGTCAAGTTAACAGATAAAGAATAATCTTGATCAAGTAATGGAACGTAATACTTCTCAAGATCGCGGAATTCACCTGACTAATTCGGAAAATTTCACCAGACGCAGGAGTTAAGTTCTTTTCGTCAATAAAGCTGGATACAACAAATGATTCGCTTATAGACATCGTACATCGAGATTAATTGGGATAAGAAATTTGGCTTTAAAAGGACGGCGCATCCGCGCACACAGCAAAGGGGTCATCTATTGTAGCTTGTTTTGACGGCTCCTGACTTCTTTCTTTGTATTTTTGTTTCAATTCACCGGTCTATGAGAGAGAACCAGGGAATATTTTTTGTATACCCTTATGCATCATTGAGAATTTTCACTAGACAAAGCTTGGTATAGTTCGCCCCCATTAATGCTGTCGTATGCGGCTTTGAAATCGATTAATAGGTGGTTGGTATCGAATTTTTTTTCCGGATCTTCCAAAGTATGGTGATTTGATCAGTTGTGAACTTTCTGTGCCCAGAAACCACCCTGATAAGAGATGATCAGGTTGTTGATAGGCGTTAACATAATACGGCAGATAGGATCTTGTAGGAAAAGTTGAGGTGACTTAGGCATCTGTAGTTGGACAAGTTCAGAGTATCGTGGATCGCTTACCTAGTTAGCATACCACTATCTTCCTTAAACTAAGGGCCACTTATATGAACAAATTTCTTCAACTAACCAGTGGATTGTTCCTTGAAATCTTCTTTTACATCTTCACCAAGAAAGTATTATATCGGATACCTCTCTCTGGTCAATGCTCGGAGCATTGTTATATCAACTGCAGACAGAATGAGTTTAACGAAGACCCGACCACTATATAACATAGCTAGCCAGCTATTCAAATGAAGAAGATGACCAGTGAAAATAGTATTGTAGAGGCTAACGTTTATTCCATTTTGAAAAAAATGTATCTGCTGCCTGTGAAAAATATGACCGCTAGGATGTGGGACCAAGTTTTCCGTCATCAGTATCCACTTCGGAATGGATTAAGCACTGCCGACCATCCCCATACAAGGAAGTTGACTAACCAATGAAATGCTTAGATCATCTGATGTCCGAATATGTCAGAACAGATCATGTTCACGCACAGCCTGTCTGGAATAAAGAATCTATCGTTTTCTCCATCTTGCAGTCTGGGAAAAGGACGACGTGCTGCAGTATATGGGCGGTGAAAAAATTTCTATAATTGTAAGTCGATATGTTAAGACTAATCTCAGTCTCCCAGTTGATTTTTGTATTATTTGCGGAATCAAAAAGGGATAATCTGACATCTGATCGGAGTATTATCAATTATGCCAACCAAAAACCGTTCCGCTTCAGCATAAAACAGAAAGTCCTCACTCATGTATGGTTGTGAGAAAAATTCGCATTTCCCTTAATCCATTAGATATTTTCACTGCCCCTCTTGCGAAGGTCTGACAAGCTTTAAAGAGTTTAAAACTATCATGAGAAGCTTGCCAAATTTCCTTTCGTACTCTGCGTTAAACAGGAGATCCCATTATTTGCGAGCAAAATAAAACCTCGCACACACAAATGAATTGAGAAGCAAGGTTTGCGGATCTGTATAGGCCGTTAATGTCTGATTTTTATTTTTTGTATGTACCGATTGGAATCGGTTCTTTGACCCTCAGCGATAGTAAAAAGGCCAAACAAAGTTACATAAAGCATCCACAACAGTCGTGTTGTTAGGTTTCGGTACGAATTTCTATATATAAGTTTACGCCCAAGAAAAGCCTTAAGGGAACACTATTGAATGGATAAAATGCAAATGGAATATCCGGGAAAGACTTTCGATCTACGAACTTCCAACTCATATCGTACCGGGTTTATGTGATACTCTACAAAGATTTTTTATTTAAACAAAATGATGAGTGACATTTTTATAAGTCGACTAAAATCAGTCCACACAATGTATGCCTTTTATTTTTTAATTTTTTTGCTGATTTTTTATTTTATTTAAAAAAAAAGCATTGGCAGCCACACCCACCTCATTACTTATTTTATGTATTTGGATTCAATTATAATTTATTAAGACTATTTTTCGTCCTCTTTGCTCTTATTTTATTCAGCTAGATAGCTTTTGTGGAACTCCTTGATGCTGCCTTGAATGATGTTCTTGAATTTCTAAAGAAAACACTGTTCCAGTTGATGAAATCATTACGTCACGAAGATTACAAAAGGAATTCACCACGAAATGATCGCTCCTCAAATTCACCACTTCTTCTTCTCAATTAATTAGATTATAGCTGTAGGTCGTTTTCAAGCTAGGGCTTTGACAATTTCTGACACAAACATTTCTGACGGATTTAGGGGGTAAATATAAGCTAAAGAAAGATAAAGGGTTTCACTGGGAACTGTGCGACTGATCCCGCGTGGCGTCCGTTGTCCCTGGCGAGAAAGACAAAGTATGCATGCCACTTACTCTGACGGTTGATGGAAGGCTTCCATGGATGAGAAGCTCGCATAAAAAACATACGTTAGCTGATTTCCAATGCGAACATGTTATATGCTTCAGCGTCAGATATAGTAAAGCCACGTTGTCTGATGCTGTGCAGAAATATGTTTGCATTTTCGGTCAAGTCGCTTGAATGTCTGCTCGTGAAGTCGTAATCCGTGATAAGCGTCATATGCGCCACTTTTTGCGTGGTTCTTTAGTGATGTACTTTTGATTTCTTTAGTTTTCCCAATATTTTCTTAGAATAGAATGTGAGCCATGTTAGGAGATGACGATATTTTCAGAGCAGGTATTTGTAGGTGATGGATTGGACTTCTTTTTGGATAACCTTTGAACGGAGGTGTGTTACCTAAATCGGCCGATGAATAAGGAATATTGACGTTGAAGCTAACTAAATCATTTGTTGGATCATCTTTATCCTATCAACTATAAGCGGAGAATAATATGTCATAAATCTGAGAAACCTTCAGGGGTCCAAATCATCATAAAAATGTGTCGAAATATGATTGCAGTGGTATTCGAATAACATCGTGGGCTGGCCTTATGTTTATTTATCTATGTTTGAGGTGGGCTTGGTTGTCACAATCTAATTTGTAATTTTAAATCTCTAAGAAACTCATTTGTTACTCAAGGTGGTGTATAATCACTTGTGTGGACTGATTTCAAGTTTTTTTTTATCTCTTTAGCAAAAGGCTCATTCCAAGAAATTTTTATCTATAAGACCGATGTTTTGGTGACCCAAAATTATCAGCCCGTCGAAAAATGTTATAAGCTGCCAGTTTTCTGTGGATATTTGTCAAGTTAACAGATAAAGAATAATCTTGATCAAGTAATGGAACGTAATACTTCTCAAGATCGCGGAATTCACCTGACTAATTCGGAAAATTTCACCAGACGCAGGAGTTAAGTTCTTTTCGTCAATAAAGCTGGATACAACAAATGATTCGCTTATAGACATCGTACATCGAGATTAATTGGGATAAGAAATTTGGCTTTAAAAGGACGGCGCATCCGCGCACACAGCAAAGGGGTCATCTATTGTAGCTTGTTTTGACGGCTCCTGACTTCTTTCTTTGTATTTTTGTTTCAATTCACCGGTCTATGAGAGAGAACCAGGGAATATTTTTTGTATACCCTTATGCATCATTGAGAATTTTCACTAGACAAAGCTTGGTATAGTTCGCCCCCATTAATGCTGTCGTATGCGGCTTTGAAATCGATTAATAGGTGGTTGGTATCGAATTTTTTTTCCGGATCTTCCAAAGTATGGTGATTTGATCAGTTGTGAACTTTCTGTGCCCAGAAACCACCCTGATAAGAGATGATCAGGTTGTTGGTAGGCGTTTACATAATAGTAGGCAAAGTTGAGGTGACTTAGGCATCTGTAGTTGGACAAGTTCAGAGTATCGTGGATCGCGTACCTAGTTAGCATACCACTATCTTCCTTAAACTAAGGGCCACTTATATGAACAAATTTCTTCAACTAACCAGTGGATTGTTCCTTGAAATCTTCTTTTACATCTTCACCAAGAAAGTATTATATCGGATACCTCCCTCTGGTCAATGCTCGGAACATTGTTATATCAACTGCAGCCAGACTGAGTTTAACGAAGACCCGACCACTATATAACATAGCTAGCCAGCTATTCAAATGAAGAAGATGACTTTTAGAGAGCAAGACTAACCACCACATTTTCCATAATTGTAAGGAAAATCTATTTCCCGATATTTAAAATGGAAGGAATGCAATTGACATGCGCCAGGTAAAAATTCTTGTTGTTTTGATATGAAAGGCATCGATATATTAATACCAATAAATGATCAGATAATGGCAGCATGGTTATGACCTGAAGCTGAAGAAGATAACTGCTACACATATCAATGGGATTATGATCAGGACTATTAAAAAAAACGGTTCTACTTCATTCACTGCATCCCTACGTTCCCATATATTATTAAATTGTTTTTAAACACCGACGATCTCTAGACCGGATTATTGGGCCTAATGATCGTTAGATTCTGTGGTCTGAAGATATAGTCAGTACATGCTGCGCGTTATTGATGTCAGCCAAATCGATACCAACCACCTATTTATTATTTTTAGCGCCGCATGTGATAGCTTTAAATAAGAAAATCCGTTGTAGTGTGAAGAACCTTTCAATGCTTAGTTATCGGCCCATGATGACAAACATTTTGCAACGGAAACCTTCCGGATAGAAACCCAGTTTTTAAATAAAAATAAAAAATCTGAACGGTCCATACAGAACCCAAGCAAACTTAGCTTCACCTTTCATTTGTGTGTGCAAAGTTATATTTTTGTTGCCGCAAAGAAACACACCATAGCAAATTTGAGGAGCTTCTCTTGACAGTTTGAAAATCTCGGACGTTTCTCAGACTTCGGAAAGGGGTGGGTCAGTTGAAAAAAAAAAAAAAACAGTGGACACGTGCTTGCTCGTTCAATGCATTTACCACTAGGCTTCTGCATCCACAAGATGATAAATATAAGCTTTTTTTGTTGACTAAAGTATTGCAACGGACACCTGTCGACTTGAAGCTCAGCTTTAAAGTTTATAAATCCTGGAACACTATTTTATTGGTTACATGTAAATAACTTCAAAAAGCGTTACCATCAAACATTAGCAATGAAGAAACGTAATAAATATATTACCTGACTGTATATCGGATTGTTGATTCGGATTCGACCAATATATCCTAGAAAAGGATATAAAATTAGGGTGGGGCAACGACTGTGTCGTACGTTCTTGCTCGATACTCTAAAGTTTTATTTATTACGAAAGAGTGGAAAATTTCAAATTGTTTCTAATTTTCTTTCAAAATATTGAAATGTCGATCTTACCATTTTTAGGTCAAAAATAATTGTACGGTCTTCTGTTGAAAAACGTATTTTTAAATCGTTAAGCTTCGTTAAGCTTCTTTTCTGTTATGCTACTCGCCCCCATCCGTTATCCATTCCAAAAGAAAAATGTTTAGGTGAGCAGAATGTGAGTTATAAAATAATTTTAGTTAAGTTTTTGTTGATTTTTTTGTTGAAAACTGATGTTTTAGTCAAAATTCAAATGAAAAAAAAACATAAAACCATATTACAGCTCGGTTGAGTAGATGCATGACAAACACGACTTAGCTCGGAAATTAACCAAGAGGACACAAGGAAATGTTGCTGATTTTTGCTGATTTTTGCTGATTTCAAAAGAAATCCGTTGATGGATCTTCGGAAAACGGATACTTTTAACGTAAATTCAATCTCCGACTTTTTTTTTCAAATTCAGTATTGCGAGTTCGCAAAACCTCAGTTGTGATTGTATATCGACCGTTTCCTTCATATAACGAATAACATCGAGTATATTAAAAACCACTTTAGCATTTCTTATCGATTTTTTTTGTTAAAATCGAGTCTGTAAGGAGCAATCTACACTCGCTAAGCCTCTTTACAGATAGGCAGGCAAACAAGTCGCATTTAAGGGTTTTTTTTTGTTACGAAACCAATACTTGCCCTATTGGTGCAAGTGAAAAAAAAACACCACAAAAGCAATTCCACTTCCGCAACAGGAATCGTTTTAGAAAGTATTTGTTACAAATATTCAAACTAGGCTATAGGCACACATACAGGCAATGACATTGTGCGGTTGAAGCTACTTCATATACTGTGGATGATGTTAACTGTTAGAAATGAGGACAACGTGAAGGGACTCCTGGCACATGCATGGCAAACCCAAACAGTCGTCAGTTGCAGTACCCGAGTGCATACATCATAAATACACTGTTTGTTGTAAAGGCATTGTCCTTGTGTGAATTACAGCTAACAATGTATTCAGAATATTCCCATACGAAGGGGACACAGTGGATAACTTGGCTGGAGAATTGGCGATATGCCTACACTACCCTGTTACTGACGAAACAGTGTAGGGCATCGGTTAAGTTAACATGGCGACACTGGCAGTGATTGTGACAAGTGAGGGGCTGAACGAGAAAGAAAAGCTTGGTTTTGATTATTTGAAATTTAAAAGTTGTAATATGTAAACTAGTCCATGGCTTGACAAAAAAAAAAGACAGCAACGGGGGCCCCCAAATGGTGTGCTAAATTTTATTTATCTGGCGTAGATAGGTGGAGAATGTTCTTTCACAATTTTGTCTGTTGGCTTTGCTAATCAAATTGATTTGAAGGATAAAATGCATTTTTATTAAATTACCATTCCTTTGAGCTTAGGATGGGTTACAAAGGCATCTTCGATGCAAGTGAGGTAGGCGCAGTATGATCGCGGTTGCTTGGCTAAGCTCGTTGGACGGGGAAGGCCTTTCTACTATACACCACCTGCTTAACAAACGTTGTGTAAGAAAAGGAAGGAAGAAGAAAGAAAGTTACATTATTTGAACTCTGACGGACTAAGGGATGAGAAAAGGATGATAGTAGAGAGAAAAAAATACAAATTTTTGGAGCAGCAGGGTCGTTAGTACCCAGGGCCGAGCTTTCTCACAACCATTCATGTGTGCGTGTGTACTTCTTGCACGATGGCGAGACCGCCTGTTTTATGCCGACGCGGAACGACGAAGTTGTGATAAGCTATTCTTGACAGTTTATACTACTCGCTTCATTTGTCAAATCATCACGAAAGGAGGGTCAGTGAAAAATCATTTTAGGTGTTGCTACGGCTGGGAATCGAGCCCAGACCTTCTGCGCTGCAGCTCATCGCACTAACCATCGCGCCACTGAGCCCGTCGATAGTAGAGAGAAGAATATAATAAACAAATTTGTTCAAAACCTTGGCCCCCATAAGAAGGATTTAGCTTGGGAAAACCACGCGAAACTAAGCCTAAGCTAAACTAAACTTAAATTTCAAAAATAAACTCTATCTGCCCTATCACGGTAACCGTTCGGAAAGTAATTTTCTACGCAAAGCAAATCCAGTCGGCAGCTGAATTTACGTTCAATGTATCCGTTTTTCGAAGGTGCATCAACGCATTCAAATCAGCAACCTCTTCTGGTGTCCTCTTGATGAAATGCTGAGCTACGTCGGCTTTCTCATGCATCAACTTAACCAAGCGCTCATATTGTTTGATGCTTGTCTTTTCATTTGAATTTTGTCTGAAACACTAGTTTTCAACACTAAGTTAAATAAAATTATTTTATTGCTTACATTTTGTTCACTTAAATATATTTCCGCAATGAACAGATCTCGGAGACCATCGGAGAGAAATTACCAAGAGGCTGTCAAAAACAGATGAACAGAGAATTGAAACGTACACTGCCGATGTACGTTACGTTTTAGCGGAGAAGTGATTAGAACAGCTGATCGGAACGATTACCATGAAGGAAATTTCTCCGATTCATATAAAATCGAAGAATTTAAATGAATCGGAACGGATACCATAAATAAGCAAAAAAAGCTGATACGCAAAAAGACTTCCGAAAATGTATCCTTCAATACAAGGTTTTCTGCAAACATAATACGTCACATGTGATGGCGAAAATTGGCCTGCCCACCCCTCGTGTTGAAACACGACTATCGCTATCACGCTGACCGATTATACGGGTGATTGCCCCTCGAGGCACATTTCAGTCGCATCCTTTTACGCGCAAGTAGTCGTCAAGTCATGTCGTCATCGTTTGTTAAGGGGTACCTGTAGGTGGAAAACTTATAAATCTTACTTACAAGTCGGATAAATTTTTACTCCCATAAGCACGAATTTTTGTTTGGTATTAGATGTATATGACTTATCTACCAATTTGCTTGTCAACAATTTTTAAAATCATTTGGCACGTAACGTTCTCTTTCAGTTGAGTTATGAAAAGCCTTGGAAGAGTCTAACACACCGTGTGTACCGATTATTTTAAAATCTTACGAAATTGATAGCCGTGGAGTTCACCTTTATTTTAATAATTTATATCAAAATTACTAAACTCTTTCAAAGTTATGATTTTGCAACCAAAAATGGAAACAGGTCCACTGTGTATTTTGAGAACTAACGTCATCTGACTGCGAGTAAGCAAACAGATCTTCAAATATTAAATAGCAGATTGAGTTTGGATTGTCTTATTGAAAATCTTTTACTTTGCATTGCATAAGTCTAACTAAAACAGGGCTGTTGTTGTAAAATAATTTCCATACAAATTTTGCCACAGGTTGTTACCCACGTCGTAAGTTTACCTAGTTTGTAACACGTATACAATTTCGACGTTGCGTGAACACCCCTATAATTGTCCAAATGTTAAATGTAATAAAATTTTTTTATGTGCATATATGATGCGCCATTTTTGATGTTTGTATGTAAATATTGAATAATTTTGGCATTTATCAACTAGTTGACTTGACTAGACATGTTTTAAAATGCCAGTAAAATTTGAATCATAAATCGCTTCACTTCAAAACAACGCATTGAAATAGTAACTCTGTAGATAGAGAATAGTCGTTCAGTTGTGTTAACTGGACGTGCTTATCGAAAATGTCGTGGTTAACAAGGACCGTCTGACAACACTTTTAGTCGTTTGATGTCGAATTTTGTTGAACGCAGGACAGTGCCATTAATCAACGCCCAAGACGCTTGAATAAACTACTTGAAGCGAATAAAGAAATTGTTGTCGGAAACCTTCATGATTGGTAGTATCGTCACCGCGCTCAGCATATTGGAAGGATGATTTGCATTTGGTCCGATTTACTCAACGAATATTGTCGACATACCTTATTGGTATTCGGCCAAACCGTCGTTGGAATGGTTGAGCAACCCTGATTTTTGGAAGAAAATGTTGATGATGAACCAGAGGAATTTCAGTCTCTCTAGCGCCGGTAACAAAGATAACAAAACTTTAATAAGTTCTTACTGTGCGATTTCATTAAAATCAGAAAATTTACAAATTGTATACAAAATTTCTATTTCATGAAATGTGATCAGATATTTGCATAACTTGACTAAAATCTTTCCACACAATGCATTACAAAATTTTATTTGTTTACATTTTGTTCATTTAATTTATTTTATTTTTAAACAGTGACAGCCATGCCCACCTCCTTAATTATTATACGTATTTGGATTCATTATTTTTCGTCCTCTTTGTTCATATTTTATTTACCTAGATAGCTTTTCGGCCTTTTTTTGGAAATCATTGCTGGTGCCTTGACCGATTTATTGATACTGTTGCAATGGCTGTTTCCAGTTGAAGAAATGTATACATCACGGAGATTATAAAAGGAATTGACCACGAAATGTCCCTTTTTCGAATTCACCACTTCTTCTTCTCAATTAAGATTATAGCTGTAGGTCGTTTTCGAGCTAGGGCCTTGGCAATTTCTGACACAAACATTTCTGACGGATTTAGGGGGTAAATATAAGCTAAAGAAAGATAAAGGGTTTCACTGGGAACTGTGCGACTGATCCCGCGTGGCGTCCGTTGTCCCTGGCGAGAAAGACAAAGTATGCATGCCACTTACTCTGACGGTTGATGGAAGGCTTCCATGGATGAGAAGCTCGCATAAAAAACATACGTTAGCTGATTTCCAATGCGAACATGTTATATGCTTCAGCGTCAGATATAGTAAAGCCACGTTGTCTGATGCTGTGCAGAAATATGTTTGCATTTTCGGTCAAGTCGCTTGAATGTCTGCTCGTGAAGTCGTAATCCGTGATAAGCGTCATATGCGCCACTTTTTGCGTGGTTCTTTAGTGATGTACTTTTGATTTCTTTAGTTTTCCCAATATTTTCTTAGAATAGAATGTGAGCCATGTTAGGAGATGACGATATTTTCAGAGCAGGTATTTGTAGGTGATGGATTGGACTTCTTTTTGGATAACCTTTGAACGGAGGTGTGTTACCTAAATCGGCCGATGAATAAGGAATATTGACGTTGAAGCTAACTAAATCATATGTTGGATCATCTTTATCCTATCAACTATAAGCGGAGAATAATATGCCATAAATCTGAGAAACCTTCAGGGGTCCAAATCATCATAAAAATGTGTCGAAATATGAATGCAGTGGTATTCGAATAACATCGTGGGCTGGCCTTATGTTTATTTATCTATGTTTGAGGTGGGCTTGGTTGTCACAATCTAATTTGTAAAAAAAGAAACTCATTTGTTACTCAAGGTGGTGTATAATCACTTGTGTGGACTAATTTCAAGTTTTTTTTAACCTTTTTAGCAAAAGGCTCACACCAAGAAATTTTTATCTATAAGACCGATGTTTTGGTGACCCAAAATTATCAGCCCGTCGAAAAATGTTATAAGCTGCCAGTTTTCTTTGGATATTTGTCAAGTTAACAGATAAAGAATAATCTTGATCAAGTAATGGAACGTAATGCTTCTCAAGATCGCGGAATTCACCTGACTAATTCGGAAAATTTCACCAGACGCAGGAGTTAAGTTCTTTTCGTCAATAAAGCTGGATACAACAAATGATTCGCTTATAGACATCGTACATCGAGATTAATTGGGATAAGAAATTTGGCTTTAAAAGGACGGCGCATCCGCGCACACAGCAAAGGGGTCATCGATTGTAGCTTGTTTTGACGGCTCCTGACTTCTTTCTTTGTATTTTTGTTTCAATTCACCGGTCTATGAGAGAGAACCAGGGAATAATTTTTGTATACCCTTATGCATCATTGAGAATTTTCACTAGACAAAGCTTGGTATAGTTCGCCCCCATTAATGCTGTCGTATGCGGCTTTGAAATCGATTAATAGGTGGTTGGTATCAAATTTTTTTTCCGGATCTTCCAAAGTAAGGTGATTTGATCAGTTGTGAACTTTCTGTGCCCAGAAAACACCCTGATAAGAGATGATCAGGTTGTTGGTAGGCGTTAACATAATACGGCAGATAGGATCTTGTAGGAAAAGTTGAGGTGACTTAGGCATCTGTAGTTGGACAAGTTCAGAGTATCGTGGATCGCTTACCTAGTTAGCATACCACTATCTTCCTTAAACTAAGGGCCACTTATATGAACAAATTTCTTCAACTAACCAGTGGATTGTTCCTTGAAATCTTTTTTATTTTTTGTAGGTACCGATTGGAATCGGTTCTATGACCCTCAGCGATAGTAAAAAGGCCAAACAAAGTTACATAAAGCATCCACAACAGTCGTGTTGTTAGGTTTCGGTACGAATTTCTATATATAAGTTTACGCCCAAGAAAAGCCTTAAGGGAACACTATTGAATGGATGAAATGCAAATGGAATATCCGGGAAAGACTTTCGATCTACGAACTTCCAACTCATATCGCACCGGGTTTATGTGATACTCTACAAAGATTTTTTATTTAAACAAAATGATGAGTGACATTTTTATAAGTCGACTAAAATCAGTCCACACAATGTATGCCTTTTATTTTTTAATTTTTTTGCTGATTTTTTATTTTATTTAAAAAAAAAAGCATTGGCAGCCACACCCACCTCATTACTTATTTTATGTATTTGGATTCAATTATAATTTATTAAGACTATTTTTCGTCCTCTTTGCTCTTATTTTATTCAGCTAGATAGCTTTTGTGGAACTCCTTGATGCTGCCTTGAATGATGTTCTTGAATTTCTAAAGAAAACACTGTTCCAGTTGATGAAATCATTACGTCACGAAGATTACAAAAGGAATTCACCACGAAATGATCGCTCCTCAAATTCACCACTTCTTCTTCTCAATTAATTAGATTATAGCTGTAGGTCGTTTTCAAGCTAGGGCTTTGGCTATTTCTGACACAAACATTTCTGACGGATTTAGGGGGTAAATATAAGCTAAAGAAAGATAAAGGGTTTTACTGGGAACTGTGCGACTGATCCCGCGTGGCGTCCGTTGTCCCTGGCGAGAAAGACAAAGTATGCATGCCACTTACTCTGACGGTTGATGGAAGGCTTCCATGGATGAGAAGCTCGCATAAAAAACATACGTTAGCTGATTTCCAATGCGAACATGTTATATGCTTCAGCGTCAGATATAGTAAAGCCACGTTGTCTGATGCTGTGCAGAAATATGTTTGCATTTTCGGTCAAGTCGCTTGAATGTCTGCTCGTGAAGTCGTAATCCGTGATAAGCGTCATATGCGCCACTTTTTGCGTGGTTCTTTAGTGATGTACTTTTGATTTCTTTAGTTTTCCCAATATTTTCTTAGAATAGAATGTGAGCCATGTTAGGAGATGACGATATTTTCAGAGCAGGTATTTGTAGGTGATGGATTGGACTTCTTTTTGGATAACCTTTGAACGGAGGTGTGTTACCTAAATCGGCCGATGAATAAGGAATATTGACGTTGAAGCTAACTAAATCATTTGTTGGATCATCTTTATCCTATCAACTATAAGCGGAGAATAATATGTCATAAATCTGAGAAACCTTCAGGGGTCCAAATCATCATAAAAATGTGTCGAAATATGAATGCAGTGGTATTCGAATAACATCGTGGGCTGGCCTTATGTTTATTTATCTATGTTTGAGGTGGGCTTGGTTGTCACAATCTAATTTGTAATTTTAAATCTCTAAGAAACTCATTTGTTACTCAAGGTGGTGTATAATCACTTGTGTGGACTGATTTCAAGTTTTTTTTTTATCTCTTTAGCAAAAGGCTCATTCCAAGAAATTTTTATCTATAAGACCGATGTTTTGGTGACCCAAAATTATCAGCCCGTCGAAAAATGTTATAAGCTGCCAGTTTTCTTTGGATATTTGTCAAGTTAACAGATAAAGAATAATCTTGATCAAGTAATGGAACGTAATACTTCTCAAGATCGCGGAATTCACCTGACTAATTCGGAAAATTTCACCAGACGCTGGAGTTAAGTTCTTTTCGTCAATAAAGCTGGATACAACAAATGATTCGCTTATAGACATCGTACATCGAGATTAATTGGGATAAGAAATTTGGCTTTAAAAGGACGGCGCATCCGCGCACACAGCAAAGGGGTCATCTATTGTAGCTTGTTTTGACGGCTCCTGACTTCTTTCTTTGTATTTTTGTTTCAATTCACCGGTCTATGAGAGAGAACCAGGGAATATTTTTTCTATACCCTTATGCATCATTGAGAATTTTCACTAGACAAAGCTTGGTATAGTTCGCCCCCATTAATGCTGTCGTATGCGGCTTTGAAATCGATTAATAGGTGGTTGGTATCGAATTTTTTTTCCGGATCTTCCAAAGTATGGTGATTTGATCAGTTGTGAACTTTCTGTGCCCAGAAACCACCCTGATAAGAGATGATCAGGTTGTTGGTAGGCGTTTACATAATAGTAGGCAAAGTTGAGGTGACTTAGGCATCTGTAGTTGGACAAGTTCAGAGTATCGTGGATCGCGTACCTAGTTAGCATACCACTATCTTCCTTAAACTAAGGGCCACTTATATGAACAAATTTCTTCAACTAACCAGTGGATTGTTCCTTGAAATCTTCACCAAGAAAGTATTATATCGGATACCTCCCTCTGGTCAATGCTCGGAACATTGTTATATCAACTGCAGCCAGACTGAGTTTAACGAAGACCCGACCACTATATAACATAGCTAGCCAGCTATTCAAATGAAGAAGATGACCAGCGAAAAAAGTATTGTAGAGGCTAACGTTTATTCCATTTTGAAAAAAATTTATCTGCTGCCTGTGAAAAATATGACCGCTAGGATGTGGGACCAAGTTTTCCGTCATCAGTATCCACTTCGGAATGGATTAAGCACTGCCGACCATCCCCATACAAGGAAGTTGACTAACCAATAAAATGCTTAGATCATCTGATGTCCGAATATGTCAGAACAGATCATGTTCACGCCCAGCCTGTCTGGAATAAGAAATCTATCTTTTTCTCCATCTTGCAGTCTGGGAAAAGGGTGACGTGCTGCAGTATGTGGGCGGTGAAAAAAATTCTATAATTGTAAGTCGATATGTTAAGACTAATCTTAGTCTCCCAGTTGATTTTTGTATTATTTGCGGAGTCAAAAAGGGATAATCTGACATCTGATCCGAGTATTATCAATTATGCCAACCAAAAAAGCGTATCTCAACTTAACCGTTCCGCTTCGGCATAAAACAGAAAGTCCTCACTCATGTATGGTTGTGAGAAAAATTAGCATTTCCCTTAATCCATTAAGGAAATTTTAAGATAGTAAGATATTTTCACTGCCCCTCTTGCGAAGGTCTGAAAAGCTTTAAAGAGTTTAAAACTATCATGAGAAGCTTGCCAAATTTCCTTTCGTACTCTGCGTTAAACAGGAGATCCCATTATTTGCGAGCAAAATAAAACCTCGCACACACAAATGAATTGAGAAGCAAGGTTTGCGGATCTGTATGGGCCGTTAATGTCTGATTTTTATTTTTTGTATGTACCGATTGGAATCGGTTCTTTGACCCTCAGCGATAGTAAAAAGGCCAAACAAAGTTACATAAAGCATCCACAACAGTCGTGTTGTTAGGTTTCGGTACGAATTTCTATATATAAGTTTACGCCCAAGAAAAGCCTTAAGGGAACACTATTGAATGGATGAAATGCAAATGGAATATCCGGGAAAGACTTTCGATCTACGAACTTCCAACTCATATCGTACCGGGTTTATGTGATACTCTACAAAGATTTTTTATTTAAACAAAATGATGAGTGACATTTTTATAAGTCGACTAAAATCAGTCCACACAATGTATGCCTTTTATTTTTTAATTTTTTTTGCTGATTTTTTATTTTATTTAAAAAAAAAGCATTGGCAGCCACACCCACCTCATTACTTATTTTATGTATTTGGATTCAATTATAATTTATTAAGACTATTTTTCGTCCTCTTTGCTCTTATTTTATTCAGCTAGATAGCTTTTGTGGAACTCCTTGATGCTGCCTTGAATGATGTTCTTGAATTTCTAAAGAAAACACTTTTCCAGTTGATGAAATCATTACGTCACGAAGATTACAAAAGGAATTCACCACGAAATGATCGCTCCTCAAATTCACCACTTCTTCTTCTCAATTAATTAGATTATAGCTGTAGGTCGTTTTCAAGCTAGGGCTTTGGCAATTTCTGACACAAACATTTCTGACGGATTTAGGGGGTAAATATAAGCTAAAGAAAGATAAAGGGTTTCACTGGGAACTGTGCGACTGATCCCGCGTGGCGTCCGTTGTCCCTGGCGAGAAAGACAAAGTATGCATGCCACTTACTCTGACGGTTGATGGAAGGCTTCCATGGATGAGAAGCTCGCATAAAAAACATACGTTAGCTGATTTCCAATGCGAACATGTTATATGCTTCAGCGTCAGATATAGTAAAGCCACGTTGTCTGATGCTGTGCAGAAATATGTTTGCATTTTCGGTCAAGTCGCTTGAATGTCTGCTCGTGAAGTCGTAATCCGTGATAAGCGTCATATGCGCCACTTTTTGCGTGGTTCTTTAGTGATGTACTTTTGATTTCTTTAGTTTTCCCAATATTTTCTTAGAATAGAATGTGAGCCATGTTAGGAGATGACGAGATTTTCAGAGCAGGTATTTGTAGGTGATGGATTGGACGATTTTTTGGATTAACTATGGGTAAATGTGTGTTACCTACATCAGCCGATGAATAACGAATGTTGACGTTGAAGGTAACCAAATCTTTTGGTGGAAATATTATTTTCCCTATCTACTGTAAACGGAGAATGTGTCACAAATCTGGGAAACCTTCGGACTCCTGTGTCATCATTAAAATTAAGTATGAACGCAGTGGTATTCGAGTGTAATGGTTGTCTAGTGTTGGGTTGATTTATCTATGTTTGATGTGGGTTTGGCTGTCACAATTTTATTTTCAAGTTAAAGACTCTAGAAATCTAATTTGTTACTCAAGGAGGCATAATCACTTGTATGGACAGATTTCTTTTTTTTTTTTAATTTTTTAGCAAGAGGCTTAAACCAACAGATTTTAAGCTTTTCAAACTATGTTTGGGTGACCTTAAATGTATCAGACCATTGAAAGATGCCATAAAACTTTTGCAAACTGAGGACGCACCTATCAATTTTGTTTGGTTAATTGTGAAGTAAACAGATGTAGAATAAACATCGACACGTAATGGAATAGAATACACTCAGGAACGCGAAAACCTCGTGACTAATTTAATCAATACATAATTCATATTCATAGTAATAATTCGGTCGACCGACAGGCCGTCCTTTTCGCTTAGAATAGGGCTGAACAGTCCCTCGAACGGTTGACGTTGAGCCTTATATTTGTATGAAAATGGTGATGACCGACAATGTCAACTTGAATCTCCTTGTCGCAGTTAAGATGTTTAATTGCCGCATTTGGGAAACGGAGAATCCACACGTGATCCATGAATCACCATTGCATCACCAAAAAGTTACTGCTTGGGACAGCGTTTGTGACAAAACCATCGTCGGAAAATGTTGTTTTCTTCAAAGAAGGCGAAACAATCGATGGGAACCAATATGGGTGGATGTTGGCTCATTTTATATGTCGACAAAAGTGTGAAATAGGTACCGGCTTCAACAATACGGTTTTCCATGCAACGCCAACTTAAATAAAAATGCCTCATGCGGAAATCTGTTTTTGTTTGAGTTATTCAATATGCACATACCGACATTAATGATGGCGCACCCTATTATTAATTGCATTCATACCGATTAAGGTCGGCTTTAATAACGTAATTTATTTGTTCTGCAGTCTTAAGTCTGTTATTAGCAGCGAAAACCGCGTTCAACTTTTCAAGAACGTCTTTTGCGATTGTGTTTTTTTGTTTGTTTTCCAAAACTTGCAGCGGACTCTCCGATGGGTTTTCTTATTGGGGTTGCTATTAACTACTCAGAAAATTTCAAACAACTTAAATTGTGTCCTAGGTTATCAACACTTTTTTATATTCTCCCAAAATAATGTGCATGATACGACGTTGCAACCAAACAACTCAACACCTGCGTAATAGAAACATCAATTGGAATTCTTTAAACCCTATCTCATAGAGTCTTATTAGTTTTGATACATAGTTTGTAAAATAGAGAAATAATTGAGCTAGGCATACCTCTAAGTATATGGATCGGCTTAGAATCGCTAGCTGAGACTATTTAGACATGTCTGTCCGTCTGTCCATCCGGCTGTCCGTACGTCACCAGTTTTAAATTTTGAGCTAGATTGATGAAATTTGGTACACGTGCTTGTTGTTGCTCCTAGCAGAACAAGTGTAAAAAATTTTGAAATCCGCCGACTGCCAACCCCTTCATTTTAGAAAAACACAGTTTAAGGACAAACCATTAAAAATGTCTGAACAACATATCTAGACAATCATAATTTCTATATTTTGTTCACACAAAGTTTTTTGCCACGCCCTCTTTTGGGGGCGTTTTTTTTTAGCAAAAAACGTTTTTCGAAAAAATTTAAACATTCCGAAAAAATGGTGATGCAAAATCATTGGTCCTGGTAATATAAACATTTCTTCCATATATCATTTTAAGCCACGCCCACTATTTCTATACACCACCTCATAGCATAAACCAGGCGAAAAACGGTGTTTTTTCGTCGAACCATAAATGATTTGGATAAACAGTCTGAACAATGTGTTCTGACAATGACATTGTCTATATTTCATCGCCATAAATTCTACATTTTGGGGATATTTGTCTTAAGGATGGGATGGGATAGGGTACAAAACGATCCACACAGTGGATTGTAGCCTTTTCATCTGTACTTAATAAATAAGTAACATAGGTAGTGGAGGCAGTTCAGATTCATGCTATTTACAAACAAGACAATCCGAGTTTTTTTTTTTTAAATGCTTGTTATAAATAAAATTCTTACTTCGGAAAGTTTGACATTCGCTATGCACAGCATAAGCGCATATTGGAATGAAAGCAGAGATTTAACTTTTTTTTCTTAAGTCCATCTGATCACAACAATCGCATTGACTCATTAAGCTGTCAAGTTTACTTTTACTAAAACTTTAGACGTTAGCAAATACTTCCGCCTATTTTTCGTCTTTGTCTGTTGCTTCGTCTATCGATACGAATATAATGTCGTTACTTACTTCAGCATGGATTTTATCGGGAAACTTTTAAATAATAGCCTACCACATATTTTTTTCGAAGAGTAGGCTCTCTGAAACTCTCATCTGAATATATTTTTCAAAGAATGTCTTAAATTCTGGACGACTTACTTTCTTTACCGGGTGTCACATGCCAATAACATTTTGGTCACATCGGTGTGAAATCCATATTGTACACCAGTCACAAAAGAGTGAATTTTTTTTCAAAATTCCAGTTTAAAATTTAAGGCCCAGAACTTGAGCGGTACCGACGGTCAGGCAGCTAGTGATTCTGAGTCGATCCATCTACTTTACGATATGTCTATTGAAAATTATTTGTCTGTGTTACAAACTATGCATTAAAACTAATAGACCTCTATGGGACAGTGTATAAAAAAAAATAAAAATAGTAAAAAATAAAATTATTGAAGTAAAAGGGCAAGTAAAAATGTAATCCAGGGGACATGAAATGTGTTTATTTAAAATCGTTTCTTCCTTACGATTACGCAAACCAAAAAGGCAATCTTAGCGAAATCTTATCCCTGATTAAGAAACCTTTATGGAACCATTAAATTTTTAAATCAGTCTTAAAACCTTTATAAGGAATGACCTGTCGATTGTATCTTACAGAATTTTTTTCAAAACACTTATTTTATTTTATCGGAAATATAAAATATAAATACGGGTGGTGGGTGGTTGCACGACTGGATCATTCATACTTCTTTCTTGCACTCTTAGCTCTAATTTCTATTGCTATTGCTGGTTTTTTAATATTTAGGCTAAAAATTGAAGAAAATTAGTAGAAACGTTAGGGCGACAGAAAAAATATGATTTTCTTTAGTGACCAAAATTGAAACAGAGAGACGTTTAAGTTAAAACGGATTATGAATCATTGCAACAACAACACTGATTTAGGTATTAAGATTTGTGAAAACCTGTGGATATTTCTAAATAACAAGAGTGACAAGAACGCTGCAAATAGCTATAATTTCTGAACATCTATCGCGATACACAACTGTCAGCTCGTTGTAGTGCTGCCAACTTGAATCGAAATTCAATGTTGGCACCTTAGATTGCAGTATCAGGTCTCAACAAGTTTTATTTAGTAAGACAAAATGGTAAGCTAAAAATTTATGATTTTTATATCGAGGCCTATATACAAAAATCCTTTAATCGAATTGTTTTTGGGGGAAATTGTCTTACGGAGTTTGGTTTTAAATATAAATGCAAAGTTTAATCAAAATCCTTAGTGGAAGTTTTGAGAAACATCGATTTTTACAAAACCATTGTTTGGGACTTAGTGTCCTAATTCAAAATAGAATTGTTAGTATTAATCCAAGCATATACAATGTTAAGGAAACACGTGAAGCCGTTTTTCCTCAAGATACGTGCAAACTGCACCGACTTCTCCGTCCTAATGTTAAATACAAATACAAAATAAATTTGCGCAACAGGTTCGTTAATACCTATTGCCTAGCTTTCTCACAGCCAATTATGTGCGCGTGTGTACTTCTTGCACTATAGCGTAACCTCCTGTTTTATGCCGACTCCGATCGGCGATTTTGAGATAAGCTTTACCCTTGATACTACTCGGATGATTTTTCAGATCATCACGAGAGGAGGCCAGTAAAAAAATCATTAAGGTGTTGCTACGGCTGGGAATCAAACCCACACCTTCTGCGCGGCAGTTCATCGCATTGACGAACGCACTACTGAGCCCATCGTAATGTTAAATTCTTTTTAGATCTAAAGTTGGACTTTTATCATGAAACCAATACTTTTGCTATTAGGAGCGAATAAATACTGAAAAATAAATAAATTTGTTTGACAGCCAATCTGTCAACTGATGCTTTTTGAAAGGGAAATTTACAAAAGTTGCGTGTTCGATGATGGTTTTTAGTTTAGTAAAAACTTAGTTTTCGGTGCGTTTTTACACATAATGCGTGACTCAATGGCATCCAGTCTGGAGCAGGTTACATGGTAGCCTGCAAGTTTTCGAAAATAAAAATTTATGGGAAAACATTCGGTGTTCGATGATGGTTTTTGAGTTTGGTTTACATAAGACGTGACTCAATGAGGCTGAGCTGCTCCTTTAATAAGAGGGAATAAATCGGTTATTGTTAAATAATATGGCAGATTTGATCGTTAATGTACACGATGCTAACTAACACTCCCAGATATTTCGTTATCAATGAACCCGACAGTGAAGACAGATCAGTAAGGCTCTATTCAGGAGGTTGCAAATAATTCTAGCGAACATATTTATCACCATCGGCATAAGCGTGAATACATAAATATAAGACGGACATTATCAAATTTCTCATGTAAGTTCATACATATTGGAATCGGTCCAGGTCTAATACCTATAGCATCCATAACCATTTGTGTCTGCGAAGTAATAAAATTTTTGGCAACAGTTATGGAACCCACAAATGAAAATTAAGTTAAAATCGTTGGATGATGTTTTCATCTTGAATGTTTCTCAGACTTTTGGAAAAAATAGGGTGTTCTAACTTTCTTCCTTGGCGGGCTCAGTGGCGCGATGGTAAGTGCGATGAACTGCCGTGCACAAGGTCTGGGTTCGATTCCCAGCCGTAGCAACACCTATATGATTTTTCACTGGCCCTCCTCTCGTGATGATCTGACAAATCAACTGAGTAGTATCAATTGTCATGAAAAGCTTATCTCAACTTAGCCGTTTTCGGCATAAAACAGGAGGTCCGGCCATGGTGCTAAGAAGTACACACGCACACATGAATGGTTGTGAGAAAAAAGCTAGGCCCTGGGTACTAACGAGCCGGTTGCGCCATAAATTTTTTTTTTGTAACATTCTTACTTAATATTCTAACGCACTTTCACCTCGAGATGGTAGGCAAACTAAATCCAAAAACACCTAAAATCCAGCAAATCTAACATGAGAAACCTCCATTCTAATCTATTATTCCATAAATTTTAATTTTTCTTATTTTGTTTCACTAAATGTTTTGAAAAATAATTGTTACTTACGCGATTTGCACCATGAACACGGACAAAATTAGATTTGTATGCACCCTATTCCAAAACATCAAAAACAGGCCCCAAAGCTCAATCATTTTCAGTCCAAAATCCCACAAAACAAATCTGGAACTTTCATTAATTTTCCCTTTTTGGACCTATTTTTCGATTTTAATGAACACTACCGATTTTTGCTTGAATTCGGATTTTAAAGACCAGCAACTGCAGTCTACGGGTGTTCGCGGATCAATCGGTCCATTGAACAGTTGTGGTTTATCTGTCTCGACGTCCAGGTGCTGGCCAGAATAACCATCCCAGATTTGCATTGTGGGTGGTTAAATGTACAGTTTGGCATTTAAACAGAAAGACGTGTGGGACCTGGAATAGGGTCACATGTTGACGTGGAATTGTACTATTCCGGGCATGCATGTCCATCGAATAGGGGCATCGAATGCAACTTGCAAGTAGATTGCATTTGGCTGCTGATGAGAGGTGACCAACAACGCTTTTCCCATTCACCATCATTCACCAATGGGATTGTGAATGCAATCGACCGAAATGCGGGAGATATGAGTCGCTTAGTGGAAGGACTATGAACGAGGTAAATGGTGTACAGGAACGTTAATCATTCATAACAATGTTGACAATAAATTTAAAAAAATGGATTTAAGGTCCAAATTCACTCAATTAGGATGGATGGTGATGAACGTTTATTGGTTATAGAGCAGGCTGAGGAATAACCTTCTCGGTAGACACTTGGTAGTGAATGAATTATGATGGAGGATGGAGAAATTTATACCGCTACGTGAATGTGGGATACAATTTATGACAGGTAGAGATAAAGCGCTCCTGCTGACGACTTCTCAGGGGCCATCAATTTGATGTGGAAAGGTATTGTCAATGTAGGTTGTGGGGAGCTATAAAATCATGAATTGCTTGTAACTATTATCCAAACAAGGATATTCGCTTTCGGTAGGAAAGGTTCTTTGAGATTCTCCGATGTAACAGCCCTCAAACCATTATTTTTACATTTTAGGGGGTAGGTACTCACATTGGAGAAGATGAGTGGATGTTCAACACAGAAAAGCGTGTCTACGTACGCTCCGTGATCTAAGCTTTTTTTTGAATTAATAGTGTTAAATTATAACCGATTCAACTGAATATCGGTGAACCAAAAGAAAAGATATTTTCACGTCAATTTTTACTTAAAATTTTTTGAAAAAGAAATTGGTAGTCACCAAAAGATATGAAAAGTTATTTTTAATTAAAGTGAAACTTCTTTGAGCTCGGTGTAAATCCAGACAAACATGAAACGAAATTTTGACACCAAAAGTCATGGGTAGGCGATGCTAAAACAAGCTAAAACTTCTTTTAACAAAAGAGAGCGAGAGCGTAATCATAAGGGAGGTCTGTAGTGAATACTCCTGAAGTCCTGGTTAGTTACTTAATGGAGACGAAATATGTGTTTTGTGTCATCGTGTGTGTTGCTTTTGATGTGGTGTGAATATGTGATGTGTGAAGTAATACTTTTTTTTTCTTTAATGTGATAAGACATTTCATAGTGGTGTATGCGACATTTGTATTGCCTCATGTGTAAGGTACCCATCTCTACTTTAGTGTATTTTGTTCTTTTGATGAGGAAGGAATTCTGTAATCTTTTTGCGTGTAGTCAGCCCACAAATTAAGGCTCCTAGAGAGTACCTTCGTTGTTGGTAGGGTGCTTTCTAGTAACTACCTCACGACCTATTTTATACAGATATGCACTAATTAGCTTTCTCTCGTGATAGTCTATAAGATCATCCGAGTTAATTAAATCAATTTACAAGAAATGCTTATCCCAACTGAGCCATTCGGATTCGGCATAAAACGCGAAGTCCCGCCATCGTGAAAGAAGTACACACACACACATGAATGGTTGTTAGAAAGCAAGGACCTGGGTACTAACGAGTTTTTTTTTTTTTTTTTTGTTAAAAGTGCTTTTGATCGATTGCTAGTAGTCACATTGATTTGCCTCAGGTTTTCCATAATTTTCTGTAAAAATTCGCACCATCCCATGCTGTTGACATTCATGATATGACCATAAATCAAGCCCTAATTATAAGGAACCGTTTCCATTCACCCCATTCACAAATATTCCGACTTTAGGAAATAATTCCTTCTCTTGATGATAGCTTCCACTCATTTATTTTAAGGCCGTCCATCCACAGCGACGACATTGTGGGATATCGGCCACAAAAGCCGAAAACAATCAACTTTTTAACTAACCATAAAGAGGGGAAAAACCGCAACCTTCCACCGCCAGGATAACTTATTACATTCTAATAACAATGCTCAACTATTCGTCCCGAGACCGACCTCAGTTCCATTACCATATCCCGAAATTTTCAAAAAAAAACGAGGAAGTGTTCGCGTTACTTTGAATAAAATTATAAAAGTTTTTCTTTTCACAACGCAACCCGAAAAAGGACAAAGGTTTTCAATTTGTTTGTGAGTGTGGGTGACTAGGCGGTATGTCAGCTAACTCACAACCAAAAAACTACTAGGGAGCTCAGAAAATATATAGAAAAACTTTCCTCTCTAATTTTGACCGAACTGAGGGGGAGGGAGATAAAACTCAAGATTCCATACAGGACGATAGCTTCCTCATGCCGGTATTCATTCCCTTCACAGTAGTGTTCATCTTTGTTATTCTTTGGATGAATTTTTCCCAAAAAACAATTTTTTTTTTTGGAAATAATTTTGTTTTTGTATCTATATGCCGCTTGCGGTGTTCTTACCAAAAGTCTGGTATTCCTCTGCACCTCTGCCTATTCATAAAAATTTTCGGGTGACTTTACGATGCAATTGCATAGAAAGGATATGAAATTTCCCTTTTTTCTGCTCAAGAAGTTTTTTTTTTTTGCCTTGCGGAAAATAATTCGCGACGCTCGAGATGATACACATACGCCGCCGTTGAAGATGTGGATATATATGTACATCCTCGCAAAAAAGGACTAAAGGGCTCCTCCAATGGTGGGACAGTGCGCGCCTATCACGTGGAAAGTTTTCCGTTAAAAACTTTATTTGTTCAAAGGAAATAGAAAAAAAGTTTTCCATTCTCAAGGAGACTAAGGAGACGACGAGTAATGAAAATGGAAAAGGTGAGTTTGGAAGGGGAAAAGCGCCAGGTAAAGTTGTTCCTTTATATTTCTTCGGCTCGGCGCACCAGAGAGAGTGTGGAAAGTTTAATGAAATTAATAGATTTCACGCGACGATTAATTGAAGCGTTGCGAATGACCTAAATTGAAAGATTGCTCAGCTAATGGCAGTCAAATTGAATTCGCTTCGTCCCTTGTCGGCCATATACAGTTTTATCATATTTAATTCGGGAATATAATAGTCCTCCATGCTCTGTATCCTACAGGCATATAGAAGTACACACACGAACTCGTAGTCGTAGATGAGGTATTTCCTCTTAACACTATTATCTCTCGTATCCTTTCGCATGCGGATAATGTGGTTGTGAGAGATGTGTTATCCTGGTATTATTTTATTGTGCAACCGGTGCAAATACGAGATATAATTAAGGTATTATACAATTTTTTGATAAAACGCTTAGCCGACCATAGAAATTAAACCTTGCTGTCGGGGGCGGTCGTTGGGTGCGCCTATGTGTTGAGGAGGACCGTTTTGTGTGCGCTGAATGTGCAGTCATTAGATAGCACCGAGTCAGCAGGATATTTTGGGTAATTTTATTTAATTGTATACCTGATTATGAGATAATTCTACTCACGGTGATGACCTCGCATACTCGTGGGGGACGATAAGTGAGTGAGGAGGATTTTAATTGAACATTGTTTCGTGACCAAAGGAGTTCCTCAACAATAATAAAGGAAGGATAAGGTCAGTAGTCGTTAAACACTCCTAGGGGACAAGAATACACATGTATTCGTTCAGTAGAATTTCCGAAAAGATAGTCTATGAAGAACAACTTGGGAAGAAATGGAAGCCGGCTGTAGTTTCTATAAAGCTATGGATTGAGAATGCTTTTTTGTTGACGGCGTCTATTTTCCTATTTAACTACAACTAACGCGTTTTGTATGCTTAACAATTCCTAAATACTTCTCTACAAAGGCGCGACTAATAATGTCCATACCTAACAGCTGGGATTGTTTTTGAAAATAGGTCCTTCCGTGTTGAAATTTTCTCTGTGCAACACGAAGCTGTAAAAAGTCGTTTGATATCGGATCTTCCTGTCGAAATTCGAAACGGTAACAAGACTTACAACGTTCAGTTGAGTTGCATCTAAATAGAAGCCTATCCCCATCGTTAAAGAGCTGACTCATTCAGTTTTAACGGAATCTTAAAATCGGGCTTGGCTACAAGCTCCATGAAATTGATAATAGCATTAGCGGCCTTAAAGTCGTTAAATGATCATGCCGTCTTTAAATGCAACTCCTTGGATATTAACCAGAATTTGACTAACCAGAATGCGTTAACCAGAAAAGCTTGGTAGCAGGGGCTGAGTGACACAAAAAAACATATTATGAGTTTTATTTGATCTTATATGGAAAACTTTTCTGACAACCTTTCCCGTAGTTGTAAATGCAACTAACATTTCAAGTATCGCAGATATTTGTTTCTATATATCTATCCAAACTAGGTTGATGATTCGGTACATGTAACTTCCCAAAGAAAGGGTGTCGCAATGGCCCCACTATGCCTATGCGAGTTTGTCGGATCACTTGAGCGTCAACAGCCCAAAAAACCTTTCCTAACCTTACCAAAGAAGTAACCTATTTAAATTTAAAAAAAAATCTGCTTCAAGCCCAATAGACCCGGCGAACTTGCTGCTCTTCAACCTTTTGTAAGCCGGACTTCCCTCTTATATAATCGGGAAAGGTTATACCTTCATTGCTTCGACTTTAGCGATTTGCTTTATCACTCGACTTTATATCCATTTCTCACTTGCTAGCAGTGATGGACGAATCATATACGATTCCCATTGCGTCTGTTGCCATTACAGAAAATGTATAAGGTTGTCCAAAAGAAGTCATCCGATGTTTTTTGGTCTTCAGAATATCGGTTGTGGCTCGCGCAGTGTGTGCCATTGCTCCGTCCTGTTGGAACCACATGGCCTCCTGCCCTAATACGTCCAATTGCGGCAAAAACTCGGTTGACATGGCCCTATAGCGAGCACCGTCCACTGTTGTCGTTTGACCAGCGGCGTTCTCGAAAAAAAAGCCCGATGATTCCTCCTGCGTTAACAGCGTACCATGCAGTAACTTTGAGCGGGTGTAATGGTTTCTTGCGCAATACTGGTTCGGTGCCCCAGAAACGACAGATTTGCTTATTCACGTACCCGTGGAAATGAGCCTCATCGCCCATTATGATTTTGGTCGAAAAATCGTCCACTTTGATAATTCCGCGTTCTTGGAGAGTGTCTCGCTCCATGGCTTGTTCACTTGTATTCAACATCTGTCTAGTCTACAAATGTCAAAACAGATTTGACATTGGCGGCCATTTGCAAAAATAAGATCATCTTCCAATAGGTTGATCTCTTTTGGACAACCTTGTATATCCGGGTTCTGCAATTTGCCGGTTAGTTGGCTTTCTTGTAAAAGGGTTTTCCAATAGCCATTCCAATAGCCAGAACGCACGAATGTGGAATGCTTTACCAAACTCAGTCTTTTTTCCCCAATACAATTTACAAATATTTAAAACCAATGCACATCGGTATCTCCTCTTTCCTTCTCCTCAATTTCCTTAATGCCCGCGCTGTGTCTAAACACTATAAGGGTATTCATAAACCCTTTAGCGCGTGCTAATTAAAAAAAACTATTGCCAAATTTCCATGGAAGTTACACGAGCAGACGCACCTTCAAACACGATTCTCCAATGTTTGGTGGCCAAACTCAAGCAAGAAACCAGCCAGCAGTCTCACGTCAAAGGAACGCGCCGAGAAGATTGTGTCTAAGAACTCGGCCTTTTGCATACTTTTACACGGCAGTTATTCATCCGGACTACACTAGTACAAGATCCAACTGACCCAAAAGCTCAAAGTTTTTATGACCATAAAAACATCGTTTGTTCGCTGGCTGGGCTTAGGTTCGTTTGGAATAGGTCACCAATTTAGAGCGAAAAATAATCTTTTGCAACGATGCTTATGGGACGACGTTGTATTTGGAACGACGCAAATCCCCACGAGGTTCATCTAATATTCATGAGGTAGCAAACAAAAAAGCCACTGTTTGGCGCCGATTTTGGGCCGGCAGCGGTATTTTCGGCTCTTAGTTCATCCAAAATGACGTTGGGGTAAGGCTGTCACCTTCAATGTCGAGCGGAATTTCTTTTCAAGTCGAACGATATGGACGTGGACGTCATGTAATTCCAGCAAGAATGTACCATGTGCCACTCAGCGAACACTGTAATGGACATTCTTCATGAACGATGTGAGGGTAGGATTTACTCTCGCATAGATGTCTTAAATTCACCGCCAAACCACCAAGATTGTGCGATTTGACCAAGTTTGACTTTTTCTTGTGGGGTTATCTTGAATCGCGGGCTTATGCCAACGACCGTTCCCAAGAAAATCAACCAAAAACCCAGTGAATTTCTCAAATTCAAGCGGATCTGCACGGCGGTGTTATTGAAAATTGCACCACTCGGATCCGTGCCGTCATATTGCCGCCCTTAGTACCAAATTCCATTTTCATTCCCTTTTCTCAAGAATATTCGATTTTTCCGGGCTTGTTAAGTGTTCGCTCCTTTTGCAGAACTTTTTATCTCCTCCATCGTTCTATCTCAGCACTCCTCCCGCCCTGCGCTGGTTTAGATTTGAAATGTGCATACTCCTTCACCTTTTTCCGGAACTTGACTAGTATTTGCATAGTGAGTGCATATTATAAAAAAATCGATTGTGAGTTCATAAGCGGTCTAAGTATAACCGTGATCTCGGAGATCAAACAGAAAGCTATATTTGTTATCTCTTTTTCGTTACACCTTTTCGTTTCATAAAATGCAATTCACACAGTTTCACTTCAAAACGACCATTCACCCATTTATTCGTTTCGCCGCCTTTTCGGCTCTCAAACGTTAAAATATCAATAATCTCGAAATCCTTTCGACAAACGTCCACACTTCAATCGTTACTGTGTCCTGATTTTTGCGCCTCATTTAATTATACTCCCAAAACTAAATTATTTACTTACAACGTTACAAGGAATCGCTTTTAAGCAATTTCTCTAACCTCCCTTAACATTCTCGTGCGATACATTCATACACATTCCGCTTCCGATTTCGGTGTCAGTTACAAAACAATACAACAACAGTTGGATGTAAGGAAAAACTAAAACAATTTCCTTTTGCCTGTATCTGTGTTAGAAAATTAAAAGGATTCTTCAGAAGTAGGCAGGCGGACAAAAAATACAAAAAAAATCTTTAGAAAAATATATACACACTCACAACTAACGTTGTGAAAATCCTAGGGAAATGTTCCACTCCATCTCGTGCAGTAGTAGCATGTCGCTAGGACAACGACGACGACGATTACGAGACGTCGAGTGCAAATAAACGTCGCTCGACGCTACAAATGCACATTTCCCAAAACCGAAAGCAAATGGATAAATCGGTCTCCAGTTTTGCCTAGCGGTACTGTAGGTAGGCCTACCCTGCACTTCCATTCCCAGCCGAGTGAGCTTGGGCCAATCCACGAAAACCAAACGATAGATCTATACCCAAATGTATGTCCGTATCCTTACACAAAAACCAAACCAAACCCTCCAATAATTCTCGGGCATAGGCTAAAAGTGGCCTCTCTCCGGTGAACGGTGCCTAGCCTGATATATACATATGTGTATGCAGGAAGAGAGCAGTTATGGTGAGCGGCAAGGATGTGTTGTGGTACGGCTCAGCAGCGTGATAGGTGGGTGTGGGTGGATTTGTTGGTTGTGTTCTCGATGCGAGGCTCGCTTTTCATTTCGCATATTCTCGTCGGATGGGTCATAGGAAAACTCAACTCGGTACTCCATGGTACTATGTGGCATTTTTCGTTTCCATTTCTATACTCGTAGTCATTTTTTTTGTGTGCTGGGAGGGCTCCTGTTTCTGCAGCAGCAGCAGCAGCAAGACCACCACCACCCACCACCATCACCCACCAACAGTAGGAGAACGAAATCTTGGCACTTGGCCAGAAACTGTTTCGGGGGATCAAATATTATTATTCTCAGCCTATTTCAAACCGATGTTACGTTCGTAAAATCCTTGATGTATGGCACAAGTTACGTGGTATTCCTCCTTCACCATCATCAGCGTCATTCCCTCTTTTTTTTTATCCATGTGTTGTGTATATACAGATGTGTGGGTGGATATTTATCGAAAACGTCTCCTACCTTCACACCAAATGGCCAAAAGGATATCCTAATGTTTATATCGACTTTGTTCACCTCCTTTTGTCTATTCAAGTGCTACTCTCTACCGGCGGCATTGAGATGATGTTTGAGTTCTGTGTATACCTTGGGCTGGTCTACCGAGATGATGCTGCACATGGAATGAGTCACACAGATTCTTAATATTCCAAATATTTGATTCGTCTTTTGGATTGTGGAGTGCAAATCACTTGGAGGGTTGGCTCTTGAATATTTACTTCTGGGATTAGGTATGAAATATTTTAGCGATGCTTGAAAGGATCTTTGGTCCTCGAAATGAGTGGAATGTATTTATATGGAAAGGCTTTTGGGCCTATCGGGGCACAGAGCAACTTCAAACCGAAATCCGGATTAGTTTTGACCTTCGTCTGTAATGAAGTCATAAAGTTGGACCGTTTCGGTGTGTGCGAAAAGGATTTCTTAAGTTTAGAAATTTAAATTTGTCTACAAGCGCTTTGGAGGATTAGGAATGTTTTGTTTTAAGGATTGATTTCAAGGTTTCATAAATATGCATGCTGTACAGATGAAGTTTTAATTTTGAAAACAGTGTAATGGATGTTTTACAACTGTAGGTGGGCCCTTTGTTATTCCTATATACAACGAAGCTAACTAGGATAGTTGAAAACATTTATTTTTATTTATTGGGTGCTTTTGTGGGGACATTGTTGGGTGTATTGGGTTAGAAAGCAAAAGCTAACTTGACAAATTCCAAAAGTCTAAACAGATTTTTTTACCTCAGTCTGCCTCAGTCGGCCGAATCATCCAAATAAAATAAAATGATAATGAGTAGCTTCTCAAAATTTCCCATAGCTGCCCTTAAGTTGCTTAGTCGCTGTTTTCGGAGCCTTCACAACATCTTCAGCTATGGCATCGATATTCTCAAAGAGGCAAGATTTACGGGGCCTTCCGAAGTTTTCTCCGTCCCATGATGTTCTCTGTTCTAAATGTCCAACCAACTTTGTCGGTGTAAGCTTCATTGTTATGTATGTGTTTGACACTGGATATGTTCCTATAGATGTTTCACTTAGGTCTCCTTCTGATCCTCAGATCTGTAACGTTGAAGTCTAGGAAGATATTGGAAACTAGTATGCCAAATGGACTTCATCATGGTCTCCATCTAGGAATTGTCGAGACACAACCCGAAACCGATCGCTTCGTGAATGTTGCATATGTGCAGACAGATAAGACGGAGTACATGTTTGCTTTCTGGAACACATTCAGTTCGATTTATGATTTAAATGTAGCGATGGGTATACCCAACATTTCTACTGGCGGCTTAATGTCAAAGGTAGCGCCCTGTCTGGTAAGCTCATCTGCCTTGCAGTTCCCTAGTATATCTCTGCGGGCCAGTACAAGAAGAGTGTTAAAAAGTTCATACCAACATAGGAGAATAATTCGCCACCTTTTTATGTTTAGTCTGAACCCTCGATGACCAATGAATCGGCATTTTCTTTAGCATCCAGATTTGTTTGCAAGCGGTAATCCCGTAGTTGGGTTTTATTCCATAATCATTAGCTTATGAAGAAGGTTAAAGGAAAGCATGACAGCATTACCAGTTACACCGACAGCCATGTTTTAACTGCCCCACCACAAGCAAAGGTCTGAAAAAATCTTAGAGTACAAAACTGTAATGAGATGCTTCTCAAACTTGCTTTTCATTACTTACGTACTTAAGTTGCTATACAGTCCGGAATAAAACTGAGCCTAAACCAACGTTCCTCTCCAATTAACCCAGTTCCAAGCTGACTGGTTCAGGTTGCGCACTCCAAGCGAACTTTATAGTTCGCTACGGTTGAATCTCATATCAGTTTTATCGCTCGATTTTGTATCCTTTCCAGTAGATGCATTGATGTTTACTCTGCATCTGACCAGATGTAAGCGTTGAACTCAAGATTGGAGCGTATATTCGCTTGATATATTGAGGCCAGATCATTAAATTACCGCTGCCAATAAGAATTCATTTCCCTCGTCGAAGAATAAGTTTCCTTGCGTTGGTTAAAATCAGCAATCAGCATTCATATGATTTCGTTAAAGAATCATCCGCATCCGAACAGATTCAGCTTACCATAATCAGTTTACTGGACGAAGTAAATGTGACAGTAATTCATTCGCTCGACCCATCTTAGTTATGTGTGCTTTCTAGCAGCTTAGGAAGTGCCTACTTGAGGGTTGAATTACCCCGTGTGTTCATAATAAAATCCGTCCCTTTCGAAGTCTCCGCAGTAGCATTTTCTTAGAAGAAAGATCATGGTCCGGCCATTTATAGACGCCATGGAGGACGCACCATTCTTTTTCTTTTCTTATAAACGATGAAAACGTCTGCGCCATAAAACACTATTTTTTCACGAAAGCATTTTGGGCAAAAAGGTGAGCTTTCTACATGCTCTCATCCTCCATACTTCGGTAATCGTTGATAGAATCATCTGACTTATCAGGCACATGGCACGCAAACTGATAATGAACAGATTACTTTGGAAATGAAAAATATTGAAGAGTATCCGAAAGTCTTTCTTGGGATTTGTCATACGAGTCGATGTTATTTTCTATTTATCTACCATCACGTACCAGAAAGTCTCCTACACACACTATCCTCAACGATTATGATTTTGAAAGTTGCGCAATGAGTACCGTGCCCATTTTGCTTTCTAGTGCGTTTCTAGGAGTTTCATACTTCCGGCATTCCAGCAGCACGTGCTCGGCATTTAGGACTTTATCATCACAACAACGACAATGTTAATGGGTCATCAGCCAGCCTTAACCTGTGTTAAGGTCCTTAGCTAACTGCCTCCAGTTGCGCATTCCAAGTTGGTTGAGGTCGGTTTCTACTTGTGCGCGTCACTTAAGGCGAGGTTTGCCTCTACTGCGCCTGACGTCTGCTTGGGAATCAAAGAATCTGTATCCCTTTAGAAATTGTGATAGGTAGAAATTTCCTAAATATGTGTTAAAGTCAACTAGCATGATTTTTCCAATGATGTTAGGGTAGTCGCTCATAAGGGTTTTGTTTGCTTCGAAATAATTTGTTTTTATAACACAACCCCCGAGGTGCTGGAGTAGTATCAATATATTACCGCGAGGATCCACTATTCTCTTATCAGTACCAACCGGGTGTATAAGTGCTGCAAACCTCACCGTTCAAGGGGCTTGCCTAATGACTAAAACACCTTGATTCTCTGTTTTCCGAATATGTCACAGCAGCTCATGCTTATGTCCAGCGAAAATAGTATTGTAGAGGCTAACGTTTATTCCATTTTGAAAAAAATTTATCTGCTGCCTGTGAAAAATATGACCGCTGGGATGTGGGACCAAGTTTTCCGTCATCAGTATCCACTACGGAATGGATTAAGCACTGCCGACCATCCCCATACAAGGAAGTTGACTAACCAATGAAATGCTTAGATCATCTGATGTCCGAATATGTCAGAACAGATCATGTTCACGCCCAGCCTGTCTGGAATAAAGAATCTATCGTTTTCTCCATCTTGCAGTCTGGGAAAAGGATCACGTGCTGAAGTATGTGGGCGGTGAAAAAATTTCTATAATTTTAAGTCGATATGTTAAGGCTAATCGTAGTCTCCCAGTTGATTTTTGTATTATTTGCGGAGTCAAAAAGGGATAATCTGACATCTGATCCGAGTATTATCAATTATGCCAACCAAAAAAGCGTATCTCAACTTAACCGTTCCGCTTCGGCATAAAACAGAAAGTACTCACTCATGTATGGTTGTGAGAAAAATTAGCATTTCCCTTAATCCATTAAGGAAATTTTAAGATAATAAGATATTTTCACTGCCCCTCTTGCGAAGGTCTGACAAGCTTTAAAGAGTTTAAAACTATCATGAGAAGCTTGCCAAATTTCCTTTCGTACTCTGCGTTAAACAGGAGATCCCATTATTTGCTAGCAAAATAAAACCTCGCACACACAAATGAATTGAGAAGCAAGGTTTGCGGATCTGTATGGGCCGTTAATGTCTGATTTTTATTTTTTGTAGGTACCGATTGGAATCGGTTCTATGACCCTCAGCGATAGTAAAAAGGCCAAACAAAGTTACATAAAGCATCCACAACAGTCGTGTTGTTAGGTTTCGGTACGAATTTCTATATATAAGTATGGGATTTGTCATACGAGTCGATGTTATTTTCTATTTATCTACCATCACGTACCAGAAAGTCTCCTACACACACTATCCTCAACGATTATGGTTTTGAAAGTTGCGCAATGAGTACCGTGCCCATTTTGCTTTCTAGTGCGTTTCTAGGAGTTTCATACTTCCGGCATTCCAGCAGCACGTGCTCGGCATTTAGGACTTTATCATCACAACAACGACAATGTTAATGGGTCATCAGCCAGCCTTAACCTGTGTTAAGGTCCTTAGCTAACTGCCTCCAGTTGCGCATTCCAAGTTGGTTGAGGTCGGTTTCTACTTGTGCGCGTCACTTAAGGCGAGGTTTGCCTCTACTGCGCCTGACGTCTGCTTGGGAATCAAAGAATCTGTATCCCTTTAGAAATTGTGATAGGTAGAAATTTCCTAAATATGTGTTAAAGTCAACTAGCATGATTTTTCCAATGATGTTAGGGTAGTCGCTCATAAGGGTTTTGTTTGCTTCGAAATAATTTGTTTTTATAACACAACCCCCGAGGTGCTGGAGTAGTATCAATATATTACCGCGAGGATCCACTATTCTCTTATCAGTACCAACCGGGTGTATAAGTGCTGCAAACCTCACCGTTCAAGGGGCTTGCCTAATGACTAAAACACCTTGATTCTCTGTTTTCCGAATATGTCACAGCAGCTCATGCTTATGTCCAGCGAAAATAGTATTGTAGAGGCTAACGTTTATTCCATTTTGAAAAAAATTTATCTGCTGCCTGTGAAAAATATGACCGCTGGGATGTGGGACCAAGTTTTCCGTCATCAGTATCCACTACGGAATGGATTAAGCACTGCCGACCATCCCCATACAAGGAAGTTGACTAACCAATGAAATGCTTAGATCATCTGATGTCCGAATATGTCAGAACAGATCATGTTCACGCCCAGCCTGTCTGGAATAAAGAATCTATCGTTTTCTCCATCTTGCAGTCTGGGAAAAGGATCACGTGCTGAAGTATGTGGGCGGTGAAAAAATTTCTATAATTTTAAGTCGATATGTTAAGGCTAATCGTAGTCTCCCAGTTGATTTTTGTATTATTTGCGGAGTCAAAAAGGGATAATCTGACATCTGATCCGAGTATTATCAATTATGCCAACCAAAAAAGCGTATCTCAACTTAACCGTTCCGCTTCGGCATAAAACAGAAAGTCCTCACTCATGTATGGTTGTGAGAAAAATTAGCATTTCCCTTAATCCATTAAGGAAATTTTAAGATAATAAGATATTTTCACTGCCCCTCTTGCGAAGGTCTGACAAGCTTTAAAGAGTTTAAAACTATCATGAGAAGCTTGCCAAATTTCCTTTCGTACTCTGCGTTAAACAGGAGATCCCATTATTTGCTAGCAAAATAAAACCTCGCACACACAAATGAATTGAGAAGCAAGGTTTGCGGATCTGTATGGGCCGTTAATGTCTGATTTTTATTTTTTGTAGGTACCGATTGGAATCGGTTCTATGACCCTCAGCGATAGTAAAAAGGCCAAACAAAGTTACATAAAGCATCCACAACAGTCGTGTTGTTAGGTTTCGGTACGAATTTCTATATATAAGTTTACGCCCAAGAAAAGCCTTAAGGGAACACTATTGAATGGATGAAATGCAAATGGAATATCCGGGAAAGACTTTCGATCTACGAACTTCCAACTCATATCGTACCGGGTTTATGTGATACTCTACAAAGATTTTTTATTTAAACGAAATGATGAGTGACATTTTTATAAGTCGACTAAAATCAGTCCACACAATGTATGCCTTTTATTTTTTAATTTTTTTTGCTGATTTTTTATTTTATTTAAAAAAAAAGCATTGGCAGCCACACCCACCTCATTACTTATTTTATGTATTTGGATTCAATTATAATTTATTAAGACTATTTTTCGTCCTCTTTGCTCTTATTTTATTCAGCTAGATAGCTTTGGTGGAGCTCCTTGATGCTGCCTTGAATGATGTTCTTGAATTTCTAAAGAAAACACTGTTCCAGTTGATGAAATCATTACGTCACGAAGATTACAAAAGGAATTCACCACGAAATGATCGCTCCTCAAATTCACCACTTCTTCTTCTCAATTAATTAGATTATAGCTGTAGGTCGTTTTCAAGCTAGGGCTTTGGCAATTTCTGACACAAACATTTCTGACGGATTTAGGGGGTAAATATAAGCTAAAGAAAGATAAAGGGTTTCACTGGGAACTGTGCGACTGATCCCGCGTGGCGTCCGTTGTCCCTGGCGAGAAAGACAAAGTATGCATGCCACTTACTCTGACGGTTGATGGAAGGCTTCCATGGATGAGAAGCTCGCATAAAAAACATACGTTAGCTGATTTCCAATGCGAACATGTTATATGCTTCAGCGTCAGATATAGTAAAGCCACGTTGTCTGATGCTGTGCAGAAATATGTTTGCATTTTCGGTCAAGTCGCTTGAATGTCTGCTCGTGAAGTCGTAATCCGTGATAAGCGTCATATGCGCCACTTTTTGCGTGGTTCTTTAGTGATGTACTTTTGATTTCTTTAGTTTTCCCAATATTTTCATAGAATAGAATGTGAGCCATGTTAGGAGATGACGATATTTTCAGAGCAGGTATGTGTAGGTGATGGATTGGACTTCTTTTTGGATAACCTATGAACGGAGGTGTGTTACCTAAATCGGCCGATGAATAAGGAATATTGACGTTGAAGCTAACTAAATCATTTGTTGGATCATCTTTATCCTATCAACTATAAGCGGAGAATAATATGTCATAAATCTGAGAAACCTTCAGGGGTCCAAATCATCATAAAAATGTGTCGAAATATGAATGCAGTGGTATTCGAATAACATCGTGTGCTGGCCTTATGTTTATTTATCTATGTTTGAGGTGGGCTTGGTTGTCACAATCTAATTTGCAATTTTAAATTCCTAAGAAACTCATTTGTTACTCAAGGTGGTGTATAATCACTTGTGTCGACTGATTTCAAGTTTTTTTTTATCTTTTTAGCAAAAGGCTCACCCAAGAAATTTTTATCTATAAGACCGATGTTTTGGTGACCCAAAATTATCAGCCCGTCGAAAAATGTTATAAGCTGCCAGTTTTCTTTGGATATTTGTCAAGTTAACAGATAAATAATAATCTTGATCAAGTAATGGAACGTAATACTTCTCAAGATCGCGGAATTCACCTGACTAATTTTATCGGAATATTTCACCAGACGGAGGAGTTAAGTTCTTTTCGTCGATAAAGCTGGATACAACAAATGATTCGCTTATAGACATCGTACATCGAGATTAATTGGGATTAGAGGAAATGTGGCCTTAAAAGGACGGCGCATCCGCACACACAGCAATGGAGTCATTTTTTGTAGCTCGTTTTGACAGCTCCTGACTTTTTTCTTTGGATTTTTTTTTTAATTCACGGGTTTATCAGAGACAAGCAGAGAATATTTTTTGTATGCCCTGATGCAGCATTGAGAATTTTCAGTAGACAAAGCTCTGTGTATGCGGCTTTGAAATCGATAAATAGGTGGATGGTATCGAATTTTTTTTTTCAGAATCATTCCAAGTATGATGATTTGATCAGTTGTGAACTTTCTTCACCCAACAACTACACTGATAAAGGATAATCAGGTTGTTGGTAAACGGTTTCAGGCGTTTACATAATACGGCAGATGGGATTTTGTTGTCAAAGTTGAGGTGTCTTAGGCATTTGTAGTTGGACCAGTTCAGATGATCGAGGATTGCGTAGCTACTTAGGGCCACTTATACAAACAAATTTATTCAACCAACCAGTGGCTAGTTGCTCAAAATTTACTTCTACATATATAGCAAGAAAGTATAACATCGGATACCTTCCTCTGGTCAATGTAATACGAGCTCGGAACATTGTCATATACACTTCAGCTATTCGACGAAGGAAGTTGACTTGTGGAGAGTAAAAATTAAAACCCCATATTCAATAATCATAAGGATGATATATTCCCCGTTCTATTAAAAGGAAAAAATGACCATAATAAGCACTAGGTAGAAATTCTTGATGATTTAATATGAAAGGCATCGAAATATTAATGCCACTAAAAGATCAAACAATAGCAGCACGGTTATGACCTTCAGCTATAGAAGATAACTGCTACACATATCGATGGGACTATGATCAGGATTGTTAAAATATACCCGTTCCACTTCATTAAGTTGTCTTTAGACACCGATGTCTAACCTGCTGTATAGGTATTTCTGGGCCGATTATCCTTGATTTCTTTGTTCTGAAAATAGAACCATCGATTTGGGACACGCTAATAACGTGAAGCATATTTTCACGTCATTGGCATGTGCCAAATCGATACCATCCACCCATTTATCATGCCTAGCGCCGCATATTATAGCTTCAAAATGAATAACCTATTCTAGCTTGAAGAATCATTTAATTCTCTGTTTTCGACACATGATAACAAAAGTATTTCAACGGAAAGCTGCCGGCTGGGGTTTCTAGCCGGCAGGCTTTCAAACAAAAATTGAAAATCTGTCAATAACGCCCCATATGGGGCCCAAATTTTAGCTTCACCTTTCATTTGTGTGTGTAAAGTTATTTTTGTTTGCCACAAAGAAACGTCTCTGGAAAGTTTGATAATCTAAGGCGTTTGTCAGACTTGTCTCAATAGGTGTGTCGGTTGAAAAAACAAGTGTTGTTACTCTCGGGATTTTCAATCGTGCACTCTGTTTATAAAACCCACCCCTCCTTAGGCCTTAAAAAGTGGGTTTGTTTTTTGTTGCAGATCTGTTTTATTTTAACTATTCGAGAACCTTAGGGTTTCTTCGCTCTAAACCAACATTCCTTAGTTGCTTTTTGAGTGATGTATTTAGTAAATCCAAAAAAATCTATCCCGTATTAGTTTCAATATTCCCGTTTATCTGCGGATTTCCCTGCACATGCACATGTTATCGTTGTAAGCATCTCTCCTAACACGCATTACAATTCACCCATTCTCTGCAGTGTACCAACCACCTACCACCGTTAAGTCGCATAGATTTATCAATAACCATTGCCAACATTAAGTCAATTTGCCAGTCCAAGACCGCGCTCCTACTAAATCAAAACCCACCCCATCAAGCCCAATGTTTAGAATTAGAATCGAAAATTTATTCAAAACAAAGTCGTTAGTCAAATGTCAACTACTAGTTGTGCGGAAACAAAAATGTACTCCTCCCCAAAAACTCACTACGTGACAACAACGCTGAACAACTCCTCATTGAACGATCCTTTTGCGATGAACGAGCCTTTTGAATAAAATGCCGATAAATGCACTCGAAATGAATTGAATATCTAAACCGAGAGACCAATTGAACAGCACACAATGACAACAATGATGATGATGATGATGATGATGATGATGATGATGACGTGGAGGAGGAGGTAGAGGTAGACCTAGGTGGATAACAGCGCTGCCTTCGCCAACGACGACGACGATGATGACACACTGGAGCACACGGGTCTGGGTAATGTTTGCATTTTTGATGTTTGACATTAAATTTGAATCGTGCCTGCGGTTTAATCAAATTTTCAACGAACAATTTATTTCGGCACATTATACACACACGTTTACGCTGCGTCGCGCGTCAGGGAAGAGCGTACAAATATTTTTGATATCGCAGGCTTGTCTGCCGGCGTGGCGAAAAACTTCCTAAATGCACTTCCTGTTTGACAGTCATATATTATTTCCCTATGCAAGCACGGACCACCGCACGGATGCTTTTGACTTTTGAAAGGCGGATAGATTTTCTATTGAGTTTTGATTGGTTATGTCACAGTTTGATGGGATTGGTGGATGAATAGACTTTGCAAAGGATTTGACGGTAGGAGTATAGATACTTTGACGTTGATCATAGCTAAGTTTGGTAGAAGACCAGTAAAGACTGAGAGAAAGCTGATGCAATACTGCGAAGCCTGTTTACGATAGGCAGTGGTGGAAGAATCAAAAATATTCCTTTACGGATGTGGGTTTGGGGTAAGAGCATTACTTGTTGCAAGGACATTAGAGGTAAGGAAATATACGCGATGAGGAGTAGTAGCTGGCATAACATTAATAAAATTCCGGACCATAAAAGAGACTTTAACGACGCATTTAGTGGTTGTAGGATGTCTTGTACATTCACTATGGTACTCATTCCGATGGTTTTATACTAGATCTTTCATAAGCGCTTTCTATCTTTGAATTTAAATAAAACAAAGTGTGTGTGAGATACCATCGTCATTTTTTATTCGTTCGAAAGGCCTATTCTTGCCACTTTGTATGGAGTATTAAATCTTTCAAATGTCCACTGCGGGTTCTCTTGGTTGCGGCCATCCGGACTATGGCGCATAAGTCAAAGCTGAATTTGAAAGATGGCATGAGTTTTGGCTTTGAGATCAGTTGTGATTCATAGCTTATTCCCAAAAACCTGCGATTTCAGAAAACTCCACAAGAGAAATTCTAACAGGGTCAAATCGCACTGTCGCGACAGTTAGTTCACATCAATTCCACGTAAGATAACCATGCTCTTGAACCGTTCGTGCAGAATTACTAGTGTGGCGTGAGCTGTATGGCACCAAAGATTATAAAGCCACACAGATAACGCCTTGAGAACAAAAAACATAAACTTTTGCTCACCAGCTTCACTGTACGGACGGGCCGTGTGGACGTGCACACATGAGAAACGAGACTAAAAACCTATGACGGGCTGTGCCAGTACGACCCGCCATAGAATAATTTTTCTTGTATGCTGTTCGTTATCTGTATGACTGTATAAATCTTTGGTTGCACGTAGCTCGCCCGTTGGTACTATTGAAACTACATGTCGTTGTTGGCCATATCATCGAATTCAGGCCAAAATAAGTTGGTAACCATCGAATTATAGAGCTCGACGTTGACGGTGATCGCCTGGTCAACGTCCTTCTCAAAGAAATATGGACCGATGATGCCGTCAGCCCAAAATCCACACGAAACAGTGAGTTTTTCGGCATTCATTGTCCGCTTTTGTATTTCACGTTGAATGGCATAGCTCCAAGTTCGACAATTTTGTTTGTCCACGTACCAATTCATCCAGAAATGGGCATTATTGCTGAAGATAATTTTTCGATGAAAATTAGGATCAATTTTCAAATGTTCCATAGCACATTCAGCCTACACATGTCGTTGTCTATTGAGAGCTCCTGGGTCAGTTCAAATTTGATCGGTCGCAGACTCAAGCCACGACGCGAAATTCGGTCTGCGAAATGCCAAAACGAAAGTCAGCTTTAATTGGAACTCAGTTTGCTTCGAGGTACTGGATGCGGAAAAAAAAGTCAAGTATACAATCCCGTCTGTTTGTTTTCGCAACAACTTCGGAAAAAGGTAGTCGCGTATCTGTCAAAAAATTATTAACGCATTACGACGTTTTGCAATCCATTTGGGTAATTTGGTAAAAAAAATTTAAATTCTCATATACCTCGGTAAGGCTGTATGTCAGGGCCGAAATCAGGGTAGACGCTTTAAGTCCAGCAGTGCAAGATATATACATCATGCCAAATCGTAAGACGGTGTTGTACATTAGAAACTAAAGCGTTAACGTTATTTTTGGGCGTGATATATAAAATAAAGTGAACCTACAACCTGTGGGGCCTCAACTTCAAGCTAGGTTGAACAAGTAAAAACAATTTGTGCCCTAATTTTTTGAAAATCGTCAAATTTGGTCAAAGCATGGGGTATTTTGGAAAAAGTATCTAAAGAAAATATTTATGTAATGTGTTTATTTATTTTTTTACTATGTACGGTATTGAGCCACTCCCATATTTTGAGTGGCAAAAATCGCTTGGCAAATGCGTTTTCAACATCTTCGCAACTAGCCGCACTCATTGGTCAGTTTTCGCTTAAGCTTGTCGCTTATGGTTTCATCGCTCGGTAGAAAATTTATTCCAAATCGGAGAAAACTTTCTTTGGAACAGATAACTCAGGACCCATTATTCAATAATACATATAGGGCCACTTACACGTAAGAATCTATTCAACTTTCCAGACTTTTCCCAGTGTATATCAGGGTGCTAACCACTGATTAGTTAATCAAATGCGTTCGTGCAAGCGGCCCTTAAATGTTTTGTGAAATTTCGTTACAAAATAATACAAAGAGCCATTTTACATTTTAGAAATAAATCCGTATGCTATCAGTCGAGCTTCTGCTATTGAAAATAAGAAAGCGGTAACAACAGGAAACACAGGATCGCCACCTTCAATAATTGTTCTATTGAGTACTGCGAGTGTTGTTTTTAATAAGAAGTTAGGCAGGAACCTATAAACTAGATAGACAGCAGAAAAGGCTTTCTTGCAGCCCATAAACATAGAAATAAAAAAAGACCTCATCAACATCCAACATTCTAATTTGCTAGTTGCCTGCGATAAGGACATTTTAGCGAAAAGTAAGGCGAAATCTTATTTTTTTTACCAAATTGTTGAAATCTTTCTAGTAACATCATACACTAGGGGTTAATATGCCACCATTGGCCTTTTAGCTTATCCGCAATCAAATCTATTGAAGGTGGCTGATTAGCCTTTACATTTTTTTTGACCTGTTGCTTGAATATATCATACCAGTATGTAAAACACTTCGTCCACTAGACCAAACAATGAATCTGACATGTAGAATCAGAATGCTGAAGCTTTGGATCCAAAACGGTCTAAGAAATGGATCTTCCTTGGTAGATTGTACATTACCCACAAATGACTTCTACAAAAACTGTATGGAGGAATAAGTCAAAGAGCCATCGAATACTTATCTCATTCTCTGTATACTTTTCCGACATTTGCGGAACATGTTTTATACCCAACGTAGAATGGTTTCAATGAGTGAAAATAAAGTAATATCTGGCCCATAGAGGACCCTATACCTAAATTTTCCCTTCATTAGTGTTTGCAATGTTAAGACCTTCTGTGTTACTCGATTCTGAATGGCAGTTTTATGAAGTATCTTATGGTCGTTGTACACACTTGGATAAGTGTTAGACCTTCGGAAGAAGTGGGACAACGATTATTAAGGAAAAATTATTAAATCCGCAACGCACAAAATCGTATCTTAATGTGTTCTGGACAAATGCTATCAGGCTAGTTAACCTGACCTTTCCCATTGTGGCATATGAAAATGTCCTTTAGGCCTTTGATTGGTTGCTATTGTTATTTGCATTGACGATTAGTGGAAGAGAATGTTTGATCTTTCATTAAGAGCTTTATAGCGTAAACTAAAATGTAGATATCAGGAGACAATTTTGTTTTATGAAATATCTTACATGTCTCCATTAGAATCAATTACAAACACAATTTTTTTGCGCAAGAGGCTCGTTAGTACCCAGGCCGAGCTTTCTCATAACCATCATGTGTGCGTGTGAACTTCTTGCACGATGGCGAGACCTCCTGTTTTATGCCGACTTAGAGCGGCGAATTTCAGATGAGCTGTTCCTGACAATTGATACTACTCGGTTGATTTGTCAGATCAACAGCTTCAATAGAATCCTGTGATGCTTTTATTTTCTTACACAAGAAAATATTGAAGGAGTAGAAGTGAAAGACTGCTAAATCGTGGTCTATACAAAATCGTTGAACCAAACTGAAATGTAGCAAGACGCAGCAGCAGAAGAGCATTTCTTGAGCTCTGATCCAGTCCATACTGTATGCGAAAGAAGGGTCAAATATAGCATGCATTAAGATTTTTGCCATTATATCAAAAAAAAAAAACTGGGCGGATTTTATTAAGCAGCTACGTTACATATTGGAGCTTGCCTGACACACAATCCTTTCCGTTTCCAGTACGAGATTGATGAAATTGCGTTCTAGGACATATTGCTGAAGAATATCGGTACATACTTGGAAAGTATGCTTCAGATTTGACCTGTAGATTATAGAAAGGATTGAAGTCGATGATGTTCATTACTGATCTGATTTTGACTTGAAATTCCTTTATTTGAAGATGTACGGTCTGCCATTTAGGAAGATACAGGTGTATGTGTGGATAGATTTTTTGTTTGCAGAAGGCTAGAGTTCACTTGCTATGTTGGGTATGATCTTATTTGGATGGAGCAATTGAGCAGGATAATCCAGCAATAATACAAACTTACATTTATCGAAACTTGACTGACGATTTGATGCATGCAGTCTTCCAAAAAACACTGTCAATCTTCAAAACACCTGACTTACTATTTTGGATATCTACGTTGTTCGTTTCTATACTGGGAAATAGGCTGGATAGGCTGCCCTATCATAGCAAGAGTAAACTGACTAACCTCTTTATCGAACGCAGTGGTTTCCAGCCTTTCCAGCATGCCCCCCTCATGGCGAATCGCAAAATGCCAGTCAAATAAAAATTCCAAATTTTCGTTAAGCTGGAAATGCAATTCTCATGTCAGCTCAATTCCCTATTCGTATAAATTTGTTGCTAAAAGAGCTCTTACAATGGAATGAACAAGTACAAACAATTTGAGCCCTGATTTTTTGATAATCGTCTAGTTTGATCAAACCATAGGGAATTTTGGAAAGGTATCTATGTATGGCATTGAGCCATTCCCGTTTATTGAGGGGTAACAACGGAATAACAATGTTTCGCAGCCTTGTGCCCGCTTTTGATTAAGAATTATTCTAGTTCGCTTCTATCGTATTTGTCATTCAGTGTGCGGTCATTTTTTAAATCGACCACCCTCCTCTCGTTATTCGTTGATATTAACGGTGAATGGCCACCATCGTTTTCTATTCTGCCATGTTTTTTTTTGTCCTGCGGAAAGTGCCTCGAAAATTCTCCAGTAAGGTTTTGCAAATGTTTCTTAGGTCGTTGGTTGCTTCATCTCCGGGTTTTACCATTTTTGCAATAAATGACCAAAAACTGTTTGCTATGTGTTTTTTTTTAAAGCTCGTATCTTAAAAATATTTGCGGACATATTTTCTTTTCCCTGCAATGGTAAATTTAGTTCATTAAGCCCGTTATGCTAAGATGTGTCAGAGACGTACACTAAGCCCAGAAAAGTTGAATAACGCAAGGATTGGATTATACTTTTCGTCCAAAAATGCACTGACCTCATCACTCGGGTCAATCAATCCCTTAAGCATATTACCCTTCGAAAGCCACCTTACTTCAGTGTAATATATCAGTTGTTCGCATATATCAGTTGTTCGTAGGTATCGTCGCACTTTTTTTTTAACAACAGTGTGTTTCAAGTGCTTCCTTGGACAGACAACGCAAACTTTTACAATTCAAATTGTGTCCACGCCTCCCTTTTACAATCCCCAGGCTTTCATGACCCCATGCCTCCTTCCTGGGAGCCGTGCCCAACCGGGTGGGTACCACTGCTCTAAAGTAAGGCGATGTATTGAACCAGCAGCAGCATTAAATTCGCAAACATGAAGGCAGATTGAGTCCCTCATCTATATAAAACGGAAAAGTAGGATACAAATTTGCTTCATCATTCCGAAAATCCCAAAGAATTTGATTTAGGAAGCTTGATTGAAATCTGTTTGTAAGAGGATTCGTCTACAATCATTGCTCCCAGTGTACTCATGACAGCTGTAATAGAAGAGAGATTCCGTGCTTGACTCTTAGCTCTTTGCAAGTCCGCGAAAGACCTTAAATATGGTTTCAATTTTTTAGTGGGTGTGAAAAAATTTCGTAATCACATGTTCAATGACTCTGATTGGACATAAACTAGAGTTTACACTAGGCTTACATGAAGGCAGATTGAGTCCCTCATCTATATAAAACGGAAAAGTAGGATACAAATTTGCTTCATCATTCCGAAAATCCCAAAGAATTTGATTTAGGAAGCTTGATTGAAATCTGTTTGTAAGAGGATTCGTCTACAATCATTGCTCCCAGTGTACTCATGACAGCTGTAATAGAAGAGAGATTCCGTGCTTGACTCTTAGCTCTTTGCAAGTCCGCGAAAGACCTTAAATATGGTTTCAATTTTTTAGTGGGTGTGAAAAAATTTCGTAATCACATGTTCAATGACTCTGATTGGACATAAACTAGAGTCTACTTATATGCCACCACACCTCAATGCCAAATTAGCGCTTTAAAAAAAGCCCCCATTTTCATAATTAAATTTTAATTTACTAATCCCATGTGCAAACATATAAATAGGGTAAATTGTTAAACAAGTCATTCCTTTCTCTCACCCTCACCCAGGATATGGACTTTGTCCAAAAACCCTTCATTGAATCGACTTCATACAGACAGCAAATAGAAATAAAGGTGCAACTCACTCTGCAAGCATTGAGTCCTTTTTGTAGTTCACACCAGCAGCACACACCATCCTTAAGCTAACACCGAATTATTTATGCTTCTTTCCCATGGCACAATCATCAGCCATAAAGGATGATACTTGCACACAGGTTAATCTATCTACAAAAAAACCAACACACACACACACACACACTCGCCTCTGACAAAACTAAAAGTACTCATGTGACGGTGATGAAGGGAGGCAGTTGGAAAAAAAAAATTGTCCACACACTTAACCACAGATATGCAGGATATAATGGCAATAGCACAACGGTACCCCGGAGAAGGAAGGCACACATCAAATGACAGGAAATTCGCAACAGGTGCACTAAGTGTAAACATTTATTCCCAACGATATGAACAAAACGGACGAGTCAGCGGAACTCGTCGAGAAAGGAGTACAAGTTATTCACACTTTTCTAGTTGGCAGATGGTGGACTCGCTCTATCCTCTCTATGACTTTATCTCAAAATTTGCTTTATTATGAAGTTTAGATTGGGTGTCTGATGGGGGAGTGAATGCCACTAGAGTGAGATTTTCATATACTGAGGATCAAGCTGAGCTAATGTGGGTTTAAGGATTTTTATTAAAGTGGAATCGTTGGAAGTGGTGTCAATATTTAAAAATTTTAGTGAGGAATTTATATTAAAACTGATCAAGCTGATCTTTGAAGTTCCCTTGGAATATTGTGGTTGGTAGCTGTTTCTAGAGCCGTCCACCAGACTTACACACCATACAAGAGTATGGGTCTAATGATGGACACGTTAAGCCAGAGAGGGAGATGTGCTTGTATACCCAATTTCTTTCCAATTGCTACGGTGTACAGAGCTACGGTGACTTTCTTTACGTCTTTTTAAATGTTCGCTTTCCAGTTCAGTTACATATCCCAGACCAGGTCCAGGTACTTGATTTGCTTGAACTTAACGCTATTAAGTTTTGAAGGGTCAATGTGCAAGTTGAGGACTTTTGTCCATTTGATTTGATCCTTCTTATTATTCAGACTTAACGTCATGATATCCGGGATCTCCTAAACATTAAACCTGAAACTTAGTTCAGTCTATTTGGCACCTGCAAACGGCAATTTCTGGCATTATGTTCCTTCGCTCGAGTCAATGACAAATTCGACGATTTTTTTGTACTGCATCTTCATTTTGATACAAAGCTATCTCCAGTTTATCTTCTATTCACCTTCCTTTAATGTTGGACCACATACTTACTAGCTGGGGCTACACTCCGGGGTAATTCTGGGCCTCAACCAACGTGTCACTTCAATTAGCTCGTTCTTAGCTAACTGCTTGCAAATGCGCATTTCAAATTGGTTGAGGTCGGTGTCTACTTTTGAGTACCACTCTACAAAACGGAACGAATTCCATGTCTCAATTTTTCATCGTCCTTTTGCCATTGTCCCATACCATCTTTTCCTTTCTGGATGGCAGTAAAGTTTACTTTGTCGCAGCTTACATTTTTTGCTATTTGTTCAGCTCCATCTTTTCCGTTATGCATTCCAATATTCTAGGGTAAGAACGTCCTTTCTTCGCTTGGCATGGTTGTCAAAAAAATATCTAGTCCTTTCCTAGAAACTTGGTCGGAGAGTTATGTGTAGGTCATACAGTAGCGGATGGCCCAACGTCCGACCTTGACAGTCAGGTTCAATTGATCAGAAATCAATAGGATACCGGGAAATCTGTATTTATTTCGGGATCGAGCGCTGCTAGCGGCCACTATCTCTATTCAAAGAGGCCTGAATAACGCTTGAAAATCGTATATGGCCTGTTGTTCGGAATAATCAGAGCAGCTCATGTAGGTTTTTCATTTCGTCCAGCAGACGCCAACAAAATACAAATTTTTGGTGCAACAAGATCGTAAGTACCCAGGGCCGAGCTTTCTCACAACCATTCAAGTGTGCGTTTGTACTTCTTGCACGATAGCGGGACCTACTGTTTTATGCCGACTCCAAGCGGAAAATTTAAGATAATCTTCTGCCATTGATACTGCTCGGATGACTTTCGGATCATCACGAGAGGAGGGCCAGTAAAAATTCATTTAGCTGTTGCTAAAGCTGGGAATCGAACTCAGACCTTCTTTTAAGATGCCAGCGTTGATTGTAACTTAGAAATTCTCCCGCTCCCACCTACGAAAAAAAGGAAGAGGTGCGACCATTTGGCCTCGCTCTCATCTGCTGCCGCCAAAAACATTACAAATGGTTTTAAGCCTTATCAACGGTCAGGCATTTGTCGCCCAGTGATTGCCACATGGAGGCTGAGAGTCGGACCATATGGGACCATATTAGGTCCATGTCTGATCTGTTAAACTGCTCATCGTCCAGCACTCGACGCTTACAATTCGACGGGGGCATATTTATGGTCTAAGATAGCATGTATTAGGTTTTTTGCCATTATATCCCAAAAACTGGGCGGATTTTATTAAGCTGCTGCATTACGTATTGGAGCTTGACTGACCCACAATCGTTTCCGTTCCCAGTACGAGATTGATGAAATCGCGTGTAAGGACATATTGCTGAACAATATCGGTATATACTTAAAAAGATCGGATGAGCCGCTTCAGACTTGACCTGTAGATCATAGAAAGGATTGAAATGAATGATGTTCATTACTGATCTGATTTTGAATTGAAATTCCTTGATTTGAAGATGGTCGATCTGCCATTCAGGAAGACACAAGGGTTATTTGCGGATAGATTTTTTGCAGAAGGCTAGGGACGTTCACTTATTACATTGGATATGATCCTATTTGGATGTAGCAAATGAGCAGGATAATCCAGCAATAATACTTAAATTCATCGAAGCTTGACTGATGATTTGATACCTTCAGTCTTCCAAAGAACAGTGACAATTTTCAAAGCAGTTGACTTGCTGTTTTGGATATCTACGTTGACCGCTTCTATACTGGAAAATAGGCTGGATAGGCATCGCTGTCATTATTTTCACATTATTTTCTTTCTCTTTCTATCTGGGCCTTTAGTCTTACCGTGCTATTTTCGATTTCAGTTTTAGCAGCTTTATATATGCATCTTCTGTCCCCTCTTTCCGGTACTCGCAAGGCTTATCTTGCCCTGGTAATCTGTTCTCAAGTGGCTGCTAACCTAGTGTGGGATTAGATTTCTATTTGTTGACATCATGATACTCCCCTCACTATGACTTGACGAATGTTGGTGGCATACGAGAATCAGGTCAGATCAGTTGCTCGTTGTAGGCTGTTAGAACAAGTCATCGAATGTTAAGCATTTTCTGTGCCGTTTGCAACCTGCCGACTTATTCTCTAAAGTCGGCTGCTCTGTGGTCAAAGTCAAGTTCTGGCTCTTGAAAGTATGGACATTCAGGAAAGTAACTTTAACTAACTGCTGGTATAAATACTATGCTATAAGGAAGTACTACCTTTTGTCATAAAATTCCGCCTTGATGGAGTTCTCAGCCGCACCGGTAATGCCGTGTGCATATATGTATAAAGCTGCTGTTTAGACTCAACCTTAAAAATTACTTAGGCTGCACAGCTGAATTCCCAGTTCAACTTTGTTAATACACAGGGCTGGGTGTTCTTGTATCAGTATCCACTAAAGTATTGAATCCCGTCGTGAAACTTCCTACCTGAGTATAGAACACCATCTAATACAGCACGTGTTCCCATCATCGATACAAATGATTTACAATCCAGGGCACATCCTGACATCAAACCACAAAAACCTATCTCTCCGTCGCTCGATGTGCATTTCTTGTACAATTTCATAAATAACAGGAATATACTCCGAAGAAATACTAGAGAAACCCACAGTTCTACCGAGATACTTGTATCTATATGTTTACAAAATTTTAAATACACTCTTCATTCAGTACAGCAAGACTCATCCGAATGCTACATGTTCGGTGGCACTCTTTTGAATGATATATCCTTGCTAAGGATTCATGAATGCATTTCTCTCCCTTTCTCGAGTATCCACCGCACAGCATCATGGATTCAACAATTTATGTGCACTCACAGAATTCTTTAGTAGGTGACATCCAGTGAATAAATTCAGCCTTTCGAATCATTCGACAAACCCCCTCCTAACAACCTGGTCTTTGTTTATCAGGATCCCAAAATAGTCGGTATTTCATCTCTCCAAGACCAAGACTGGTTACACCAGAAAATTACCCATCATAAAATACAAATACAAGCAAAGAACTAATATTCAAATTATTACACCATGTGTTAAGTCAGACACTAGAAGGAACTCGCACTACCATACCCTGCAGCCTTGACACTAGACATATAAATTGATTGAATTTCGATGGAAGGAAGAATTATGTTTTGTGAATTCAAAAGAATCCTAGATCCATCCCCTTTTACTTGTTTTTTTTTTTTTTTGCTACTCTCTTCGGTGTTCCAGCGACAGTACTTTTGGGAGGCTGTCAAGTTGAGCTTGCAGATTTACGACCGCTAGGCAAGTGATGTGCTGCCAGCAGTCCTTTGTCTGTGCGATTGCGATGTGTCCTTTTTTTTTTGTTCGTCCCGATGATGTTGGGAACAATTCAATACAAATCAATGAATTCATGTGTGTGACTTAGACACATTTTATGTTTGGCGAGATTTATTGGATTTTTTCTATATCAGCGAAATCTGCTTGAAGGAAGGATATGAGAAAGGACAACGTCTGCAACTGGATGACGACGACGACGACGATATGGGGATTTGTTTATTAAAGTCATAACAAATTTATGAAAGTGTGAAGATGGGAATTCGGAATGCGAATGGGAGAAGAAAATGATAACGGAAAATATGTTGGGGTGGTTTTATGACTTTATGATTGGGGGTAGTAAAAATATTAGGAGCAAATTGAGCTAGATTTGGAACTTTGGAACCAAAAAATTAGAAGGAAAGGTCAACGACCCATGTCCGAAATACTTTTTTCAAATGTCATTGCAATCGGTGACAGTAGACTTGCTATATAAAAAAAAGTCCAGCAAAATAAATAAATGTTAAGGAAAAACATTCCTGAGATGGACGTAAGCCCGATCTGAAATTGTTGTATTTTTGTTGTATTTTTGTCACAAAATAATTGAACTGCAATTTTCGTCGAAATCATAAATGTTTCATACTCTGAGATGCTTTTTAGACGTTTGCAGATTGTGTTCCTGTAAAAAGAATGTGAGTGTTGTTACTTTCGGGATTTGAAGAAGAGTACCCTTGCAATAAGTTTGGCAGTTATTTGGACTTTTTAAAAAAAAAAAAACTAACTAACAGGCATTGTTGGTAAGATCATTAGCCAATTGTTTGACAAGGACACGATCTTCATATATCTACAGTCTACTAGATCTAAGTTTTGCACTGGCTGAAAGCATGTTTGTTGTGCCTGATATTCTAAAGTCATTTGACAGGATTTGACATCGACCCGTTTTGTCGAAAATGATTACATTTGAAATCCATAAAAAAACTTCTTCTATGGACTTTCTCTCGAAATTTTCCACTCAACTTGTTTTTGACAGTTTCAATTCTGCAATTCACCAAATAAATACTGGTGTCGTCCAAGGCTCTGTTATGTCTCCGTCACTTTTTCTAGTTTTTATAATTGATCTCCTGTCTGAAATTTTATATCCGCTTCATAGTAGGTACTGCCGCAGCTTCCAATGTTCATTTTCGGGACCACGAGGAACCTTCAACAACGAAATATGCTAAGATCATTGAATTCCGACCCTGAGATCATTTTCAAATGCGTTAATTCAGAGTGGAATACAATGCTTCCAAAACACAATTCTATCTTCTGTCATTAAAGCAAAAACTAAATCTCCAGTCATTATCCATGAATAACACCTTCGTCGAAGAAACCGAAATGGTTTCAATGCTCAGTATGTCTGTAACGACCTTTGTCGAGACGATCATATCATTTTCATTTTTCCAATTCTAATTTTTGATCAACATTTTAAAAATATAAAATATTTTGACGTCCCCTGGGTCACGACATTTTTTTAGTTTTTGCTTAAATTTTTTTTTAATTTTTCACAATTTTTGACGACAGCAGAGTTGTGAAAATTTTTTAAAATTCAAAATTTAAAAAAAAAATCAATTTTTCTGAGTTTCAAAAGTTTGATAAAAATTTTTAAGTTTTACGAAGATTTTTGATCAAAAATTTTAACTGTTGATCAACATACTAAAAATTTTCAAACTCTCTGACTACCCCAAGGTCACGATAATTTTTCAGTTTTTGATCAAATTCGCTAAAAAAATGTTTTTTTATGTTTAATTTGTGACGAGCCTGGCGCTATAAAAAATTTCAATTTTTGATCAAAATAAAAAAAAAATCTGACGACAACGGAGTGACGATTATTTTCAGTTTTTGATCACATTTGCTAAGTTTTTTCATAGTTTTTCTAAACTTGTGACGACTCTGGCGCTATTTAAAATTCAATTTTTGTTCAAAATTACAAAAAAAAAAAATTTTTGTGACGACAATTTTAAAGTATTTTCTTTAAATTGTTGACGACCTAACAGCTGGGATTGTTTTTGAAAATAGATCCTTCCGTGTTGAAATTTTCTCTGTGCAATACGAAACTGTAAAAAATTGTTTGATATCGGAACTTCGTGTCGAAATTCGAAACGGTAACAAGACTTACAACGTTCAGGTGAGTTGCATCTAAATAGAAGCCTATCCCCATTCAGTTTTAACGGAATCTTAATAACGGGCTTGACTATAATGCTCCATGAAATTGATAATAGCATTAGCGGCCTTAAAGTCGTTTCATGATCATGCCGTCTTTAAATGCAACTCCTTGGATATTAACCAGAATTTGACTAACCAGAAAAGCTTGATAGCAGGGGCAGAGTGACAAAAAAAAACATATTATGAGTTTTATTTGATCTTATATGAAACATTTATCTGACAACCTTTCGTGTAGTTGTGAATGCAACTAACATTTTAAGTATCGCAGATATTTGTTTCTATATATCTTTCCAAACTTGGTTGATGATTCGGTACATGTAACTTCCCAAAGAAAGGGTGTCGCTATGGCCTCACTATGCCTATGCGAATTTGTCGGATCACTTGAGCGTCAACAGCCCAAAAAACCTTTCCTAACCTTACCAATGAAGTAACCTACTTAAATTAAAAAAAATCTGCTTCAAGCCCAGTAGACCCGGCGAACTTGTTGCTCTTCAGCCTTTCGTAAGCCGGACTTCCCTCTTATATAATCGGGAAAGGTTATACCTTCATTGCTTCGAGTTGGGCGATTTGTTTTATCACTCGACTTTATATCCATTTATCACTTGTTAGCAGTGATGACGAATAACTAAGTTGCCATTACAGAAAATGTATAAGATTGGCCAAAAGAAGTCAGTCATCCGATGTTGTTTACTCTTCAGAACCACATGTCCTCCTGTCCTAATTCGTCCAATTGCGGCAAAAACTCGGTTGACATGGCCCTATAGCGAGCACCGTCCACTGTTGTCGTTTGACCAGCGGCGTTCTCGAAAAAAAAAGCCCGATGATTCCTCCTGCGTGAACATGCAGTAACTTTGAGCGGGTGTTATGGTTTCTTGCGCAATACTGGTTCGGTGCCCCAGAAGCGATATATTTGCTTATTCACGTAGCCGGTGAAGTGGAAATGAGCCTCATCGCCCATTATGATTTTGGTCGAAAAATCGTCCACTTCGTTTATCCCGAGTGTATCGCTCCATGGCTTGTTCACTTGTATTCTACATCTGTCTAGTCTACAAATGTCAAAATAGATTTGACATTGACGGCCATTTGCAAAAATAAGATCATCTTCCAATAGGTTGATCTCTTTTGGACCACCTTGTATATCCGGGTTCAGCAATTTGCCGGTTAGTTGGCTTTCTTGTAAAAGGGTTTTCCAATAGCCATTCCAATAGCCAGAACTCACGAATGTGGAATGCTTTACCAAACTCAGTCTTTTTTCCCCATTACAATTTACGAATATTTAAAACCAATGCACATCGGTATCTCCTCTTTCTTTCTCCTCAATTTCCTAAATGCCCGCGCTGTGTATAAACACTATAAGGGTATTCATAAACCCTTTAGCGCGTGCTAATTCAAAAAAAAAATCTATTGCCAAATTGCCATGGAAGTTACACGAGCAGACGCTTCGCACCTTCAAACACGATTCTCCAATGTTTGGTGGCCAAACTCGAGCAAGAAACCACCAGCCAGCACTCTCACGTCAATGGAACGCCCGATTATGGGAATGGTCGACAAAAAAAAAACTGCCTGCTGGACAGATATAAATTTCATCGATTGTTGAAATGTCGACTGAAGTTTCATCGACATCGACTGAAGTTTGGACATAACCTAGGCGAAGCAATGAAATAACGTGAAAGGTACTGAGTAGGTATGTTGACTGAGTGAAAATGCTTTGAACCAGCGAAGTGTTCAGTGCCGGTACTGTTGATCAAAAAGTCTGTGGACATATTCTCGACTGGAAAAAGTCTTATCGGAGCAACAAAGTTTCATGTGAGGCACTGACTGCGAAAATGGGGAGAGATGTAATCAACAGCATAGCAGTCTTCCCTCTGAAATTCAGCTTAATTTCGTAAACAATGTTCGGTTTCATTTCGCAATAGAAAGCGATAGAAAACCAAATTTCCATTAAAAGAAAAAAACCTGAGATTTGAAATTTGGGATTATTTCAGTCGGCTTTTTAATTCACTGCACCCCAAGATATGGCTCTCTCTAATCATTAAAACAACACTCATATGCGAGTATTAAATCGACAGTAGTTCGGCGTTTTGGTTTTCTTCCAGGGATCATCCGAAATTTGAAGAAATTGTCTATTGTGGACTATTGTGGACTCTTCGCCGTAGACGCTTGCAGAATGCAGAAATCACTGACTGACTCCTGCGAATTTGAATTTTCATCTCTAAAGGAGTGACCTGCGTTTTATCCTATACAAAGTGGCACAAAAGTTGTCAACCCGATGTTTCTTGGCCGTAATTTTGGTATCAATGTGTGACCAAAGTGAAGCAATTCCGCGTTCTCCATCTTCTGATAGGGTGATCACTTTTGCGCCACCTTGTACTTGCGAACAATAATTTGAGAGTTGCAGCGTATGCATCTTTCTTTTTACTTTGATTTGTGAAGGCGCTTGTAAATACTTATTCTTCGTCCATGAAACTAAAGAATTTTTGGTTGCTGCGGTCATACGTAGGCATTATTCGCAGAACTCGAGGGTTATCTTCGAAAATTAGTGATAACAGTATATTGCCTATCTAGACTACAAAGAATAAGCCTTCTGCAAAGATCTGGGCAGTCTCTGGCTATTTTGTGCGGGTTTTAAGTTTACGGATTTGCACCATATTAGGGGTCTAAGTAAGTGTTGGCTATATAGGCGAACACTATAAGAAGATTCATTGAAAAAAAATGCTTCCTGTATTTTACATGTGAGAGGTCCTAAGACATGATCTAATTTTATTCAATATAGACATCCATAATGCGCAAAAAAAACGCAGCTTACTTCATCAGCCAGAGGCCTTGAAAGTCGATACACTCTCCGACAATGCCTCGCGCAATTTATGCAACAAATAAAAAATAAAAACAAAAACCTGGGCCCCATTTAGGGGCAGAAAAGTTCAACAAATGACAACTGACAACCAAAACTGTTAACTCGATGTTTGCCTGTGTGGCACACTGACTATGCAGAAGACAGACTTTCTCAACAGTCAACTATAACGAAGTAAATACAAAACACCACATAAAGCATTGAGGCAAATGACATGACAGTTTGGAAATCCTTTTGTGTCCTCAGTATCCCTTTCGAGATCCAGTATCTAACTGCTTTGTCTGGCCTCGACTATAGGTATCTGTCGTTCGTGTCTGCCTTCTTGCATATCTATGCATTTATACATGTGATTGTTTGTGTGTGTGAGTGCGCCTGCATAATAATGTGCATCTCAAAGAAAATAAACTACTGAAATGGAAATTGCCTCAGAAGCATAACCGGATGCGCTAAAAGGAAATATGGAGATATGCCGCCCGTGGTCTTTCTCTCTGCCTCTATTATATTGGTAGGTCTAGGTATATGCGAACATTTCCACTACTCTGAGATAGTGTGTGAAGGTCTACAAAAAAAAGGAATAAAAACCCGACAATATTTTCTGCTCAAAACCGGGGAAATGCTGCTTACATTTCTTCACAGGATGTGGAAGAAATTATACGATGTCGCCTCGATGCTTTCATTTTCCCATCTCTAAGGCTGAGAAGAGATGAATCCAAAGCGACATATAGCGAGACCTACTACGAGCTGTGTACAGGGGTCGATCTCGTTCCTCCATGCAGATGTACATTTTGGGGAACTTTTCCATCTTTAAACATCTTCCACGTGAAATATGATGTTGCAGTTTGTAAATGTGTCCTCGAATGCAAAGTTTATGTACATAAATAAGTATAGTTCCGGTTAGCCCAGGAGTCGGCCCAGATGTGCCAAACTTGAAGGAAGACGGTTTTATTTTTGGTTTACATTAGTAGGGTTTACTGTGCTTAATAAATGGTTATTTTGAATTGCAGATGGACATCGAATCGTCTTGTGGATGGGTTGAGAGCTGAGTAAAAGCTGGGAGTTTATTAAGACATAATGGCAAACGATGGGATTGACTACTTGTGAGCTGGAAATGGGAACAGAAGATCTTCTTTTTTTTTGAAACACGAGCTAGAAAGTGGTTAGAGATTCAAAGTCCCTCATTCAGTGTTGGCATCGTTGTTTTCGGTTAGGTTAAGGTGAGAGATAAAACCGATCATACCATTAGCCGACTCAGTAATGACTGCAGCTTCCAGACTACCATTCTCTGTCAACTCGAATGTGAGTCGGACCCGGTTTGAAATGAATACTCGAATCACATCTATGAGTTTAAAAAAAAACTGTTGCATGGGAATGGCGTTTTCATTGAAATGTTCAGAAGGGGAATTGTCCTTTAACAGGCGGAAATCATGGAAATCATAATTGTCTTGTAGTGTCAGCAATCAAATCTCTGGAATCTTATCTCATTTACATCGAAAACGACCCAAATTTTTCCGACGCGATGGTCTCATAACAGAGTTGACGGCAGAGTTCATTAACCTTTACTTCTAGGTGCAAGATTACAGATATCTCAGGGCACTATAATGTTATTAAGCTTGCCAGTTTGGCAACTACCCTTGATTTTCTACCTTTGAAGGAAACGAGAAGTACAACTTTGCAAGTTAGTAAGCAACACTTATGTTGTGTTTATTCCAACCTAAACTAATGCAGAAGCAATCTGTTCTATGGGAAAGACTTCTAGATCCTGCAAGTCTTCGTAGAAGAACTTATCAAGTAGTTTCCTACGACTGCTACTGATCACTGGGTAGTGTATCAGTAAGTGTTCGGCGTCCACCTAGTGTGGAGCGCTACAGTTCCTGCCCCAGTTCTTATAATTTTGTTGAAGAAAGTGAGCTATTATCACTCTTTACAAAAAAAAAGTTCTTGCTTATTCTTGGATATTTCCTGTTTTTGAAAGACTAACCGGAGGTGTACAAATGAAATCGCATCTAGACGATCCTTGTCTGGCTAGATCGTTTGCATTCCGTTTTCTATAAAGTGTAATGTGTGCGTTTGTACTTCTTGCACCATGGCGGAACCTCCTGTTTTATGCCGACTCCGAACGGTGAATTTAAGATTAGCTTTTCTTGACAATCGATACTACTCGGATGATTTGTCAGATTAGCTGAGTCGATTAAGCCATGTCTGTCTGTCCGTCTGTAGGTAATCGGTTTTTGGACCTTAAATTTTAGCTAGAATAATGAAATTTGGTTCATGTGATCCTTGTACGTGCTGTTCGAACAAGTGTACAAACTTTTGAAATCCGCCCAATGCCACGCTCCCTTTTCAGAAAAACATAGTTTAAGGCCAAACCGTTAAAGATACTGAAAAAGTGTCTCAACAACATATCTTGACAATCATAATGTCTATATTTTGTTCATACAAAATTTTTTGCAACGCCTACTTTTTAGGGGTGTTTTTAGTAAAAAAAAGTTTTATTCGGAAAAACTTTAAGCATTTCGAAAAAAATGTTGATGCAAAATCATTGGTTCTGTTAATATAAACATTTCTTCCATACATAATTTGTTAGCCACGCCCACTTTTTGCCGCCGTTCTCATACAAAAACCATTTTGAAGAACCATAAATTTTTTTAATAAACTGTCTGAACAATAAGTTCTGACAATTACATTTTCTATATTTCACACAGTGGATTGTAGCCTTCCCATTGTTTTTTTTTTTAATCTAGGCGACCTGATTATAATAATTGTGAAACGGAGTAAAAGACCGGTATTAGGCTCACTGTGGTTAACACAGGGAATTTTAGTATTTTTGTTTCCCTGGTCGGAGAGTTGCATGCTACGTGTGCCATAACCCAACAAACTATATTTCTCGATTTGAACCAGCTACCACGATGAGCTCACTAGGCTTCTGCAGTCTGCCCCAACAGAAAATCGACAAAAATGATTGCTTTTGGTATTTAATTGCTTTCGAAAAAATAATCCTCGATTTAATTGATTATAGCCACCACCACATTGCCTTAGCTGAGCACTCCAAGTTGTTTGTCATTTCCAAATTTAATGGTGAGCTTCTCCTCGTGCACGCTATTCATGACGTGGTCTTTTTTCACTGCGTCAACCAACCAGATTTAAAGACCACAATCCAAGATTCTTTAACAAACCCCTGCAGTTTGTGTTCCATTATCAAGAAATCCTATTTTAATTCAGAGAAAGCAGGCCTACTAAATTGATAAAATTCAAAATATTTTTTTGTTGTCAATGCACCAACACATTCGATAAAATATTTTTAGTTATTGTTGCTAAGAACGTGTTTTGATAAGCAAAAAAGAAATCCTACTATATCAAGGCACACATCTGATCTCTTCCGCAATAGAAAATGGTGTGACACCATTTACCTTGACTCTCCGAAATGACACTCAAGAAATTTCCGCACGACAGCGATCTCTGTTCGAAAAACAGATCTTTGCTCGCGCAGAGATCGTCCATAATGAGGTAAAAATTCCTACCACTCGAAAAAAAATTTAGTCCTCTAATGTTTGTCTTCTTATCTACCATTAACCACTCAGCCCACCCACGGCAGTGGTGGTTTGAACTCTTTCTCGCAGAGAACTGTTGCGAAGTGTAGGTGTGTGCAAGCAATTCGCAACCTTAGGTTTACTTTCTCTTAAGCTCTGGTGAACATGCTCTCATGCTCCTTCCACCTACCACCCACTGACTGGAATAATGGTTTGAACTCTTACTCAGAGTCGTGTGTCTAGTATAGGTAATGCATGCAGCTCGCAAGAACTTTCTTCAAGTGTGGTGAAATTCTCTCCTTGCTCAATGGTATGCTTTCACATGTTAATAGTTAAGCTCTTGGAGTTAGAGATCAGATAAGAGCAAGAGCAGAGTCGACATATGGCAAGCGCGGCTTGAGATCAGTTTGATATTTGAACTCATTCTCTCATAGCCTTGTGAAGTTTGGTAAGGGTTTGTATGAAGCTGGAATTGGAATGAAATTGTTTACCAACTATTTTCCTTTATTTTGGAACTACTTGTCCTCACTTTCTCTGAGCTGAAGATTTGGAAACCACTCAAAAAAGATGATGCTGAGCGCAGTGCTTAACGCACTTATTTGTGCGTGATATTTGGTCGAGTGCGGTTGGTGCTCGGGAGATCCTGTCTTGGGTATATTTTACAACTTTTTTTTTTTGCAAGTTTTTTTAATTTATTTTTTTTTTATTTTTAGTCAGGTGTTTGATTACGGTTGTGGTGTTTTCGTACTAACTTGTAACTTATCGATAAGTGATATCAAATTAACAACAAAAATTTCGAATGCACAAAATTTTTCGTGACCAGTGCCAACTTGGCCCCGCTATCGATTCCTTTATTATGTGAAACCGTTCCAGTCGTACTCATGTTTCTGGAGCTTATGATTTGTTCAATGGGTAAGTCGTTTGTTATTATTAAATCAAATTATTAACAATTGTTGAAACTTTTTTGTCACTTAAGTAAACTTTTTTGTTTTCAAATAGCACACTTCTATGGGACCTAATTGGGTTGATTGTTTTTTATTTCCATATGATTTACAAAGGAAACTTTGGATTTACATTACTGATTGGACAGTTTCTCAGAGTGTAGGTCAGAATACCTACAAAATAAATTCTAAGCAAACTGTATTATTACCTTTTATCCACCTGATAGGTTGTGTTTTCAGAAGATTATTATAAATTCTTACGAACTCTGCAGAAAGGCTGTTTGCTCGGTTGTATTAAAATGAAATTACAAATATTATAAATAAAATGGGAGGAAATTAAACGCATAACTGTCAAAAATTGTTGACTTATGGCATATCTACGACGCGATCATGAGCGTTACATTTCATCGGAAGATTTTTTTGAAATGCTAGTCGGAACGGAAACCCTGGTAGAAAATTTTCCGAATTCGAACAAATCGTAGAAAATTTACTTCCGAACTCATACCTTGGGGTAATGGTTTTAATTCGGTGGATATCGTCGATATTATCAGACTTATCGACGCCTTATCAATTTCCGTTTATTGCTCATCCTACTTGGTGTTGCCACTAGCTTGTAAGGTCGTTCATGAAATCTTTTTTGGTGTATGAGGGCTGTGGTCCTACAACACGATGAGGTATTTCAGATTTTATTTTGAAAGTATACCAATGGGCCTTTCTGTTTTTTTTCCGTGGGCTGGTGGAACACTTCATAGACACGATGAGCACACGTGCCCAAAGTAGTGTGAAACTTTTACTCACTGAAATCACCACCCTTCTTGTTTTATTGCAACTAAGTATGCGACTTGTCTAGCAATTTTATACCCTATCCCATAGGGGTATATTAGTTTCGACATAAAGTTTGTAACATAGTGAAGTAATTTCGCTAGATATACCTCAAAGTATATGGATCGACTCAGAATCGATAGTTTTATCACGAGCAATGAATGTCCGGCAGGTAACTTTCCTTGAGAGTTCCTGCCTTTTCTGCAATTAATAGCGCAGTTTGTTATAGTCGGGCCAAATACAGGCAATTCTTTGAAGACGCCGGAGTAATTTTGTTTCGTCAAAAATTTGATGACCGTTGTGTTAACGTGTGCTAATAAACATTTTTTGATGTTTTCGTGCAAAATTTTCCGTTTTATCTTTAACCGCGTGATAACACAAATCTATGCGTAGATCCTCGTTCCTTATGTACCACGGCGCATTGACGAATGCTCTTAACTTTTCATTTTTAAAAGTTTGTAAAATGTTTAGATTCGTTTCACTATTACAACCCCATAATTGTATACCATATGTCCAGACCGGCTTCAGCACTTGCTTGTATAATTGTAGATTGTTGTCAAGGTTTGCGGTAAACTTCGCGAACTGAACCATTACTTTCGAAATAAATTTGCACGATTTGCAAGCGTTGTGCACTGTTGTCAACCTGTTCATGATGAATTGGCAAACCAAATTGAACATAAACGACATTAGAGTTGCCCGATTTGACAACAAAATTGTCAGTTTTATCTCTATTCGAAAACTTAAAAAAAAATAAAAACACCCATGACGACGACGACGCATTGACGACTGATCCTAATATTTTGTTTTCAAAATTTTGTATTAAGAAGGTAAAGCTTCGAATATTTTCCACGCAACCAGTGCAGTTCTCTGTATTTATTTTTAAGTTCTTCGCATTTCTTTTTTACATGCGACTTTCATTTTAATTTTGCATCGAGTATCGTTCCGAGATATTTCGCTTCATTTGCAAAAGACTCGAACCGTATTTGGAATTGTAATTAGAATTGTTTGTCCGTTTATACGAAAAATCTACATGAAACGATTTGCTCTCGTTGAGTGCAATCCGCCAGGGTTTTGTCTATTCATTAACCTCTTTAAGAGCGTTTGGTAATTTCATATTTGTTTCCTCTATTGTTGTGCCAACTGCCAGTACAGCTGTATCGTTAGCAAACCTGGCAGCTATCACGTGTAAATAGGAGGTACAATAGTTGTCCAAGGACTCTTCCTTGGGGTACTCCTGCCAATATTTGTTTGAATTCCGAATTTTCATTTCCAAGTTTCACAAGGAAGATTCTATGCTCAAGATACGACACGAGGATTTTATATAATTTTTCTGGCAGAACTTGTCTTAGGCCTCTATGCCAAACTTTGTCAAAAGCTTGCGACACAACAAGAAATACGGCTGAGCAAATTTTTTTTTTCTTTTCTTCGAAAGCTTCAATTACAGCAATAATTCGATGAACTTGGTCCACAGTAGAATGTTTACTTCTAAACCCAAATTGATGGTCAGGTGAAAGGCGTTTCTGATAAATAATGGGGTGTAACTGACCGAGTAATTTTCTTTCCAAAAACTTTTGAAATTATCGGAAGAAGATTTTTTCTGTAAGATTTTATTTCATTCGGTGATTTTCCTGATTTGATAACCATAATCACTTCTGCGACTTTCCACTGTCTTGGTATTGCTGCATTTACAATGCAGAGAAGTTGAGTTAATGCTTTTCGAATCAACATTTACAATTTAGAGAAGTTGAGTTAATGCTTTCGAAAGCAACATTTTAAGAATTTCTCCTAAAATCAAGTCTTAACCTGTAGCCTTTGTAGGCTTTAGTTTATGTATTTCCCGATCAAGCTCGGTAATACGACACCGGTTATATTGTCGAATACATTAATGTTTCGATTTAGGGCTGGACCATCAAAGGGCTTAAATGTTTCCTCAAGATGAGCGGCAAAACGGTCAGCTTTTACTTATCGCTTTTAACCAAGAATCTTGAGTTACCCTCATCGGTGGTACAGCGGTGGTACAGGGCTAAGCAACAAAAGATGTCGCGTTTCCGATTTTATTTGTGTACATCCATACTCTCATATTCTTGACTAGACCAAGAATCATAAGAAAACGAGCAACCTTAAGAACTTGCCCATTTTTTGGCTTAAAATGTCACCTGACAACAACAACAAAAATAAAGAGCACTGCCAAAGTTTACCCCCTGCATCTGAGCTCTTCATCGAATACAAAAAGCCTTCGAATTGTGCAATTTTTCTGTCTATTATCCTCAACACCCCCTCCCCTGACCATCGGAAAATGTCCAACCACCTTCAACAAAATTTGCTTAGAAAAAAAAACTACAACCACCTCATATCTGTGCCGACGACTTTTCGGGCCAGTTACTCCGTTCAATCGTCCAAACTGCATTTGGCTGAGCTTTCTTTCACATATCGAGTTTGAATCGTCGATGCCGGCCGCCCTGCAGCGCTTGCCCCGCACCATCCAACCAAAGCAAAGATACGTTTTCTGCAGGCATCAACGTTTTTCGTATTGCATTCACGTTTCAATTTAAATTGTACATGTGTACTTATGTGCTTCGGAACCAAATACCCAATAAGCCAAAAAGGAACGGATCTCTGTTTGTTGACTTTATCTTTTCGATTTGGGAGTACTCTCCAGTCCTCTTCGCAATATGGGGGCCTGATGTGTGTCCTTTTGCTGCGCGAATGTTTTTCTTCGGATCAATGGTGTATGGTGTAGGGCTTATTTTCGATATCATTTTCAACAGAGTGAGCTGAAAACAGATATCCTCTATGTGCACTTACTACTAAAACACCAGAAAGGAGTCGTCGCAAAAAAGGATATCCGAGTGAGTGAGTGAATTTCGGCTGTTTTCTCTACAGCTGCTGATGCATTAGATTGCTCTTATCTATGTTATTCATATATGAAGAGCGTGGGGGGGTTTTACGAGCTGGAATATATCTGCTATTGAGAAGGTTCGTCCTTTTTCGATCCTCTGTTTCTATATATCTATGTTTATATTTCGATTTTTTTTTTCGGTTGGGCTTGTGTAATTGAAATGGAAAATGTATGCCAGCATTTAGTCAGGTATATGGCTGAGTTTATTTTTCTTTAACATTCGGACTGTGCTTTGGATTGACCCATTCGTTCTAGGCCAATTCGAATGGTAATCGCCAGAGTTTGAGTGTGTATCTATAGACATAGTATGTAGATTCTTTTTTTTTTTCGTATTCCACTTGAGCAGGTTCGATTTGAATCTTTATTGCTGGACGAATCGTAGAGAAGTACTTGATGGAGTCGTTAGACTGCTTTTAGTTAAATTGGAAAGATACTTTTTTTAGTTGGAATTGTGCTATCAGCATAATTTTCTAGTGACGTTTGGGATAGCAATAAATGACAGTAAATACATGGTGGGCTGGAGCATTGTGGACAGGTCATTAGGAATGGGATTATCACAAAATGTCGGCGCAGTTATTAGGTTTAATCTACAAAAAGTGCAAGCTGGGAGAAGTTTGGTTTTGTTAAATATTAAATGTCCTTGACCACTCATAGACTCGGTAAGGGAAGAAAAGTGGAATTATGAAATCAGATGAACGTAAACAAGTCCACCCAGTTAATATCATGATGCGTTGAGGTATGTCTTCGCATACGCATGTAGTCAATTTATTTTGCCAAAATGGTTTTATGGAATGGCTAAAATTAATCCAGCATTTTGGCCTGAAGTTGAAGGCTTTATATAGCATAGTTAGAATGACCCGATTTATGTTAAATATGCGCCGTTATGTTTGTTAACTTGTTGCCTATTCGAAGGTTCTATAATCAGCCCTATCGAGGTATCGGTTCAATTTCCGTAACGAAATTCAGTTCCGATCGGAACTCAGTTTACTTTCGAAATATTCATTGCGAAAAAAAAATTAATGAAGCATACATTCGCGTATGTTTGACAATCTGTCAGTTGTTTATTTTTTATTTAAACAAATGTTTCTTGTTGCGTTCTTGTGTTTTTTTTTTTGTTAGAACAGGATTTTCTAGTAATAAATATCAAAACATGTTGACTTAACGCATTAGGCCGTCGTGCGATCATGTGCGATGCATTTCGTCGGAAGATCTGCTCGAAATGCCAATCGGAACGGATACCTTGAAATTCTCCGATATCGAACAAATCGGAGAAAATTTTGTTCCGGGATACCTCCGATAGGAGTTAGTGTCTCTGTCATAGCCCCTAATCTCTCATTCGTTAACTTAACAGGGTCCTGACCCGTTTGTTTTGGCTGGAGCATTATTGTTCAATCGCTCAATATGACCCTATCAACTTGTTATTACCGTTTGACTTACTTTCACATCCTGGTTATGCTCATAAAGTTCACGGATGTAGCTTCTCCTTCTCGACTTCATAGCCGAAAATTCGACGAGGTTTAGGTGCGCTTTTTCCAAACTGAACGTTGCATTACGTGTCCTCAACGGTCAATCAGCTGAATTCCGCTGTAGTTTATAAAGCTCTAGGCGATGGACGCTATCTATACACTACCTTGAAGTCGATGAAAAGTTGTATTGTTTCGACTTGAAATTTGTTGGTCTTCTCCAGGATTTCTCTTAGTGTGAAAATAAAGTATGTGGTGGATCTGTCACACTGGACACAGTACGTTGGATAGGATGTTATATGCGACATTTAACAGGAAAATGCCTCCGTAGTTGGTGTAAGACAGAGGATCGCCTTTTTTGTAGATCGGACATATGAAATTGAAAATTAAATATCCAACATTAAAGGCCCAAACTCAAACCTGGCTTCTCCCTTCATGTTTGCGCGCGAAGTTTTTCGAAGTTATGAAGACTTATTTTCCATTTTCTGCCAAAAAAATGAGCTCAATGTGATCAAGACCAGGACATACTCCCGTAGGCTTCTATCAACAGTCGCGAGTTCCTATTTAATCTATGGTAAGCCAGTACCGTTTCAGACGCGCGCGGTAAGTGCGAATGGGAAATTTGAGCGAAATACGGGAAGCTGCTCCAGGGTCTGCTTTTAAGAAATCTGCGGGAATACCGTCAAGTCCAGCTGCTTTCTTTTTCTTTAGAAGATGATTCACGTTGTTAAGATCTATACTTGTTGCGGGACTTGTTTTTCAATTGAGAATTCAATTCTGCGGTTCAACTCAAATGATAAGTTAGTAAAAAACTACTGGATAGGAAGATACTTGTGTTTTGTATGTCTCACTTTTGATATAAGAATCCCACTTAATCGAAAGGTTTCAAAATCCCACTTTGCCCGAAAAAAATCTGGCAACGCTGGTGTTATCTGTGACAGAGAACTATATTTTCGCTTTCATATTGATAACATAATCAGCAGAACCAATTTTTTGGGTTTGCAAAACGCGGGTTTAAGGAATTCCCTAACATCTGTGTCACAAAATCTCTCTATTTCATTTATTTGGTAGTCCTTTTCTTGAATATGATAGCCAAGTATGGTCCAACGCAGATTCATTTGGTACGTTCTTTGCATTCTCCCCGAGTATACAGTTTTCATTTACCCCCCTACGAGGATCGTTGGAAACTAAAATATTAAATCACTTAAAAACGCCGTGAAATAGCCGGCATTCAACTGCACATCAGCTTCTAGCATATAATATTGATTGCCCCGCTCTGCTACAAATGATATCCCCCAACGCCAACTCCCGAAATCTAAGATCTGTTCCCCTCTTACGACTCAACTCCCACCGAACCAACTACGGATGTAACGAGCCAATGACTAGAATAAAGCGCATGGCTAATGGGGCATACGCATAACTCTGTTGATTTTCATTGCTGCAAACTTGCTCTATGAAACTTCCTTTTGTCCACCTCATCAAAAAGCTTTGAATTGTAATAAGACACAAGAAAATCGTTTTAATGTCCATCAATTTGGCTTTATTTGAAGTAAACGTTTATACCATTAATGTTTAAATATGATTTCGGGCATGTGTCTGCCGCTGCTGGTTCGAATAAAGCCAAGTCTAGAGGTCCAATTCTCAACCACTTTTTGGAGCATTTGGGGCCATATGTCAGCAATAACGCCACGAATGGTGGCTTCCAAGTCCCTCAAGTTTCTTGTTTGTTGGCGAAGACGAGCGACTTCACATATCCACAAAGAAATCCAACGGTTTCAAGTCACGGTGTCTTGGTGGCCAATTGACAGGCCCATTCTGCGTAACTATGCGCTCATCGAATGTTTCCTTCAATAAATCGATTGTGACATGCGCTGTGTGGCATGTAGCGCCATCTTGTTGGCACCACATCAGCACCACTTCATGCCATCCAATTAGGGACAAAATAGTCGGTTATCATTGCTCTATACCGGTCTCCACTAACAGTAACTGACTCTCCAGCATCATTTCGGAAAAAGTATAACCCAATGACTCCATCAGCCCACAGAGCACACAATTTTGGCAATTTTGCTTGTTGAAGTAGCCATTCGACCAAAAATGAGCCTCGTCACTGAACAAAATTTTGCGATCAAAATCAGCATCCAGATATCCCATACACCAAAATAACGCATGGTCTTGCGGCTTTAATTCTTGCACAAGCTGGATCATGTAAGGTCGTAAGCCAAGATCTTTGCGCAAAATCTTCCATAAAGGTGAAGGACAAAGGTCCAGTTGCTGTGCACGGTGGCGAATCGATTCATTCGAATCTACAGAGGCAATTGTTTCTTCTGTGTGCCCTGTTCGACGTCTCTGCGGATGCATATTATCATAAAGAGTAAACGTAGTGCGAAAACGATCCATGGTTAACCGAATTAATTGCTGTGATGGACGATTATGTACCATAAAATGGACGAAGCTGGCGGTAAACTTCGCGAACTGAACCATTATTTTCGAAATAAATTTGCACGTTTGCGTTGTTCATTTGTCAATCTGTTTCTTATGAAATGGCAAACCAAACTGAACTTAAATGAAATTAGAGTTGCCCGATTTGAACACAAAATGTCAGTTTTATCTCTGTTCGAAAAAACAACCTCTAAAAAAAAAAACACCCCTTACCATTACCTACTCCTTAGCACTCTTTCTACTAAGATAAATTAAGTTTGCTGAATTCATTTTTGAGTCCAGCTTGTGTTAAGCTTACAAAAATAAATGATTTCCCTAGATGAAAGCTAATTTCAAGACGTATATTCACGTCAAAATGAAATTTTACGTCCCAACATTCCATGGAGCTGTATATGTCAGGTGTATAAATTCGTCTAGCACTGTCATGTATAACTCAACTTATTCTCCGACCACAATGGGCCATCAAGTACCAACTATAAATATAAATTATAAAATGATTTACTAATTCAAACCTGACCCACATCTCCCTTTCGCGGCAGAGTGCAATTCTTCATCGCACAAATTTATGGCACATTACCTCCTTAATTTTCATAAAATTACCCTAAGTGAATACGCAATTCGTTTCAATCAAACCACACACACCACCACCCACCACCCCTTGCATAAACAAGTTACACTCTGCACATTTAATTGTCTTGCGATATTTCGCGCCCACAAAAAAAGAAGTCGAGTGCATCGCAGATACCACTCGACTCGTGCACACAGTTTTATCTGCGTTTTGCCAACGCATTACGAATCGCACTCGACATTGCGACGTCGTCGTCCCCCCGCACCCCATATGACACAACCACACACACACCCAGACTAATTTGCATATGCATGCTAATTAATTTATGCATAGCATTTTGCTCGACTTTCTTACTATAATTTAATTTATTCTGTGAAATAGTACGCCGCCAACTTCATATATAAAATCTGCCATAAAAACAGAAACAACAAAAAAGGACATGGAGAACAGCAGAACCGGCTAACAGCCAGCAACAACAACAACAACAACAACATCAATAGTTTTGTGGGAATACCAGCAGCGCCGACCTTCCGCAAAACTAGAGCGGGAAGGTGGCGAGCTGAGGCTGACTGATTCTATGCATAAACAGGCACATGTGGGTGTGAGACAATGGAAACAGTGCTACTACCCGGCAAAGATAACACACATTCATAAATTATAATAAAATATGAATTAATGCAGTCGCAGATAGAGGGTGTGTGTGTGTGCGTGGGCGTTTAGTCGTCGGTTAGTCCTTGTTGTTTGCTGTGTATTATCCCTGACTGGCTTACTAAGCGTACACACATAAACGGGCAGAAATAATGTCGACATTAAGGCGGACAACAGTAAAAACCGAAAAAAAACCTCGAGAAATTCATAATCCTTTCAGGTAGTGATTCGCACTTAACCCTTTCTCAGTTGCGCGCTGCATTTTGAGTCAATGACCCATTATGGGAAATTGTTTAGTAATAGGATTTCCTCCTTAAAAAAAGACCCCCAGGACTTACTCTCGAATTTAAATTATGCACATGAACGTGAATGCGAGGAAGGACATTGAGCTGGGGCTGGGTTTTTTTTATTTGCGAGTTTGATTAGAATGATTATTGTCATTGTCGGTCCGAGTCCTGCGGTAGCTAGTTTTGAGTTGGTTATTGCAATTTAATTGCACATTCACCGCGCCATGAATAATGGAAATTCTATGGTGACTTATTGGAATAGAGGGATTCGTCTGCTCTAATCATGTTAATGTGGGTGCAGTTAGTGCGTTAAATTAAGGCCTTGCCTTGTTATTAAAAATTAAGGGCCTCCTTAACATAAAAAAGAGGTTGCAGAGTACTACTCCAATAAAAGTTACTTTACTGCCCCACGATTTGAGAAAGTCAGACAGAAATCCAAGACTGCCAAGAGAAGCATCTTAAATTTGCAGCCTCTTACTTGCGCCAACTTCTGAGGCATAAGTCTCCTCAACATCGCACACAAGACCCTATCTGCGTAATATGTGAATACCTGCAACCGTTTACCAACAACCTGATCGGCCCTTATCAGTGTGGTTGAAGGCCAGGAAAGTTCACAACCGATCAAATATTCACACTTCGGCAGATCCTGGAAAAAACTCAAGAAGTCCAAATCAATACCCACCAGCTATTCATCGATTTCAAAGTCGCATACTATAGCATTTATAGTGACAAACTATACAGAACCATGTCTAGTTTTGGTATACCGCACAAACTCGTCCGTTTGCCTAGGATGACGATGTAGAATTCTCACTGCTCCATCAGCATCGGAAACGACCTATCCGAGACATTCGATACCTAAAAAGGACTTAGGCAAGGCGATGCGTTGTCATGTGAATTCTTCAATTGTATTCCTAGGAGGGTTCGTGCAAAACTCCCGAGCCATTAACAAAAGGCACAATTTTCCGAAAATCAGTGCAATCAGGGCCCCACTTGGGCGAGGTCTTCCTCTACTGGGTCTGACCTCTAACTCGAAGACTCTGCGTCTACCCTTTCACATCAACGCAAAATATAGAACCTACGAAGAATTGTCCAATTAGTTGGTGATGTGTGTCAAGTTGACAGCATATACATGGTCTTAGCTTCATTAAATATAAACCCATTTTTTGTTTCATTCGCTGTGTAGTAACAAACGTGGCTATGACATCACGTTGAGTCCGACCAATGATGTCCATAACGTCGACGTTTGCTAATAGTTTCACCGATTTACTGAAGATTGTGCATCAGGTGTTTGGCTGGGGAGTTGTGCACAATCCTCTCAAAAATTATGTTAAAGAAGTAACATGACAGTGTGTCGCCTTGCCTAAATCATTTTTCGGTATCGAATGTTTCGGTGAGATCGTTTCCGACCCTGATGGGGCTACGAGATTTCTACATCAATACCCTGTGTAGACGTTTGGGCGGTCAGTTGTGGACTTTCCAATCATGTAGTTGGTAAACGGTTTCATGGGTTCATATTTTGATGCAGATAGGATTTTGTAGGCGATGTTGAGGCCTCTATAGTTGGCGCAGTACGCCTAATTGATATTAAGGACCATAACATTGTACTCTGATGTTTTCGCCAAAAATGTAGGTAATAATACAAGAAAATGACAGATTTTTCACGAACGGAAGGTCTTAGTTACTAAATAGTACGCCTTTAATCAATACGATGACATTCCAAGTTTAATTATCCTGACTCGAAATTAAAGGCCTACAAATCTGTGGCATACATTTTCGATAACATACATCGTTCAATAACTTTTTGCCTCTATGAAGGTGTTATGCTACCTCATAGAAGCCCTCGTTCCTATTGGAAAAAAAACTGGGACAGTCGTCTTTCACAAGCCTCTCTTGAGGCGAATTTTCAAACAGCAAAATCGTTTGCCAGGAAAATGTGGAAAAAGTTCGGACTATAAATTTGATGGATAAGAACCAAGCTCTCGGTGATTCTGGCAAGTCACTATAGATGTGTTTGGCCAGGTGTTGTTTACTTTTGGATTAATTTTTATTTTTCTCTTGAAACATAAACTTAATACCAGACAAAAATGTTTAAATCTAACATACTTACTGGCCTCTAACATTTCCTTTGAAGAGCCTTTTGGCTTCAGTTTCCTAATGTTTTCCTGATGGAACACTATTTTTCTACAGAGGCAATTGTTTCTTCGGTGCGCACTGTTCGACGTCTCTGCGGATCCATATTATCATAATGAGTAAACGTAGTGCGAAAACGATCGATGGTTAACCGAATTATTTGCTCTGATGGACGATTATGTCGACCATAATGGTCAATTCTAATGGTCAATTCTTACCGCTTTTGGGGGTCCAATTGCTTACAGTATATGCCCGAAGTAAGAATTTTGCCGTATGCTTTCATATGCTCATAGTAGACAATTTGCGAATCGCACAGACACACAGCAAAACCTTCATGGCTGTCAATCCTGGCTTGGCTAGCATTTGCGCCGGCTCACCGCGATTCGGCCACGACAGTTTTCGCTTTTCCTCGTCATCAGCCATCAGAAGTGTGCATCTGCTTTATGAATGGATCATCGCTTTGCTTGTCGTATCCAGCCTTATTCAAGTCGTTCCGAATAGTGTTCTGTGCAATGCTAAGCTTATAGTCATACTCGACGATTTCCATGCTTTTTACGACTTTCATGGCAATTGGCTTATTAGGGTATCGGGAATTCTTTTTCCCAAGGAATCTTTCCCATTCAGTAATCAATTTACATTGCTGAATGAGTGAAATTCCTTGGGAAATGGAAATTCCGATTACCCTACATAAAAATAGAATCTAAAGCTAATTTAATTTACCAACGCAGGTCCGCCCACATGACATTAGTTGTGAATATTTACTCTTTTTTGTGCTTCTGCTGGGTCGGTAAACGTAGCGTCGTTTCAGTTTCAAAAGCTTCCTAAGTTTCAGTTTTCAGTTTCAAAAGCTATCCTAAACATTTTGAGATTCTTGTCTTCTTTTCATAGGTAGTTTCGCTTTCACTAGAACGTTTTCTTCTTCATATATCCAATATGTTTTAGAGCACACCGGCTCGTTGGAAGTGCTATAAACTTTTCATAATGTTATTGTTTGTTTGCGTTTCCATTTTTCTGACAAAAATCGTTATAATGGATACTTCTATCAGGACTGGATTAAATCCCTTAAAAGATTTAATTTGTTCGCATGTTTTGTGTTATTCTGCCTATTGAATGCTTTTGAGAAAAATGTAGAAAACATATTTTTGTTGGCCTCAATAAATTTATTGGTGGTATTTCGTAAAAAGCACAGCTTTCTGGTCTCGAAAATTGCATGAACACCATTTTGGAGCTGAAGATTTATTTGGTCCATGATTAATTTTTCCATAAGTTTCTGTATAACAAACGTTTTTTTTAAAGAGTTCTGTTATTCGTAACAAGACCCAGATTTATAAATTGTGGATATAAAATTAAACTTCCTTTCATTTTATTGGTTTTTAACTCCTTCGGTATCCTGAAAAAATGTCTCTAACACAACAAGTAATTTAATCTGATTGTTAGCAGACGTTGACCACCATTTTTGAAAACTACTTTGCTTGTATTTTTTTCGCAATGATATCTTTATTTTAATCTACAAATGCAACATGGCTCATCACCGTTCTATTCTGCCTGAAATCATAAAATCTATCTCTAAGGCCGCCTAATTTAGGCGTTTAATTGGATTTACAGATTTTGAACGAACGTCGATCAGTGGACCAAAATCAATGCTAGACGCATCTGAACACGCGTTACAACCACATGAGGATGGAATTTCAATCTGAAAGAGAGGAAAATTTTGACATTGAACCTGTCTACGGAAAGTTAGTTTATACTGTGCCTACCTCTTTGACAATTTTTAATCCATCTTCGCAGGTTAGAGGAACCTTGATAGTCTTGTATCCCTCAATCGAACAACAGAAGCACACTTTGTCTTGGCCAAATGACTCGACATTATATTTAGAACCAGACTGGCAGGAACCATAGCATTCTGTGAATCCACGGATTGGTTCCTTATTGACACAGATACCATGTCCAGGTTTGAGGAGTCGAACCAATTTGGTTGTTTCGCTTTCAGAAAGTGAAGATGGCAGACAGTTCTCTGTAGTGCAAACGCATTAGTTTATGACTCGCTATATGATTGGTAACTCTTACTTTGACTCTCTGAGATAGGTTTGCAAACCTTACAGCAGCCATGATCTTCCACTTGCTCTGGTGGGCAGTCGCTAATATCCAAACAGACCTCCTTCGACGAACTTGTTAAGATTTGTCCGAGATTTTCAACACACGAATATGTTGTACAATTATCGGGACTATACCATTCCTCACCAGGCAGGTAGAGTTTTTCCTCAAAGACGCATTTGGTTTGGATACAGCTGCCACAACACTTGGTAACATCCCGATTGACATATTCAAAGCCTTTGGCACAGTCTGTGATACATTTCTCTGTGATTTCGTTGATTTCTAGTGTATCATTGGGTCCATACGCGCAGATTTGATGCACACATGGATTTCCAGGTACTTCCCATTTATCTCCCACTGCTTTGAGGGTTACAATTTCACCCATTTCAACGATGCAGTCGTCCTTTGGTGGAGCTGCAAATTGATAGGTTTTTAGAAAAGAACGTTAAAAAACCCAGAAATTAACTTACTGCATAGGAGAGTTGGACAGCAGTCTCCAAGGTGAGTGACAACCTTGAATTCCCAGAATTTATGTTGGCAGTGAGTGACCAACTCTGGACAGGTCTTAGTGTCGCATATAATGTTTTGGATTGGGCAGCAACCTGAATTGTCTACAACAATTTTTTCACCGGGTTTCAGGGGAATAGACTCTCTAAATGGTTCACACTCAGATAAAGGCTTGCATTCTGAAAGAGGGAAGGTATTTTTTGAAAACACCTATTTCATATAGCATGGAGAGTTATGCGTACCACAAATGAACTGTGGACATCCGTCAGCTCCAATCTTTTGCTTCTTGAATTGCCCATGACCGCATTGAGGGAATGGCGCATCCGGGCAGGTAACTGGTGTTGGTAGCTTAGGCTCGGGAACTAGAATTGACCACATTTATCACTCGATACAATATAAAATTGTTTTGTTAAAACCTACCACAAATATACTTGGGACAGCACTCCTCGGAAGAGCTTATCTTTGACGGCATAAAGCCCTCCGAACAAATACTCTCCTGTACCGGACACTGCTGTTCAATGCACTCAGTCTTACCGTCCTTGTTACACTTGCATTCCGTGCATTTGTCCTTCTTCCAGACATCACCAACAGAGTGGTCACCATCGTCGCACTTAACACACTGTTCCTCAAGAACACACTTGTCATTGTCCAATACTTTGCCAGGTGGACAGAAACAGCCTTCACTTGTACCAGCGCTGCATTCAAGATCCTTCTTTGGATTGACTACAGAATTGGTTCTCATATTCACGACCTCAAACATATCGGCGGTATTAATCGATTCACAGGTCTTGACACAACCACATGGTTCATATTCCAAATAAGCCGGACAGTCGTATGGGCACAAGTCGACACTTCTCCAGTTGAGACAGATTCCCATTCTGGCACATTCTCTAGCGTAGGCAGCCAATGAATTGCAAGCACCCTTCTGATCGTTACCAGGCTTGCACATGTCTTGTTGACACGCCGACACATATATCAAAGGATTTACAATCATGTTGCACTTGCCAAATAATTTTTCATCGAAGAATTTGAAGCACGGATCCTTCTCTGGTGGCAATGGGATACAAGTATCTATTGGTACTTCCTCACTCAAGCATTCGTTTTGATCCAATCCTAGTTTGGGCTCATCTGCCCGCCAACTCTCCACAATATCCATAATGTCGTCGTTCTTTGATGGCTTCCAACCGCGCTTCTTTGTCACTGGATTTATTTGAAGGTCGTTGTCGACGTCACCATTACAATCGCCGCAAAGACCCTCCATTTTACTGCCGTACTTAATGCTAGGCACGCGAATCTAAAAGGAAGTCATTGATAAGACTGGTAAAGACTTCATATCAGAAGAGACTTACCGAGAAGGCCATGTCGTCGAACGAGCTGACCACTTCGACATGGGAATCGGGCAATGTGAGCTTCATTTCGTTGCTCTTTGTTTCAGTAATTCCTATCCAGGTATCCTTGTATGGTAGTTTTTTCAATGGCATGCCATCGACGAGAACCTGAACGGTCTTACTGGGTACCACACGTTGGATATGAATTATATGCTCGCCGTGTAAAATGTGAAGTGACTTGGCACAGCTTGTGTTGGGACCCTTCGACAAATGTCCCAGCTTTTTGCAATCATCCATTGAAACGTAGACCTATAAGAGGGATACAAAGAATTTGAAAACTGCTTCCGCAGATTCGAGCTCCAACGCTTTTTTGTTTTGAGGACTTTTCAATTGTTTATCAACTGACTACACGCCCACATCGAAAAAACTCACCTGGAACGTATGCACACCGGGCAGGACAATATCCCTCGACAGCAGATACGTACAATTGCCGTTAAAAGTAAAATTCTTCCTATCGTACGTAAGATATTTGCATGTGCCGAACGAATCACAAACGCAATCCTTGCACTCGTTAATTGGTATACACGTATCACCCTTGCGCAATGTACCTTCCGGACAGTAGCATCCACTGAAACAGGCATCCGGCAGCACAGGACAATCGTCTCCGTTCATATTATCGCACGATGGTTCGCAACGTCGCTTGTAGCAATCTGAGTGCACCAATGGCGCTGGGCAGGATATTTCTACAAAAAAAAAAAAAACAACCATATCAACCTTCCGATTCAAAAAAACAAGCAGAAAAAATCCGAAAAGCTTACCGCACTGATGCACCGCTCTCCATGTATCTAATTGAATATGCGGGTTCACAGCCAAACATTGTTTAACGAATCCTTGCAATATCGAACACTTGCAGGCTTGTGTGTCGCCCTTATTTTCCTTCAAGCACTCGCAAGTGGTTTCGATGCACTTGGAGACAAATTGCTTGTAATTAACTGATTTGCCGCACTTTAAGAATGATGGATGTCTGAAAACGATGTTCCAGTTGTAGGACCTTGTTAAGGAAAACACAGTCGTGTACTCACTTGATAGAGTTGCACAGAGTCAATGCCTTCATTTGGATATCTCTGGAGCACACCTGTGGATAGCATTCATCTTTAGGTGTCTCCTTGTCGTACCAGCTGTCACCGAATTTGCTCGTACTACTGGCGGGGCTTCCATCGGGCAGACGTTTGTCGTCAGCCGGGTTGCCATTAAAGTACCCACATAGACCGTCGACAGTTTTAATGAACTTCTCCGACACGCCGACTTTAATTCCACCAATTTCGTCATAAGACGCCCAGAATCCATGTAAACGGGATACCACCAGGATAGTGTTCCCCGGCTGGGAAATGATGAACACTGACTTGGCGAGAGGAGATTTTTCCAACTGTTGTGGTGTATACACGAATCCATTGAACTTGAGTTTCAAGTTCGGCATGATGGTGAGAACAGCGTCAGAACTTGCATCACGGATTGTGAGCATCTTGCGACAGATTTTACGATCCTCTGTACAATTCAAATGGACTACAAAAAAAATTGATTTAGTAAACCCCCACGGACCTGCTTTAGGGCTCTCTACTCACCTGAAATAAACCACGTGGAATTGACCAGATTCCTGGCCAGAATATGACTGCATGTCTCGTACTTAAACTCGGTACCGTCAAAGGTAACAAACGATTTTCCACTAAGTTCACAGACGTGATCCTTTTGCGGCCGTAGAGTGCAAGTGTACTTCAAGCATTCGCCTGGCTTCACTCGGGAGTTATCAATCTCAACCTCGTAGTCATCGGGACATTTTGGCAGGGTACACGAGAAGGAGACATTCTTAACCGTGCTGGTCGGTGCTTCAGGGGTACACACGAATTCGGCGCACTGCTCAATGTCGTTGTAGCCGAGCTCAAGCTCTGGTGTTGGGAGGTACTCTTCGATCTTGGTGAACGATTTGGTTCGGGTGATCTTGTGACCGTCGTTGAAGGTGGAGAATTTCTTGGTAACACTGTAAAAGAATTTAGGACTGAAGTGATTTGAGGGAAATATAGGATGGGATTTGAGCTTACGTGGATTTGAAGATCTTTGACATCTTTCTAGTTGCCGATTCCTCTATAATCTTCATTTTCATACCAACTGGACATTCTGGTTCGGGACAGGTCTTGATTGTTGCTAAAAAAAAACATCGAAGGGGTCGTTAATTTACAAACACTTTAGAGGTTGTTAGATTTTGGAGAGTTCATTGTTTATATTAAAGGAACCTTTGTACATGCGAAGTCTTAATGAGCTCACACACGTGAAGGCTACCTTAGTTAATATTTCAATAATGTGAGGGACTAGATTAGACTTTCAAGACTGAAGCGACCCATTTACATTGCAGAAGTCTATAACTTATAGGAACATCCATGCGCTTGATGTTTTAAGCTGCATATTCCTGCAACTTAAGCAACATAAGTAAAAATTAGGAGGAAACGTTTAGGGGTAGTTACATCAATTTTGAAGTCGGCCCACCCTGCTATGATCTGAAAAATGATCAGCAGTTCGTATTCGGCATAATACTGAAGATCCCGCCATTGCGCAAGAAGTAACCAAGCACCTAAATTGATTGTGGGAACAAACTGGGACCTGGGTCGTAAGAAGCCTCCTTTGGGCGAGCATTTGTTTTTGTTTGTAGTCAGCCTACATACTTGACTCGGACAGAAGTTGGCAGAGTATGCCCTGGGTTGCCTCAATAAATTGTCAGCCCACATACACCCGGCGCAGCGTCTGTGTGCACTTCGCAAAAACGTTAGGGCCTTCATTTTACATTTTCTAAGTGACCCCTTTACATGGCACATGGTTTCGTTAGTTGCAGGATGCTATTCTAAGATTTCTTGAAGCATCTTTGGACTAAATTTTCTGTAGAACGCCTTCACAACAATTTCAGTATATCTGGCATTTTGGAACCTGAAACTTACTGTTCATATCTCAAACCATATAACCCCTTCCGATACGTGAAGACCCCACTTATCAACTTACTCGTATTCGTTTCTGTTGATGGTTTTCCAATATCCTCGATGATCTTCGTACACTCTGATGGCTCGTCATCTTCACAATCCTTCACACCATTGCACCACAAGGTCTCAGGGATACAATCGCCACTGGAAGGGCAGAGTTTCTGCATCTCTGGACATGGCTCGCATTTACATATACAGGTTGTTGTTTGGACAACGCGTAGACCTTCATCACAGGTTGGGCATTTCTTTGGTTTGCACTGCTTGACACCACCCAAAACACAGACACATTCCTGGCAATCTTTGTTCTCGAATTTCGAACCAATTGGATAGCTTTAGGAAGAGTTATCTTAAAACTTTTCAATGGTCAGAGTTTGTCAAAGGTCACTTACCTGATATAATTCTCAACGCACGGGCACATATTGCGATCGACGCATTCGGAACCATCCCACATTAGGGGTTCCTTGCATTTGCATTCCTTGTCATCTGGGTTGACAACAACATTGTCACAGACTGCGCACTTGGTTGGTTTGGTTTCGACAACTTGGATGTTCTCCTTGACTTCAGCTGCAATGAAAAAGGAGTTGGTTACATAAATGCTTGTGGATACCTTGAGATAATTTTTTATCAATTTTAGAATGTTATGATCTTTGGTATTAGATACTATTTTTCAAATCTGTAGTTCAGATAAGAAATCGGGTTCGAGAAGTGACATCAAAATGGAGTCCGAATGCCAAAAACAATCTTCCTTCTGAAACCCGAACGAAGCTTTATTACTATTGTGGGAGATACCAGCAGTTCCCAAACTCAAAACCTTATATTATATGAATCATTGAATTGAAATATATAAACAAGTCGCCCCATATCGGGATACAGACGTTTTAAATCAAGTAGACCGCTTTATATTAGGCTTTATCGTTTCTATTCTGATCGCCAAAATAAAACATCATTCTGTTTGATGAGTATCTCTATGGGACACGTCAGGAAATCACCGGTGTCTTAAAAACTAAAAATCAAACAACTACAACGGCGAACAGAACATTTAGACCGGTAGAGGTGCTCAGTAAGTGGGGGTCTAGAATCCATAAATCATGATCACAACCCTGTCGTTTTGAGAAATAAGATTAGGAAGTATGTTAGTGTTTTTTTTTTTAATTTATTTGACTGGTCAGGAGATTCTCCGTCTTATTTAGAAATTCTCTGTCGAAACGAGATTTAGTTCCAATCAGAACTCAGTTTGCTTTCGAGGTATCCGTTGCGGAACATATAATTGAAGCTTACATTCGCATTCGATTGATTCCTCGTCGGATCGTCTTAATAAGAGGCGACCGCTTTTGGTTAACCTTAGCCCAGCATTGCGTGAATAATTGACACGTCCATTTACGGCTTGCTTACGTAATCGAATCCAGTTTGAGAAGCAGTTTAATAGTTTATTCTAGAAAATCTTTGTTGATGCCTATTCTGCCAAGCTCATCAGTGTTACAGTACCCTGGAATATTTCCGTGATACGGCACGCAGAAAGGGTGAATTTTGTAGTGCTGTAGTGGAATTCAGCGTTGCTAGGCTTTTTTTTTTGATTTAATAGAGGCACTAACAAGGGATTTGATTGCCGGTTAGATAGAAATATTCTTTGTGGAAATCATGTTAAACTTCAGCCATGACTAGGTTTCTACAATTTCCTTGCATTCCGCCTGGAAATCGCTACAATGGTTAGCAAGAAGAAATAATATGATAAAATTTTGCATCTCGGATCAGCTTGGAGCCATTCGAGTAGATATGGAGCAAGTTGTCAATTCCAACTTGGTACGACTACCATTCAAGACAACTGGGAATGAAAACTGAGTTGGTTATTAGTATGATCAGTTTTTTCTATAATGTTCACCTGATGTAGGATCATTGTAAAGCCATTCTAAAAGGGTTTCTATTCTGACAAGGTTCTTAGTTATTCAACTGCACTAGCTGTGTTCTGTTTTCCGAAGATTTCTAAAAGCACTTTTTGTAGAAAAGCATCTATGTTTGCAGATCGGGTTGCTGCTAGAGCTTCGCTTATAACTATATGCAAGCTTGTCTGTCGAAGTACTACAAAAGGTGAATAGAAACCTAAATTTATGAGCGTCTACCTGATTACGAAAGCATACAGTACAGGAGTATGGATCTAATATTTGTCAAGTAGAGCTAAAAGTTGTTGTATAGTTGCATACCCCATTTTTACCTAATGCCTTTCTACTTAAATAAGGGCTACGGCCGTTTTTTTTCGCTTTCCTGAATATTGGCCTCTTGCTCATTTTTTTGTCAAAAACCATCACCAGGTACTTGGTTGATTCTACAAATTTGAGACTGACACTGTTTACCTTTGAAGGGTCATTTGGCGCAAATTTATAAGCCCTATTGAGGTATCAGTTCGGGCGACTTTCTCAAATGATAGTCAGTTCCAATCGGAACTATACAAAAGGGAGGAATAGACAACTTTGCAAGAACATGAACGCTTCGTTTTTTTTCGGTCTCCTCAATTTGTCGGAAACTAACACCAGGTACTTGTTTGATTCTACTAATTTGAAACTGACACCGTAAACCTTTGGATGTTGTATTGGCGCAACTTTAAAAGCCCTTCTGAAACGATAGTCAGTTCCAATCGGAACTATAATCGGAATGATGTGTTCAATAAATAATCAGAACAGAAACCTCGACAGAGAATTTTCCGATTTCGAACAAATCAGAGAAAATTTCCTTCCTTCTTACTTGGATAGGCCTGTCTTGATTTGAAAGGTTCAACTTATATTTCCAGATAGTCACGGAAGAAAGGATTTGTGTGCATACATTGTTTTTTTTTTAACTTTTCTCAGTTCGTTCAGTCTTTTAACGTTCATGGAGCACTCTGAGATGATACTCGGTAAAGGTTATCGTGGGCTCAAGGCACACGGTCTTGTGACAACAGAACAAACAAAATGTTTTTGTTTTATTTTAATTTGTGGTACCTTAACCATTACCTGAGGGATGTTAATAAGGTGCAGGCATATTTTTTTAACTTTATAAAGCGTATGCGGCTTCTTACAAAAAAAAAAAACAACAGTCAGGCTCCTAACCTGAAACAACATTTCTGTGTCCATCATGATAATTGCTACGAAGTATTCAAGGGCACGCCGAAGACACAACCCGTAATACAGTTCACTCAAAAACTATGTGTGCATTTAAAATCTCATGTCTTAATGGCGTTCAATCCGATTTATCCATTCACTGCGATAAGCTCTCAACGACTCGTCTTTACTCTTTTTGTAAACAGGATTGAGAAGTTCACTGAACATGACTGTGTTTAAAATTCCAGTCAAATGTCAAATAAAAGTTTTTCTTCTCGATGTCAGATCACTTGTCCTATGACTACGCTATACCTAACGCCAATGGCTCTTTTCTGTAGACTAACTACTGTGCAGCTCACAGGATGGAAACTGTTTTGCGCTGCATGCAATACTTGCATTAGAGAAAATGAACTTCTCGTCTAAGACTTGAACTATTCAGTTTAAGTAAGAAATCCAAGAAGCTGTTAAAACGACCACTTGAGACCAATTCTTTGGAAGATTAATTCCTATCAAGGTCTAAGCTGAAAGGTTTTATGATGCTATGTCGAAAGTCAAACAAATGTCTGTAAAAATATCGAATTAGTTAGTGATGAAAATAAGCTGGTGTTGGTCTTTTAAAAGTACAGACATACAAAACTTGCATTGGCAACCCTTATAGTGACTTAACACTTTACTTTCCAAACTGACGACATAAAGATGGGCATGTAAGCATACAGACGTTTCGAAAATCAAGATTAATGAGCCGCCAAGCATCCATTATTATAGAGTTAGGGTCATCCCAATAACTGGAAAACTACCTGAATTCTAAAAACCACAATATCGTAAAAACAAAGATTCCTTCTACTTACGGTATGGAAGGAAACATCCCAATGGTTCAATCCTCATATTGATGTCCTTTGACCATTTCACCGGAATCACCTTCAGCATTTGCGTTTGAATTGGGTACTTGAAGTAGTTTGTCTGCGGTGTGTCCTGATCGTTGTTGGCAATGAAAAGTTTAGGACTACCATCAGGTCCGAGAATATTATTCCAAACAAATCCATTCTGCGAGTACATCGCCTTGTAGCCGGTAACCCAACCATCGTTACCGCCCTTTGTTGTGATACCAGAGATATTTCTTGGCTCCAAAAAGTCGAACTAAACAAAATGGCGGTTAATATACATCTTTTCACTATCATTGCATTAATTCTTTACCTCGATAAATTCATTTGGTGAATTAAGGACCGGCTTCCAGCTCATGCTGGACGACAACTTGAGCATATCGATGAGATGCATTTTCTTTGCCTTAATTGGTCGTGGCCATGTGCTGCTAGCCTTAACTTGAGTTGGATGCATGGTATCGCTCTCAACACCCATCGGATCGGTACACTCTGGCTTTTCTTCCCAGCTCGAAGTTGTAGCTGGGGCTTCGGTTGTTACCTAGAGTAAGACAAGAGAGGTGTGAAAATAGAAAATTTTTGAATGAAAAAGCTTTGTATCACCACTTGTGGTCTATCTGTTTTGGTTTCCACAGGCTTCTTGTCGCAGCCTAGCAATTCCGCCCGCATTGCGATCGATCCGTGCCATTTCAGTGGATAAATGCGTACAGTCTTTGCTTCAATTGGGATCTTAAACAGCGATTGGACAGGTGTACGTGAATCGATGGGTCCATTGAACATCTGGGGTTTGTCCGTCTCATCGACTAGGTAGTGGAAGCCTACTCCATCGATACTGTAGAGGATCTAAATTGGGATTCGACTTTTGAGAATATCCGGTCTTTGGTCCAAATAATCTTGGGTATACCTTGAATAGGGTTACATATTGGTCAGATATTGGACTGCCTTGCATAATGACGCCGAATAGAGGATGCGGCTCATTGAAGGCCAGTTCCAAGTATTGCATTTGATCATTGATGAGTGGCGACCAGCTTCCCTTTGACTCTCCAATGGCTTTGGAATGCAATCGGCCATATTTTGGAAGATTTGCATTGCTGAGGGTGCTGCTAGCGCCGAATACGGTATCTGGCAGCGGGATGGCCCCATTAATCATAGGAACAAGTCTACGAAAAGGACAAAAGTCAGAAAAAAGCCAGAGCTAGGTAAAGTCAATGACTTACTGCTTAGGATCACATTTGAGAGGTGGTGTTGCGGTGGAAGGAAGGATAAATGGTTTCTCCGTAGACGTCCCCAGGGTAACAATAACGAATTCTAGAAAAACAAAGCTTTATGAGTCAAGATCGGGGTGATGGAATTATTTTTTGTTGTTATTTACCTGGGATTGGTGTGGTAACTTCTTTAGGTTCAGCATAGCCCTGGCATAGGAAGGTATTGTCAATACATTGACAAGTTTGTGGATCACCCAAAACCAATTGTTTGTGAATTGAATGAGGCTAAAGATAGGTCCGGGATAAAAATTGCTTTAGTCTCTTTGTAGTCATGCTCTCAAGCTTACCTTGACATATTCCTCGTCATTGCTCATGCAAGGACATTCGTCGATTTCCACGCAAGTGTTTTTATCACGCCAAACCTTATTCAATCCTGGACAATCGGGCTCAGTTGCATCGATGCAACCAGGCTTGCAAAGCTCCCCGTTGTTACAAAGCCCACGTTTCGTGAGAATCTGTAATAAAAGGTTTAAATGGAAAAATGTATGAATATGGGCATATCAGGCCTTCATATTGGCATGATTTTTAAAGAATTTTGTTCTTTGAATTTAAAAGGGGAACAAAAGTGGGCGTAAAATCCAATGCCCAGAAATTAGTAACAAATGGTTGGACTATCTTCATGAATAGAGCTTTTGAAAAATGGCCTATTTGCCATTCTTTTATAACAGATATCGAAAAAAAAAACTTACATGTCCATAGTAGTGACAAGTGTGTTCACAATGATTAGCGCACTCCGACCACACCTTACCAGGCGGACACTTCTCCTTCGGCGGTTCGGTTGTTTCCACCTCTCCACCGCAGACTGGCTTCAATGCCTTCACACTCGCCACATGATCACACACATTCCACATCGGATTGAACATCATTGTTGGGCCGCAAGTCTTCTCCACATACTCCCATACTCCATCTGGCTGTGGTTGACAATGCAGGAACTTGTAGCAATCATCCGGATACTCCTTGTACTCCTCATTTAATGCATCACATGACTTGCCAAGATCGATCAACTTTTCCGGTGGCTCAGTCACAATTTCCTCGTCTTCCTCCGAACCACATCGACAGAATACCCTAATCTCGTAGTCGTGACAATTACCACGGCATGCAAGCCCATCTTCCAAAGTGCAAAAGACATTCTCGTCCATAAGATCAGCTTTCTCGTGGCTATCAACCACACGACAATCAATCTTCTTCATGAACTCCTTGTCGCAGGTGCCGTAGATACTCTCGAACCGATCAAACTTGGGCAGCTTCTCTTCATCGTTGAGCTTAAGCTTTTGGTCTCTCTCCGTCGAGTCTTGATCTTGATTGAACCACCTAGTCCAGCCGGAAACACATTTTGGTTGAGTCTCTGTTTGCTGGGGCTTAGCTGTTGAGCTGATCTCGATTGGTACCTCCGTAGTGGCAATCTGCTTGGCACAAGGTACACCACTGCAAACCTCCTTCTTCTTGGTACAACGGCACGTTTGACATTCATCGGCAAAAGTGACATCACCCTCGTAGAAGGACTTGCCATCCTTTAGCATGCACAATGGTTTGCACTCCGACTTGGGTACACACTTTGTGAATGAGTCATTCAAGTAGATCATACCCTCGTCGCATGGCTTTATCTGGCAACCCTCAATGCAATTCTCATTCAAGCACATGCGGTCAGTTATGCCTTGGTCTAGGAAATTGTCACAAGTCTCGATGGCACAGGCCGGCGTACATTGCTTGTACTCTGAACAGTGTGGGTCACATTGCATAGCTATATATGGGGGGATGGTGATTAAAGAAGCATTTAGAAAAAAAACTAACAGGACACACATAAAAGGATCTTCATCTACTTACGGCATAAATGTTGTGTACGCCAACGAACGTTGATTCCCTTCATTGAACACGAATGAGTGTAGGCAGCAATTGCTGTACACAGGCACTCACAATCGCCACCCTGGTCACAGGCACATGTATCGAAGATGCAACGTTTCAGATACTTTTCGACAGGCACTTCCGAGTGGCACTCCTAGATTTTCCAGAGTGAATTCGAATATTTAATTATCAATGCGAATGCAAAAGCGATTTTAATGAAATTACAGGCATACACACACACACCTTTACAGCCATACATACCTTGAACATTGATGACTTGAGGATGCCGCACTTAAGTTGGGCCCAGGTCTCTCTCTCGGGATGCTCCTTGCATGCGTCGATTTGTTGAGTTGGTGCCGCACAATACTCTTGCATTTTCCATGAGTGCCCGAAGAGGAACGGACTCGTTTCGAGGCCCAGTGATGGTGTTTTCATGTCATCGTTAGCATTGTCATTGTAATTGCCACACAAGCCGTTAACTCTACCCTTCCAATCTTTGCCGAGTTTCACATACACGCGAGTACCTTCATCCCATTTGATTTGAATTTTAAGTGGAATTATTTCGATGACTGTGAAAAGACCGGCCTTGTAGATGTTGTACGAGTGTCCTTTGTCGCCGTGTTCCTCACGTAGCTCTGAAACGAGAAGGAGGAGATAGAATTGTGGCGAAATTTAATTTGACTCTGAACGTTTTGGCCTTGCACAATGATACACATACTATTGATTGCCGATTGGCTTTGATCCTCCAAATACGAGGAGTCGGCTGATAGAGTTATCGTATCCGTAATACTTCCACTCAAGGCAATTTGCAGAGACTTTGAACAAGTAACTCCCAGAGTACCGCACAAGACATTTTGAATTGTAATTGAGTATGAATCACCGTTTGCCGCAACACCCTTGGAGAGGACGTAATCGCAGGCTCCTTGGAAGTCAAAATCGTGATTGTCGAAAGTTGTGAAATGGGAGTCGCCCCACACGGTGCAGGTTGCCTCACATTCGTTTGTTGTGCACTTCCAGTTGCCAGATTTGCAGAGACTAGAGTTTGGGGAATGGTGGTTAATATGATTGGACAGAGGAGTACTCATGTCTTACCAAACATTGCAGTCTTCGGTAATTTGTTCTCCATCGGAGTAACTCTTGCCGCCGTGATGGCAGGAGCAGTCTTCTGGCTTGACACAGTTTTTCGCCGTTGTATCATACACATAACCATCCTTGCAGACACAGCCTGGTGTACAGTCTTCCAAGTTCTCGATAAAGGAATGCATATTCTTGCAGGTCTTCGGTTCAAGGGGTACACATTTAGAGAATTCCGCGAAAGGTTTGTTGGCACACTCGGCCCGCAACTCAGAGGATGGTGGGTATTTTTCCTTGTCGCCAGGCTCGGCCATGTCGCACTCCCATTGGCCTCCTTCACAGGTGCTATGAAAATTGAACAAATCAACCCACAAGTTCGACAAAGTGAAATTGTTCCTTACCAAAGTTCCAAAAACTTTCTGCCCGGTCGAACCTCCTTATAACCCGTGTTGAAAGTTATTCCATCATAAGTACATGGACACTCTTTCGACGGTACACACTCGTTCTTTTCGTTCAAATACTCTCCCTTCGGACAGCGGCAGCCCTCAACACAGTGTCCTTGACAGGTGTTCTTTGTAGAAACATCATCACACGCACGTGTACAACTGTCACCACATTCGTCATAGACCTGTCCGACTGGGCACTGAATTCCGCACTCCTTCACAGTGTATCTCCATCCGGTTTTGATACCCTGCCGTGTACATTCCGCCCCATATGCTGACAAGATTGGACAGAAACACTTGGATGGATCTTCCTTGCAGGCACACACGTCATAGATGCAATTTTCGTAATACGTTTCCGGTTCGACGGACCACTGACAGTCTAAGAAGATGTCATCCGTCAACCATGCGCAATGCTTCTCAGCAACCTCACGCATTTGTGGATTCGCTGTACAAGGATGTGGTCCAACTTCCTCCTCCTTTGACAAGTCATCGCAGGTGTCCTTAGTTCGCCACTTATTGGCAAATGGTTCAACAGCAGTCTCCACATCACCTTCAGGTGTCAAAAAGTCATCCTGGGTCTTTGAGTTGAAGGTACCGCAAAGACCGGTGGTCTTCTCGCGATAACTCGGTGGAGCATCGATATACACCCGAGTTTGTCCGTCCCACCAGACGCGAATTCCATCGACAAAGTCGGCGGTTAAAAATGTCGAACTGGCTTGACGAATCAGCACCTGACCGTTCCCAAGAATCTTTGGGAATTTCAAGATCTCCTTGTCATTTACATGGGTTACCAAGTTTTGGCCAAGTTTTATGGTAGTCTCGGCTCCATTGAGGACCGCGGTTATGGTCACTGATTTGGTGCAAGATGGAATATCCAATGTGTTGGCTGGAGCATAGTCCATGGACTCGGAGATTGCACCCGAGCAGGGTACATTTTCTGCTTCCACAGTCATGTTGTCAGTCTTGAGCAGATAGTAGGAACACTTGCCCATGAAGTCGAATTTCTTGCCATCGAAGGTAGTGTAATGGGGATCCCCAATTGCTGCGCATCGTGCTCCGCAGTTCTCATCGGTGCAACTCCAGATACCATTTTTGCAAGTACTAGAGAAATGGAGGCATGGTATCATGTGTGAGACTAGAGAAATGTTGATTGGACTTACCATGTGTTGCAATCTTTCTTGATGCTACTTCCAGCCTTGAACTCCTTATTGCGCATGTTACATGGGCACAGTTCAGGAGAAATGCAGGAATCTTTGTATTGAACGGTTCCCTCTGGACAGAAGCACCCTTCGTTGCACTTGTCCATACTTGGCATTACAGCTGATCCACAAGTGGGTTCGAGTGTTGGACCGCATGGCAAATAGACACGACCGTAGTTACACTGTATTGCTGTTGAATGGAAAATGGAGGGTGAGGCAACGTAATGAAGGACGAAATAATTGGTAGCACGTGCAAGGTAACAAAATGGAGTTGGCAATGAGAAAACTGAAATGAACAGGAGCCTGAGATCTGACTGCGAACAGACACTTTGATGTCAGAGGCAACCGCTTTAGGTATTAAGAACCTAAACTGCGAACGCAAGAAAACGGTACAGACTTACGCTGCTTAGTGACTAAGATCTCATGCAACTATTTTAAAGAGTGGAAGCTTTTTTACTAAGCTGAAATATTGGTTACTATCCTCCGAACCAAAAATTGTTTGGCATGGATGCTACAATCAGAAAACGATTGTTTAAGCTTAGGCCGAGGATTGGTTTTCTCATTTTCACGACTAAAGACTTAGAAATTTGAAAAACATTAAAAAGAGCAAGTCCTCTTGTTTTAATTATCGTCCCTAAAATAGGCTCCGTCGAGCCAACACAATTGCCCATTCCACCCGCACGAAGATTAGAACTTAAGTAAAATTTTTCTTGGTTTATGACTAAGCTTGTGAAACTTACGACAAATCTGCAAATCTCTCCATCCATGGTCCAGCTTTATGCCACGGAATTCGCACTCCTTTGCCAACATGGCGATGGCATCACAATTGCAAAGCTCCGGCTTATCCTTATTCGCACAGTTGCAATAGTCATTGACACATGCCTTCATCAGGGCGTTCATGTTGAATGGCTATCAAAAAGCAAAGAATGGTTCTTCATACGTACACTCAGATAAATATCACCCCCAAAATCTACCTTAAGACACTCGGTCAACTTGGAGTTGGTCAAAAGCTGCTCACACGTTTCAATGGCCTTCAACTGCTGTCTGGGTTCACATTGTTTGGACAAGTCCATCTGGCCGCTGTTGTCCATAAAACACAAAGCCGAATCATCCGGTACCTTCCACGAATCGACAAATGCCTTGCCTGTCTTCAGAAGCCCACCATCCTTTGAGATGAAATCATTGTGATAATCTCCATCCATCGAGCCGCATATTCCACCTGTTCGATTCCAAAGCCCTGGAGCAGCCTGAATAGCGACATACTGATTCTTATCCCATAGCAACGACAGACCCACCGAATCCAAATCGATGCGTAGATGTTGCGCCACCGGTAGAACTTTCATACCCTTCACTTGCACCGGGATAGGCAGGTTCTTCTGTGGAGTGGACAACTTGATGGTCCCATCTGTTTGGTGGGGGTAGATTAAAATTAAAATCTCTTGTGTACCGAAATATCGAAAGGGTGACACTCACTGCTATTCTCAAAGGTGTACACAATTGATTGCCAAAAGATTTGCAGCGTATGCGGACAGTTGTAACCAGATCCGAAAGGACATGCTTTCAGGATGATATCGAATGTACCATCAATTTTATCCGATACCAAAGTATGCGAACAGGATAATGGAGCTCTGTTGTGCAGAGAATGAGTAAGTGGAATTAAAGTGACACTGGCTACACTTACTTGAAAACGGTTCCATCAAAGGTTTTCAGATTAATCCCCGACCAGGTGGCGCAGAGTGATGGCTTAGGTGACCTATTGACCGTAACATCAACATACTCCTCGAAGTAAAGGGAATATATGGTGGGCGCTTCGGTGAATTCTTCAGATGATGTTACCCATTCCTGGAATTGTCATTTGGATTTAGAATATGATATGGGGCGGTTCCGCAAGCTTTATAGGCTTTGTACTTACACTGTTTTTGGTTCGCATCTTCCACTTGGTGACGAATTCGAGACTGTTTTCTTCACTTTCACGGTGACCGTCATCGTACTTATAATATCCACCACCGGGCTTTTTCAGCTGCATAGCATCGAATGTTTTCTTATTGATTATTTGGGCGCCCTTGGCTGTGGAATTGAATGATACAGTTAGGATTGGTGGAGACAATTTTGAAATTAAATGAAAATGCTAATCTGAGCTTTGTATACAAAAATGAATCACGTTTCTGACATTAATGTAACGTGAGTCTAAACTTTTTGGATTGCATCATTTTTTAACCAGCATAAGGCTGTTGATAACTTTCGAAGTCCTCTTTAATTTTGGGATTGGGGTCAAGTTAGATGCCAACGCGATTGTAAATTCACAAGACTTATGCCTTCAAATATTCGTCTTCTACTATTTTCATATTTCTACTTTGCTATCATTTAAGACTTACGCAAGATACAGCTGGGTATTGGTGGTGAAAATTTCCCCGTACTATAATTGCATTTATACTCCTTTGCAGCTATGCCACTCATTTTAATGCCATCGGGACAGGACAACGAACATGTTGCTTGCTCCACATCGAATGAGCATCGATAATTTCCATTAAATCCCGAATTTGTCACATTGCACACTTGCATATCTGAGAAGATATTTGTAAAAAAAAAAAATTAAATGCAACCCTTTCGAAATTTATTTAAAATTAAATTCCAACCATATTGACATTGTGGTCCTTTGAATTCCTTTGTACACTGGCACATGTTGAACGATATACAAGAACCGCCATTAACACATGGTGGATCACAAATTGCTGGTGAAGAAAAAAAAAAGTTGTTAACGTAATGCACATACCGCCATTTTAACAACAAAGGGACTAAATTTTCAACTTACGCTGGCAATCAGGTGCTGTTGCAGCGCCACTTTTTGGATGTTTCCATTCCCCATTCGAACATTCGATGTTGGTGATGCCCGTGCCATCAGGGAATTGGTATCCCTTAATGCACTCCACGTTGCATTTGCTAAAAGATTTTTTTTTCAATTGATAGATATATTCAGTTGAAAAAATAATTTTTTTTACGATCTTACTTGTTCCTGCAGGATACCTTTGAATTCTTTGGTATTGCCGGCTTCGAAGCGCATTGTAAATTGCGATTCTGACAAAACGGTCCATAGAAATTTTCGGGACATTTACAAAGACCGGGCTCCAAGCAGATGCCATTATTCTGACACGGTGGCAAACAAGCAGCTATATGCAAAATGTTAACGAAATGTTTATCTTGACCAAATTAAATCTTCTTTGCAGCCCTACCGCGGTATCCGTTTAGAAGGATTTCCTTATTTCGAACAAATCAGAAGGAAGTTCTCTTCCGAAGGGATACCTCGATAGAGCTGGTTAACTTACGTTCACATGGTGGTATATTGTCAAATTGCGAATCACGGACTATCCACTCGCCAGAAATACAAATCACATTCAGTTGGGTAAGCCCTCCTGGGAAGAAGAAATTCTTCTTACATGACAGCTTGCAGTTGCTATCGCGGCATTCATAGACGATATTCTGTGGCAGCTGGAGTGGTTGACGACATGACCCAACAGCTGGTAGCTGCATTCTGGCATTCATGATGAAGCTTTTAGTGGCGTCAATAGGATTGGTGGGTTTCTTGAAGCCAAATAGAGTTGTACCCCAGTTTGCAATATGTTTCCTAGTGGCAATAGAAAAAGAAGAGCTAAGCATTTGATGGGAATGGATTTTGCGCAATGGCTTACATTGGTCCAAACTCTTTAGCTTGTTGCGGCGGACCGTGGCCATAACCAAAACCATGGTGGGGGTTACCATAGCCTGTTTGTCCACGATGTTCGTGCTCTGCGCCATGGTGTTTTGGTCCAGTCTTGATACCAAAGTTGAAGCTAAAAAGTTTGGAAGAAACAATTGAGGGGTTCTATATAAATAGGGAATGTTGAACTTACAATCCATCTGTGTGTCTGGCAACTCTGTCATTATCATCGCCGATTGCAGGTTCGTCGTTTCTGTAACCAATCGTGTTTTTAAGAATGAAAAATGGTTGAAAGTGTGTATTTTGTTGCATTACGGGTGGAGATGTATGTTAGTTGGTGTGTTGGGCTACTAAGCGCGGGGTAGCAATACCTTTTTGTTTTACTCTTTTACGAAAATCTGACATCCAAGATTTTCAATCTTTCCTGACCATTTTCTCAACATTTCCGTTTAAAATTGTCGTTAAAATGTGGGTCTTTCGCCAGGCCAAGAATAAGTGCAAAAAAATGAGTAGACAGTATTTGCCCGTTGTTCTTGGCATGATACTTATTTCTTATTCGAACCAACACATTTTTTATGAAGACTCAAAACTACAAAACTAGGGATTATGGTTTGTTTTGCTTTAAATAAGTCTTAACTTCAAACCTTAAAAGTTTCCAGAATTAAAAAAAAAATATGAGAAGGCTACAACCCACTGTGTGGATCGTTTTATACCCTATCCCATCCCATCCTTGAATAATTATCCTTTAAATATGGGTTTTATGGCAAATAAATATTAAAATTGTAATTGTAGCAACATATTGTTCATTGTATGGTTCGACCAAAAACAACGTTTTTCTCCTGCATATGGTATGGCGTAGGGTATACAAATGGTTTTTGTATGAAAACGTCTCCAAAAAGTGAGGGGTGGCAAAAAACTTTGTACAGATGAAATATAGACATTATGATTTTCTAGATATCTTGTTCAGACTTTTTCAAAATTTTGAACGGTTTGGCCTAAAATTAGGTTTTTCTAAAAAAGGGGCGTGGCAATGGGCGGATTTCGAAAAAAATTACACTTGTTCGAATAACACGTACAAGGATTACATGTACCTAATTTCATTATCCTAGCTCAAAATTTAAGGCTTCCTACAGACGGACCGACGCCGGATGGACGGAGAAACAGACATGGCCAAATCGACTCAGCTAGCGATTCTGAGTCGATCCATATACTTTGAGGTATACCTAGCTAAATTATTTCACTATGTTACAACAATGTATCAAAACTAATATACCCCTATGGGATAGGGTATAATGACAAACTATAATCCAAACAAGAATGACAACTAGACCTACACATAGACCTATTCAAATAAGGGTGCAGAGAAACGTGTTCTCGACTATCCAGCTGAGACTCAAAGTAGCATCGTTTTTGTGCAGCTCAGATATTTTTCTTTTGTCGAAATCTATCACATCCTTTTAATCCTTTTCTCGTACATATTTAGTGTATTGAAATTGACTTAAGAATGTAAATCGACATTATATTGTTTAAATTTGAATTAGAATTGAATTGTGAATTTAAAAAATGTGCAAAGAAAACGATATTTGAAAGGCTATCACTAAGCTAAGACAATATTTAAGGCACGTTTTTTTCAATTTTATTTTAATTTAAAATTCTAATTTATTTAATTTCGTTACTGCGGATTTAAAAAAATAAAAATAAAATTCAATCAATGCTTTGCTTTAGCCTATAAATTTTGAATTGGTTTTTGGTCCTTTACTCAAAATAAAAAAAAATATTCTCAAAATGTCGGCTTTTTTGCGATGAAATATAGAAAATGTCATTGTCAGAACATATTGTTCAGACAGTTTATCAAATTCATTTTTGGTTCGACAAAAAACATCGTTTTACCCCTGGTTATGCTATGAACTAGAGTATAGAAATGGTTTTTGGGCATAACTATACTTTAGCTGCCTTTCACTTTTTGCACTTTTTTTTTATTAATCGATTCGTCTCTGCGCACTGATCATTTATATGCTTTAAAAAATTGTCGCTCACGTTTAGTTTAAAAGTTATTAACAAAATAAAATTGCACTTTTTGGGTTATAATCCCATACAAATTGTTTGTAGTTTGACACTTCATTTATTTTTTTTCTGCTGCGGTGTACGCAGCATTGCCATGTTGAAAAAAACATACCAAATAAAAATATTTTAACAAAAAGAAATGTTGACTAAGGCGCCTGCCTGACGACTTTAAATACCCTGAGCGGAGCAACGAAGTTGCGTGAGCGTGGACTGTCCACAGAAAGAGAGTTGAAATCCTTTGTTCCCGCGAAGCGGGCCACGCAGAGTACCGCTTAATAGAAAAACTGTTGACTTAGGCGCCTGCCTGACGACTTTAAATACCCTGAGCGGAGCAACGAAGTTGCGTGAGCGTGGACTGTCCACAGAAAGAGAGTTGAAATCCTTTGTTCCCGCGAAGCGGGCCACGCAGAGTACCGCTTAATAGAAAAACTGTTGACTTAGGCGCCTGCCTGACGACTTTAAATACCCTGAGCGGAGCAACGAAGTTGCGTGAGCGTGGACTGTCCACAGAAAGAGAGTTGAAATCCTTTGTTCCCGCGAAGCGGGCCACGCAGAGTACCGGTTAACAGAAAAACTGTTGAGTTAGGATTTAATTTATTTATTATATTATACTAATTTATGATGAATCGTCAGAATCATTAGAACATGGTTCTGGAATTGCTTCTTGCCCGTTGTATAGTTTGCCGGCACATTTCAAAAATTCTTCGAGGGGGTCTAAATTTTCGTTACGGCATTTTTTTAAGATATTTTGTTTAGTCATTTTTTATTATTAATTAATGATTGTTAATAATTTTTTTTAAAATTTTTTACATTTTTTACATTTCTTTACATTTTGGGATATATGTAATATTTTTTTTTCTATCTTGCAATGCTCCATTGGAGTGTTTTTTTTTCATATTTATCATTCAGCTATGTGTGAACTGTCAAAAGTTGGTTGATTTCTATAGGGATTTTTGGAAATTTCATTGTTTAATAACTTTTGAACTAATTGAGAGCGACAAAAAAAAAAACTGCTAAATTTTTAGCTTAATTTAGTGAGTGGAACAAAAAAAAAAAAGTGAAAAAAGTGATTGGAAGCTAAAGTAACAATGTTCCGGTTTTTGTAAGAAAATGCCTTCAAAAAGTGGGCGCGGGTCAAAATGATGTATGGAAGAAATGTTTATAATAACAGAACCAATGAATTTGAATCAACATTTTTTTCCGAAATGTTTAAATATTTACCGAAAAACGCTTTTAACTGAAAACTTCCTAAACAAATGTGGGCGTGGCAAAAAAGTTTGTATGAACAAAATATAGAGATTGGGATTGTCTACATATGTTACTTTAAAAATCTCTAACGGTTTGCCCTAAAACTACGTTTTTCTAAAAAGAGGGAGTGGCAGTGTGCGGATTCCAATTTTTTTTTAAATTTATTCTGCTTCGTCGGATAGAGAGTCTGTATACCAAATTTCAAAACTCTAGCTCAAAAAGGCCCAAAAATCGGTGACACACAGACGGACGGACGGATGGACGGACAGACAGACATGGCTAAATCGACTAAGCTAGCGATTCTGAGTCGATCCATATACTTTGAGGTGTACCTAGCTAAATTATTTCACTATGTTACAAACTATGTATAAAAACTAATATACCCCTATGGGAATAGGGTATAAACACAGGAATTTAGCAGGGAAGTAATGACCTTAAAAATATATTTTCCTAGGTTCATTTAATTTGGGAAACACCGACAGTTTTAGAAAAGCATGGAATCTAAAATTTGATCTGTGAGTAAAACATTTTCTTTTTCAAACTTTATCACGTAAAAACATTTTGCTTTTCAACATTTTTCGTAGAAAACAAATCGTCTGCACTTAACAAATCCATTAATTTTTTTAAAACAACTATATTCCTGATAATTTTAGGCAAATGCACTTACAATTGGCCTTCATTGCTTGAATACACTTCACCTCCTCCACGCACTAATTGCAAAGCCAACAATAGCACTAATATTTCACGAAAATCCATATTTTTGATTTTTTAAACACTTTGCACTGTTAAAAATATGCAGTTCATTTCACTACCCGATACACGATAAAATAACACCATACGTACGGGATGGCGAACTAGTAACTAAATTTCCGTGACCCTATAAGCTTCCTTTTATAAGAAATTTCTGAGGCGATTGGCCTTGAATGTAGCTATCGTCTTTTGTTATTCGAGCTTAATATTTTCATTTTTCTTTACTTATCAGCGCATAAATTCCACCTACATTAGGAACATTTGAAACAAAATAGATTGCAGATTTTTAACTGGCATAGTGGTGGGTAAAAGTTTTTGGGAGTTTTTAACTCCAATTTAGTCTTTTCATACAAAAAAAATGGTTCTATGGCGGGTCGTACTGGCACAGCCCGCCATATATTTTTTATCTCGATTCTTATATGTGCACGTGCAAACCGCCCGCCCGTACCATGAAGCTATTGAGCAAAAGTTTCTGTTTTTTGTTCTCAATGCGTCATCTGTGTTAATTTATAATCTTTGGTAGGACTCAGCTTTTTGTTTATGGTTCTGTACTTTTTGTGCAATTGTGGGACATTGGATGAGCTTTTCTTAACAATTGATACTACTCCAAAGATTTGTTAGATCATTGTGACGGGAGGGCCTGTGAAAGTCTAGTTAGATGATGCTTAAACCGTAAACCAGGGGCTCTATTATATAAAACAAAACGAGCGGCTAGTAAACGATAGAAACGACAGAGTACGATTGTGTGACGGTAATAATTATGACAGCTCAACGAAAACGAAAGCTATACGACTGCTAAATACTTACTTACTTAAGTGGCGCTACAGTCCGAAATGCACCTGCGCCTCAACCAACATGCCTCTCCAATTAGCCCGGTCCTTAGCTACCTCAAGTTGGTAGAGGTCGGTTTCTACTTATGCGCGCCACTTAGGGCGAGGTCTTCCTCTACTGCGTCCGAAGTCTGGCTGGGAATCGAAGACTCTGCGAGCCGGGGTTTTGGTGTCCATTCGTTCCACATGTCCTAGCCACGTTAAATGCGGAGTATTTTGGCCAGGGGCATGTCGCTGTACAGCAACGCAAACGGGACCGAAGATTTCTTCATCCGCTTTGAGAAGGTCCATGCTCCAGCGCCGTAGAGCAGGACTTGGATGGTCAGTGTTTATAGGATCTTCTTAGTAGTTCGAGTGAGGGTTTTACTACTAAATTGCCTTCTTAGCCCGAAAAACAGCGGTTGGCAAGAGTAATTCTTCGTTTAATTCCTGACGAGATGTTGTTGTCAGAGTTATTAGCGGAGCCGAGATAGACAAAGTCTCGTACTACCTCAAAGTTATATCTGTCAATGGTGACGTTCTGTCGATTAGTCGATGTTGAGTGGCCTTTCGTGTTGATAGCATATACTTAGTCTTGCCCTCATTTACTGCCAAACCCATTTTTGAACCTTCCTTCTCTATAATAGCAAAGGTGGCCATGACATAAAGTTGAGTCCTACCAATGATGTTAATATCGTCGGCGTAATGCGACTGCCAAATGCGAGTAGTACGAAATTACGAGTATCGTAAAAGCTAAAACGATACTAGGCTTATGCAATCGAATTTAAAGGAGAACGCACTGATTTCTATGACGTTCGTTTTATAAAATATGGACACAGTAGATCTTTTAATCGAACGCAGACCTTCTACTCGGCACTTCATTGAACTAGCTATCTGCAAAGATACATGACACCTTATGATGCGGCCACTCCGATCAGTTTTGTTTAAGTATCCAACATCTCCTAAACTCCAATGCACACACCTTGAAAATCGTTGTCCTACAAGGAGTACGCAATGGTGGCGTTCTAAGGCGTCGAAAGCGGTTTTAAGCACGTAAATTCAAAAGCGATGAATAACGTACCGACTTTTGTGAATGAAAATTACTGACTTGAAGAGTTAAGGATTTTGCTTTTTAATAGCCGAAAAATTTGTAGACCAGAATGCAGCGGAACCACCAAGGTTGCGACTTGACTCCTATTCATTTGAATCTACTAAAATAAATAAAAAGTGTTTAACAACAGGCTCGTTAGAACCCTGGGTCTATATTTCTCACAACCATTAATGTGTGAGCACGATGGTATGACCTTCTGTTTTATGCCGACTCCGAATTACTTTTATATGTATAAGCTTTTCTTTACAATAATTGATACTACTAGGGTGATTTGTAAGCTCATCACGAGTCTACTAGCAAACAAGCATTTACGCATTAAGAAAGCAGAGGAATGCTATGTGATTGCTCATGAGGATGACTTTCCTTGCAGAGATTTAGAAAACTATTTAAAAATTCCTTGGGGACCTCAATCGGAAAACAATACAAAAAACTTTTAAAAATGACCAACCAGTATTTGTAGCTGAAATATTGAGCCATCACATTTCTTACATTCTAACTTTATAAAACAAATTGGACCGCTCGCTACTCAGTTTATACTTAGTAAGTAAAGTAACGTTCTAAGCCACAAAGTTCTACTTGCATCAACGAATTAATTTAACCAAAGATTATAACCATACAGATGACTTATTGAGAACAAAAAACAGAAACTTTTGCTCACCAGCTTCAGGGTACGGTCGGGCGGTGTGCACGTGCACACATGAGAAACCAGATCCAAATATATGGCGGACTGTGCCAGTACGACCCGCAATAGAACAATTTTTCTTGTATGGCATGCGTCATCTGTACAACTTTAAAATCTTTGATTTAACTTACCAATGGTTAGCTGTTTCCACCAAAAAATACTTGGGTTTATACAAGTTGGTGACATGTAGTCACTCCCCTTCAAGAAAAAGCCGCTTTTGGACAAACCGAAAGCCCTGGTTTGGAGAACGTTTTAACATTTACCCTTCTATAGCGCCTTCTCCCTGGCAAACTCTATAGACGCGTAAATTTAATACGAATTTTATCCGAAAGGGCCTTTACTACCATTTGGTAGCTTGTAAATTGTTAGTAAAGGCCCAGGTTCATTTCAGATTTCACTTAAGGAAGTAAGGTGCTGATATAATATCGTAAGCCACACTTAATTTTCTATTGAAGTTTATATCAACTATGCGATAGTATTCGCTATTTTGATTTTTTTTTAAATTAAATTCAAAAGCACAAAACTTTTCCCCTTTACTGTCATGGTATCCACTTTATTTTAATATTCTCCCACCCTATCAAAAAGTAGTGACCGCAAATTTTAATCACCAATTTGCTATCAGAATAGCAGACCAAGATGATTTCCTGTGAGCTTAAGCTACTTTCCCAAGCTAAAGATTTTGCAAGCTCTTGATATTTTGGAGTCCGCGGATCGAAACGCCCATAATCTGGGTCAAAAGTTATTATTAACCAGACTTGCAGATATTATTTCATCTTGGCTCCACAAGTCTTGTCTACTGCTTGCATGCGATATTGATAAAGCAAGTTGCTGGCATACCCATGACATTGCATGGGTGATATATTTGGATTTCAAGGTTCCCTTGGACTACTTTTCTTCGTTTAAGACCTCTTTAACTTGAAGTGTTGAGAAAAACAAAAAACAGCACAGCTGATAACACAGTAAGCAAGACTCTAGTATGGTTATCATGACATGTTGGTACTGTTTTGCATTTTTTTTTTAAATTTGAGTCTTATGATTTTTTTGCCTCAGGCTTTACTTTACTTTTTTTTCTGGATAGATGGAATAGGTATTTGTAAAAGAAACAAAAATGCCGGTATGTTGGCGATATCGCAGAGAAGGTGCCTTTTTTTAATTTGAAATATTTTCGAATGACCATGAACTCTTCTACTCTTTTGAGCGATAAAATGTTTTGAACGATAACATTTTCTATTTGAGTTAAAAGTCCAACCAACAGTAAAATTACATTCAAAAATGTGAGGGAGCTCTTAAAAACCTTAAATTAATTTTATTAATTCTGAAGATATTAACTTAATTTAATATGTAGATGAAAATACTTATATCTGCCTTTAATTACTTTAACTTACTGGCATTGCCATCTTAATCACTTTATAAATCTGCAAATCACATTAAAACAAAATGAAAAGTGAATTTAGATTCGAACTTGACTAAAACATATAATGAGAAGGCTACAATCAGCTGTTTGAATCGTTTAATATTCTATCCCATCCCATCCCATCCCATCCTTTAAATTAATATCGCCAATATGTGGGCTTAATGGCAACGATATATAGAAAATTGCTTTGTTACAATACATAAATTGTTCAGCCAGTTTATCAAAATGTATGCGTCTTCAATAAGTTACGTTTTTATATAGCATATGCCATGGGGTAGGGTATACAAATCGTTTTTTTTTTAAGGAAATGCCCCCAATAAGTGGACGTGGGTTAAAATGATAATATATGGACGAAATGCATCTGACATTATTTTCGTTTGCTTCAAAACTTTTCGATTTTTTTTAACTTTTGCCAAAAATTTGTTTTTTTAACAAAACACAAACAAAAAGTGCGCGTTCTAATGATGAAACATAGATATTGGTATTGCCTAAATATCCTGTTCAGACAGTTTTTCAAAATTCGTTGCTGTTTGGCCAAAAAACACCGTTTTACTGAAAAGTGGGCGTGGTAGTGGTAAACTTGTTCTGCTTCGTCGAATAAAGAGTCTATATTCCAAATTTCATAGATCCAGATCAAAATTTAAGGACAAAAAATTGGCGGCAGACATGGGTAGATCTACTCAGCTGAGTTGATCCATATTTTTTGAGGTATATCTAGCGAAATTAATTCTCTACATTACAAACTTGATGTCAAAACTAATATAACCCTATGGAATAGGGTATAAATTGTTCTTAATGGATATTATAAGACTAGTCTAGCTCTTTCTTAATGCATAAACAATACAAATGGTTCCATAAAGTATGAACATTTGCAAATATAAACGAGTGATTCTGAGTCGTTCGATATACTTTACGATGTGGTTATCGAAAATGTGTTGGATTCGAGTTAATTTTTCATACAGTTTTGAAAATTTATTCGTTTAAAAAATCGAATCGTTGGCACTTTCCTATAAGATCACACATTTTCATATGTTTTTATTGATTTCATTCTCAACTTTCAAATTCAATTAGAAATAAATATAACTGCCTTTCCTTTAATACTCACCACGGAAAATTTGTTTTTTTTATATTAAAACGTCGTTTTAGAAAAAAAAATTTATTTCCCGCTAAACATTAAAGAACCCCTTCGGAATTTCCTAGGAATTTTATAATAATAAACAACGTAACAGCTGAAGCTTATCATTTGCATAAACAACTTCCAGCCGACTTATCGTTACAACATAATGAAGGACCGCTGATAAGCCATAGTGTTTGTAAATATTACGTCGTGCGAGTCAAAGTGTATTTTTTTCAGAAGCATTTGTAAAATGCATTCATTCACTACTCGTGTGTAGATTCTGGTGATTCACTAAAGTTCGTAAGGTGTAATTTTTTATTTCACGCAATTGAAAAAGTTCCCGATAGAAATTGAAGGACTTTTGTTGACCCTTATACATTTTTACTAGGTGTCGGAATCCATATAAGTTCATGCCAATAAGTTTTAATTTCATGAACGTAGTGGCCCCAGTCCACAAAAAATAAAGACTGGGGGTATTCGTGCAATGTCGGCAGGTCGATGTAAACGTTGTAAGCGCGGTAAAATTACGATCGGAAATTTCGCACTAGAATTGGGTGTGCAAACTGCGATTGTAAACGTTGTAAATTTTTGAAATGCTATTTTGACATTTAATCAGTCAGTTTCACATATCAAACGTATGCACTACTTACTTAAGTGGCGCCCCAGTCCGGAATGAACCTGGGCCTCAACCAACATGCCTCTCCACTTAGCCTGGTCCTTATCTAACTGCCTCCAGTTGCGCACTCCAAGTTGGTTGAGGTCGGTTTCTGCTTGTGCGCGCCACTTAAGGCGAAGTCTTCCTCTACGAAGTATTGGTGTCCATTCGTTCTACATGTCCTAGCCATCTTAAACGGCCAATGCGGAGTTTTTTGACCAGGGGCATGTCGCTGTACAGCTCGTATAGTTCTTGGTTGAATCTTCGTCTCCATAGCCCGTCAACGCAAACGGGGCCGAAGATTTTTCGAAGAATTTTCCTCTCAAATCGACCAAGGATTTCTTCATCCGCTTTTGAGACGGTCCATGCTTCAGAGCCGTAGAGCGGGACTGGGATGATCAGGGTCTTATATAGGATCTCCTTAGTAGTTCTAGTCAGGGCTTTACCACTGAATTAGCTTTTTAGCCCGAAGAAACAGCGGCTTAATTTCTTACTATATGTTGTTGTCAGAGTTAATAGCGGAGCCGAGATAGAAAAAATCCCGTACTACCTCAAAGTTATATCTGTCAATGTTGACGTTCTGTCCAATTCGTGGATGTTGTGTGTCCTTTCGTGTTGACAGCATATACTTCGTCTTGTCCTCATTTACTGCTAAGCCCATTTTTGCCGCTTCCTTCTCTATACAAGCAAACGTAGCTATGACATTACGTTGGGTCCTACCAATGATGTCAATATCGTCGGCGTATGCTAGTAGTTGTACCGATTTTCGGAAAATTTGTGCTGGCTCGCTTTGCACAATCCTCTCAAGAAACAAATTGAAGAAGTCACATGACAGCGTATCGTCTTGCCTAAATCCTTTTTAGTTATCGAATGTGTCGGTGAGGTCGTTTCCGACCCTGATGGAGCAGCGAGAGTTCTCCATCGTCATCCTACACAAACGGAAGAGTTTGGCAGAGACATGGCTCTGTATAGATTGGCTCTATAAATGCTGTATGCCTCTGTAGTTGGCGCAGTTTTTTGTGGATCGGGCAAACGATGCTGAGGTTCAACTCTTCAGGCATACTTTCTTCCGACCACATTTGGCTTATGAGTTGGTGGATGATACTTACCAAGTCATCTCCGCCGGCTTTATAAAGCTTGGCGGGAAGGCCGTCATTTCCGGCAGCCTTAACAAGCTTCAGTTTAGATATTGCTATCCTCACTTCACTCAGGTCGGGTGGTTGGCAGCTTTCGCTGTCGTTGCCAATATTGAATGGTTCGTTCTGCCTGACAGCGGAATGTTGTTCGTCATCGCCGTTTAACAGTCTGCAGAAGTGGTTCTTCCATATCCTCAGCATAGACTGCGTCTCAACTACGATATTTCCTTGTTCATCTCGACAGGATTCTGTTCGAGCGTTGTATCCTTGGCTTTGACGTTTTACACTTTGGTAAAATTTGCGAACATCTTTCCTCTAGTGTCACCTCTCTATATCCTCGATCGCGCGCTTTTCTTGCTCTTTTTTCTTCTTTCTAAAAAGCCGGTGTTCTTCCCTTCTTCTCTGCCTATAGAGCTCAACGGCAGCTCTCGTCTTCACCTGCAGCTTAGCCTTGTAGGCCTCGTTTTTGGCTGTGATCATCTGTCGGCATTCCTCATAAAACCAGGGGTTTCTTGTTGGTGGGCACGAGAGACCTAGCACCCTTTGCCATTGTTCTTCGACATTCGATGCTGGTGGTATAGTGTAAATCGAGAATTCAAGGGATACGCGTTGCGCGAATTTCTTGGCGGTCTCTTGTGATTGCAGTTTTTTGACGTTCATACCATGGCTGCAACAAGGTAGTGGTCCGAGTCGATTTTAGCTTCTCGGAATGTTCAGACATTAAAAAAAGCGTATGCGCTAAACAGAAAAAATTGTTCAAAAACGAAAAGAGAGCAAAAGGAACAAAATGCTATCAATATAAAAATTATTTAATGAGGTTGAATTGTAAATTACCGCATGATTTAGTGGTGCAGTTTTCGGGTCCTTCATGAAACTATGTCGCAAATTACAACCCTCCGCACGTAGTAAAATTGCGACGTTGTATGAATACCCTTAATGTGAAATATAGAACAATCCGCCTGTATTTCACTATCTTGACACCTAATTTACTGTCATTATTCTATAGACGTAAATATATAGTAAAAATTTGTTTGTAAAAATATAATGTTTGTCAAGAACACGTTCTGTTTGAAACGGATTTCCGCAACAATCTACAATTTTCTATTTGGATCACATTAAAACAAGATATCTCGTTGAACATCATTTACATGAACGTGTACGTAAGCACTTTTGATGAGTTTTTTCTGTGCGACATCGTCTTATTATTAAACCTATCCCATATGGGGTATATTCGTTCCAAAGTTTACATTATGAAAACATTTCTGAGCAAGACTCAATAACTGTATTTCATAAATATTAAGTGTTTTTTTTTGTGCCACGCCCACTTATTGGCTTTCAATACAATTTTATGAAAATTCAAGAAAATGTTCGAGAAAAATACTTTGAACATTTTGTTTGCAGACCCTTTTAACCCACGCCAGTTTTTTTGGGGCGTTTTCTTAAAAAAAAAAGTTTTGTGCACCCATAGCATATGCCATAGAAATGCGACACGTTTTGTCGAACCACAAAAGATTTAGAAAAACTGTCTGAACAAGATGTGGTCACAATCACCCATATCGAGGTATCAGTCCGGATTTCGTGTTTTGCACAAAACGCACTTTAACTGATAGGAAAACAGAAGAGACGGTTTGCGCGTATGCGAGTATGTTAATCGACTGCCCTCTGTCTATCGTCATCATCACCTTGTTGCCTCCGATCGTCACCAGTTTCCAGGTCAGCAACGCAGTGTGTCTCCTACACTTGACACCGTGCATTTCATAGGAAATGCAACACATGTCCCACTTGACTTCGCACTCATGTCACCCGTTTCATATGTTTCATACGTTTGACGCAATTCGATGGCACTTAATTGTTTTATGACGCAATTCCATGAATCACAATTGGAGTTCTAGGGCACAAGTGGCCACTATCCACTATATCATGTAATGTAAGGGCGAAATCTGGGTCGTGCGTGTGGTCTCTGTTTTAAGGGCACAACATTCGGAACGATTTCTGAAAAGAAAATCGGAACTCCATTTGCTTTGGAGACATCCGTAGCCGATATAGGTTTGGGCACCTTTATTTTATTATAAAAAAAAAGTGTTCAGCTAGATGTAGCCTTCTTATATCTTTTAAAAGTAACCTCGAGTTAACTTGAAGAAACATGAGCTGACTTGACATTAATGAGTAAACGCTAGACTTAATGATGTGCTTTTAATCTGGAATTAAGGTTGTAGCATTCCGTAGGATTTATCATTTAAGTCCCGGGCACGTATTTCATAACCAAGAGTATTATCTCCAGATATGTTGTTTCAAGTCGAACACGAATCAACACGCTTGGTTTACGCTCAATTCCGCACTCCTATTTGAAACGTTGAATAAGGAACACGCTTTAGAATTGGTTCACATCGTCCTTTGGTTTCGTATACCTAGTAAGAAACATAAAAACTTATGGATGGCGATGTAACCGCCTCGAAACCAGTTCCAATACGTTATTTTGTTGATTGTTGTTGGAGCGAACACATCTTATGATACACAAGGACAGCCCACATAAAAGCTGACATTCTAGCTACTGAAATAATTCTATCATTGACTTATCATATATCGGGTTTTTCAACAGGGACGCTACAAAAGTTGAGCGACAGGGACAGTAAACGACGCCATATTTCTTGCCGCTCTTTTGGTCTTTTAAGGTTTGCCATTTCATGATGGAAAGATATACGATCCAACAACGAGTCGAAATTATTAAAATTTACAACCGAAATTCGGAGTCAGTGGCCTCAACGTTAAGAGAGCTACGTCCAATTTATGGTCGTCATAATCATCCTAGCAGATTAACAATGGAGCGTCTAGTGGGAAAATTTGAATCCACAGGCACGGTACAAAATGTTCCCGTGCCAGTGAGACAAAGAAGTGCCCGTAGTGTCGAGATACATCCTTACAAGATTAAATTGACGCAAGAACTGAAGCCGCTTGACCACCAGAAGCGTCGTATGTTCGTGAATTGGGCTGAGCAACAACTTGAAAATGATTCGGATTTTCATCGAAAAATCATCTTCAGCGATGAGGCTCATTTCTGGCTGAATGGCTTCGTCAATAAACAAAATATGCGGTATTGGTCAGGCAGCAATCCACACGTACTCCATGAGTCATCATTGCATCCCGAAAAAATTACGGTTTGGTGTGGTTTATGGGCCGTGGGCGTCATTAGGCCGTACTTCTTCCGTGATAACCAAGACCGGCACGTTACTGTGAATGGGAATCGCTACCGTTCAATGATGACCGAATATTTTTGGCCCCAATTGGATGATATGGACTTGGAGGACATGTGGTTCCAACAGGACGGCGCCGCAAGCCACACAGCGAATGCCACAATCAATTTATTGGAAACCAAGTTTGGAGAACGTGTTATCTCACGAAATGGTGAAGTCGCTTGTCCGCCTCGGTCGTGCGATTTGACGCCGTTAGACTATTTCCTGTGGGGCTACGTCAAGTCTATAGTCTATGCCAACAAGCCAGCGACGATTGATGAACTTCGTACGAATATCGAACGTGAAATTGCAGCAGTATCGGCCGATTTATGCTTGAAAACCGTCGAAAATTGGGTTCAGCGTCTGGACTTCTGCAAGCGTGCCCGTGGTGGCCATGCAAAAGAAATCGAGTTCCATACAGAATGGCATCGAACGTACTTTCACAGGAATAAAGACTTTCATTGATATCCAAAACCGTTTTTGTTTACTTTGAAAAAACTTTTGTAGCGCTCTTATTGAAAAACCATTTATTTAGTATGTCTATGAATTTAAAAAATTTGTCAGTTTCAGTTTATGATTTTTTGAAATTATCTAGAAAATTGTTAACAAGTGAAATAAACAGGCAATTTGTGATAATGCCTTCAAGCTTTAAGTTTTAAAGTTAAATGGGTGGCTAAATCAGTATAAACCGATTTCCCTATTAATTTTTTTAAAGACGTCAAATGAAACCTGATCGTTCTTTTGTATGAAAGCATCCAGCGTTTTTGACAAACTTTTTTTTTCGAAAACTCAGTGTTCGCTTTGGTGTAAAAATTGTATTAATTCGGGTATTTATTGCTAAATTTTTGTAATGTTATGAGAATGTTTGTGGGTTCCTGAACCACTCTTGCAAATTTCAATAATGTTTCCATGGGATTCAACCGGGATTCAAACCGCTTTCTTCTGATACTTGCGAAAGTAAGAACTTGTACTTTTATGTTGAGAGAGTTAAGCACAAGTTGAAATGTAATATCTAGCAATAACTTTGCATGCAAAGCCCCAAACATAGCTTCTCCTTTTATTTGTGTATGCGATGTTAATATTTTTGCCAGAAAGAAGAGGACTTCTTGTTTAATGCCGAATCCGAACGGAAAATTTGAGAAGCTTCTCACGACAGTGTTACTCTTGGATGATTGTCAGAATATTTTTTTTAGTGTATTTTAGGAGTCCACACAAACAGCCGACCACTGGTTAGTTCAAAAAATGTGTTGTTGAAAGTGGCACTATTATCGTCATTATAAGATCTCCGCGTTAGTAAAGGATCATGATCCAGTGCAGCGCAATGAGACTATGATGATCAGATTTTTTTTTCAAATACCATCTGTTAAATGTGGTCTGTTCATTTGTGCGTTCTATAATTTTCTTAGCAATTCTGCTGTAATTATTCAGTGTCTACCATTCAATGCCAACATAATTGTCAAGTTCATTTATTCATGCCTCCCCAACACTAAAGGGTGATCCATTTCGAGGTTCCCTACTTTTTTAAAGAAAAAAACACAGAAAATTCAAATTTAATGGGGAATGTTATAAATCATTTGAAAGAACATTCTTTGGCATTTATTTTTTGAAGATTATGTCTATCAAATGTTGGCCGTTGCTACGTCGCAGATGGTCCATCCGTTGAGTCCAATTTTCGATCACTCGTTCGAGCATTTCGACTGGTAATGAATGACTGGCGAATGACACGCGTGATGTTTTCCTCCAAGGCCTGAATCGAAGCGGGTTTGTCGGCATAAGCTTTACATATCCCCACAGAAAAAAAGTCTATCGGTGTGATATCACACGATCTTGGTGGCCAATCGACCGGCCGGTGCTGGTGTTGCGCATAGTACGCTCAGTAGGCCGATTATGTTGACCATAAGTTGAGCGAAGTGCACGAAACACATTCCTCACAGCACGTGAATTTTCATAATAAAGTTGAACATTTTGTAAACGTTGTTCATGCTTAAGTCTTTCCATTATGAAATGCCAAACAATACAAAACAAAAATAACATGACAGCATGACACGAATCACACGTGATCTGTCAAAAAAGGCTATTGAAAAAAGTATCTCTACTTCGATCACCCAGTATTAATAAAATAATGATTGTCATCAAATTTTTAGAAAAGCTTTGCAATAAAACATCGTGGGCACTCATTCCGTAACTTTCAAAACGATAATCGTTGACGATAATGAAGGAGACTTCCTGGGTTCGTACCGTATGATTGTATACATATGAACAGACACAATATAAAAACTACAGGCTATGTACATTTCAAGTCTCCTAAACTGTCATCAACGATAATCGTTTTAAAAGCTACAGAATGAGTACCCTAACTTTCATATGCCTTCAGAATACAAAAAAAAAAGGCAACTAAACTATTATTTCAATTATATTCCTACAATAGGAATAACAGGATATTCATGCATACTGTGTGTTAAATTAGCTTCTACATCATTGCCCTCTATCATCAAAATTAAGTAACCCAACTTTTGAAACATAATGGGTGTATGTACACGAATAAAGCTTTTAATAGTATTTAAGCTTTGTGCTTGTAAAGTAAAGCACAAAACTGTATTGCCGACTTCTACTGAAGTATGGTTTGGTTTATGTCATTGAATAAATGACTTGAATAATAGGGTGTTGCCTAACGTGTTACATGCCGAAGGACTCATCGGCCCATTTGTCTTTAAATCCGAAACCGCTGCCAACATTATCGCGAATGGCAAACGCTACAGGCAAATGATTCGTAATTTTTGTATGTCATTGGAAATCATTTTGAGGAGAAATGGTTCCAATATGCCATAGAGCACGTGCAACCAATACTTAGTTGAACCAAACGTTTGGTGACCGAACCATCTCAAGAAATGGACCTGTGAATTGAATCATGTGATTTGATACTTTTGGGATTCTTTTTATGGGTGCTCTGGTCTATGCTGAAAAACTAGCACCATTTGATCATCCAACATTCGACTCGTTATTTTTTTTTTACGAAATAAGACCTTGTATGCTTGAAAAAGTGATGAAAAATTGGACCGACAGGGTGGCGTTCATAAGGCACAGTCATGTAGACTATATAAAAATACAAATTTTTGGCGCAACAGGCTCGTTAGTACCCAGGGCCGAGCTTTCTCAGAACCAATCATGTGTGCGTTTGCACTTCTTTGCACGATGGTGGGACCTCCTGTTTTATGCAGACTCCGAACGGCGAATTTGAGATAAGCTTTTCTTGTCATCACGATAGGAGGCCAGTGAAAAATCATTTAGGTGTTGCAACGCCTGGGAATCGAACCCAGAACATCTGCGCGGCAGTTCATCGCACTAACTACGCGCCACTGAGCCACTGTAGACTATATGCTAGAAATTATTTGTAAACAATTATTGCCACGAAATGTTTGAGATAAGAAAGCCAAAATGTTGGTCATTCTATTGAATTTTTTTTCTTTTATTTAAACAAAATGCTATGCCTCCAGTTTTGATAACATTCCCAAGAGTCACAACTGAGGACTATAGATCAGATTTTTGAAAGCACATATAGGGTGAATATGAGCTTTAAAAAATCTGATCTATAGTCCTTAGTTTTGACTCTTAGGGATGGAATCAAAACTAGAGCCCAACCTATTCGATTAATTTGTGAGTGGAATTTAGGGGTCCACAAAATTCTCAAGGTGAAAATTATTCCGAAAAAAATAGGTACACATTGGCACAATCTTTAAAAAAAAATCTCCAAAAACTGGGCGTGGGTTTGAGTGATGTATGGAAGAAATATTTATGTTATCAAACCCAATGATTTTGCATCAAAAGTTATTTCGAATATTTTAAAATATTACCTAAAAACGTTTTTTTTACTGAAAACGCCCTTAAAAAGTGGGCGTGACAAAAAAACCTTATATGAACCAAATATAGGTATTCAGATTTTGTTCAGTGTTCAGACACTTTTAAAATTGCGTACTGTTTGCATGATAATAACGTTTTTCTAAAAAGCGGGCGTGGCAGTGGGCGGATTTTGAAAATGTTTACACTTTCGAACAGCACGTACAAGGATCACATGTACCAAATTCCATTATCTTAGCTCAAAATTTTAGGCTCAAAAACCGATGACCTACAGACGGACGGACGGACCTCAGACATGGCTTAATCGACTCAGCTAAAGATTCTGAGTCGATGTTACAAACTATGTATAGGATAGGGTAGGGTATAAAAATTAAGTATGAATGAGGTTGTAGAGACGAGCATAGCGTTTTACAACTGAAATGGAAGTTATTACTGATCCCGAGATGTCCAAGAAAACGATAGCAGGGATGCCTGTAAAAAAACATATGAGAAGGTTTACATCCGATGTGCGAATCGTTGAATACCCTAGTTCATCCTATATCTGACGGTGTACCTAAATCTTTTATGGTCCGATAAGGACGTTTTTCTATGGCTGTGCTATGGGGTAGGCTTTACAAACCTAGTTTTTTTTTTTAAAAAAGCCCTTGAAATTGGGCGTGGGTCAAAATAATCTATAGACGAAATGTTCACAGTACCTATTATTCTCAAAATATATTCATCTAAAATCGCAAAAAACTATGTTTTACTGAAAATGGGGTGTGGCAGTGCGCGGATTTTGAAAATGTTTACACTTGTTTTGCTTCGTCCTACAGAGAGTCTATATACCATATTTCATCACTCTAGCTCAAAATTTAAGTCAATACAGACAGACGGACCATGTTACAAACTTAATGTCAAAACCAATATACCCCTATGGAATAGGGTATAAACAGACCGAATGGCGACCGAGTTTATACAGTACATCAACCGCCATAATTGTAATGTGATGGTTCAAGGAAATCCATCTCCTATTTCATTTGAATGATTCCGGTTGCCTTCTCTGTAAGATTTCATTTGAATTTCCTGCAGCCGCAGAATGCAAAATATTGAACAGTAACTCAGTATTTGTTTATACGGCGATATCTGTTTGAATATTAATGCTGTAAAAAAAATTAATGTCGAAAGACTGCAATCGCAAGAGACCGCCAAGACCTTCGCTCAACGCGCATCCCTATACCTCTCGATTAACACCATACAACCAGCATCGAATGTTGAAAAACTATGGCAACGATGCCAACAAGCCATTAGATCAGCCGCAACTGATGTGCTAGGTTTATCGCGCCCAACAGTAAGAAACCCCTGGTTTGATGAGGAATGCCGACAGATGCTCGCAGCCAAAACGAGGCCTACAAGGCTAAGCTGCAGGTGAAGACGAGAGCTGCCGTTCAGCTCCATAGGCTGAGAAGAAGGGAAGAACACCAGCTTTCCAGAAAGAAGAAAAAAGAGCAAGAAAAGCGCGCTATCGATGCTATAGCGAGGTGCCACTCCAGGAACGATGTTCTCAAGTTTTACCAAAGTGTAAAACGTCAAAGCAGAGGATACAAGGCTTGAACAAAATTCTGTAGGGATAAACAAAAAAATGTCGTAGTTGAGAGAAACACAGTCGATGCAGAGGATATGGAAGAACCACTTTTGCAGGATCCAACCATTCAATATAGGCAAGGACAGCGAAAACTGCCAACCACCCGACCTGAGAGAAGTGAGGATAGCAATATCTAAATTAATAAGGCTACCAAATATGACGGCATTTCCGCCGAGCTTTATAAAGCCGGCGGAGGTGAAATGTATGCCTGAAGAATGGAACCCCAGCATCGTTTTCCCGATCCACAAAAAAGGAGACCCTCTAAACTGCGCCAACTACAGAGGCATAAGTCTCCTCAACATCGTCTACAAAATTCTATCTGCGTAATATGTGAACGCCTGAAACCGTTTACCAACAAACTGATCGGCCCTTATCAGTGTGCTTTTAGGCCAGGAAAGTCCACAACCGATCAAATCTTCACACTTCGGCAGATCCTGGAAAAAACCCAAGAAGTCCAAATCGATACCCACCACCTATTCATCAATTTCAAAGCCGCATACGAAAGTATTTGTAGAGACGAACTATACAGAGACATGTCTAGTTTTGGTATACCGCCCAAACTCGTCCGTTTGTGTAGAATGACGATGGAGAATTCTCGCTGCTCCATCAGGGTCGGAAACGACCTCACTGACACATTCGATACCAAAAAAGGATTTAGGCCGGTAATGCGCTGTCATGTGACTTCTTCAAACTGATTCTTGAGAAGATTGTGCAAAACTCAAGAGCCAACACCAGAGGCACAATTTCTCAAAAATCTGTACAACTACTAGCATACGCCGACGATATTGACATAATTGGACCCAACGTGATGTCATAGCCACGTTTGCTAGTATAGAAAAGGAAGCGGCAAAAGTAGGTTTAGCAGTAAATGAGGGCAAGACGAAGTATATGCTGTCAACACGAAAGGACACACAACATCGACGAATTGAACAGAACGTCACCATTGACAGATATAGCTTTGAGGTAGTACGGGACTTTGCCTATCTCGGCTCCGCTATTAACTCTGACAACAACATCTCGTCAGAAATTAAAAACACCTTTTGTATATAAAAAAATATCTTGTTTCTCATAATAAGCCTAGATTTTGCTGTGGAATAAATTATTAGTTTTATTTTTAGTTTTACACAACACTTGAAATATGATATCTAAAGGATTAAATTTTTATTTTTAGCTACATCAACAATCAAATAATCATTCTACCGTTCGTTAAAATTCGTGTAACTATATTTATTGTTAATGTTTTAAAAATTCTGAAACGATTTAGAGTTAATTTTTTGAAAATGTGTTAGCTTTCGCGTGTGTTTTAAACTTTTATACATTTCCTACTTCAACATTTATAAAGCTGGTATGAGTTAGCAGCAGGACCGATTTGGAATTTCATTAGGTAAGTGACTTTGTTTTTATTTATTTAATTGATTGATTGAAAAATTATTTACAACATTTTTGTGAGGATGTGTAAAAAAAATTTCGTAAACGAATTTTGAACAGAAAACCATGTTGGTTTTGAAAACTAAATGAGCTTACAATGTAAAGTACTTACCCCACGCAATCTTTTGTTTGCCTTTTAGGGACCTTAGTAAATCCAGTGTTCAATGTGTTCTGTTAAACGTTCGTAGGCAATACCCTATACAAGGTAAAAGAGGTCTTCCGGCGGCACGTTTAACAAGTGTTGTTCTAGTCCCATTGAGGCAAGCGGTGTAGAATGGCTGGAAAATCTTTATTAAAATTCGCATTTCGTCAAAATCACTGACGAATTATTCCGTGATCCTGGGTAAAGTGTTCCATGCACTGTCGACGTTTATTCTGCATTAGTTTACTTTACAATTTGCAGATTAGTTTACTTGTATCTTCCGATAGGATGTTTAATACAATACCTTATACAAGGTCCTAAAGACAATAAAAATGTTAGATAGTTTATTAAAAACAAAATTGAGAGCTCACATATTGGTTAGTGGGATAATTTGATGCCTAGGAGGTCGAAGTTCTATTCCATCTACTGCTTAATTCCTCGTGACCCTAGAATAATAGATGAAAGCTGTGCTTGAAAGTGTCCCCTTAAGTTACCAATAAATTATACTTACACTTCCAGCTTTTTAGGTCATTGCAACTCAGTTATTCATAACCAGCAAAAGACCAGAAGCCCTTGAAATCACAGTCATCTCAAACTATGTATAATATTCCCCAAGTTATTAAAGACTAGTTGGTGTTCAGAAAGCAATTAAGAAAGCATGTACATTCAGTTCAGTATGGGCGATCATGCACTTAGAAAACTGATTATTTGTGTTTTGGACAGCCAATGAGGTTCATGTTTTGATGTCACGCTCTCAAAGATTACAAATTTCCAATACGCCTTAATGGTAAATGGGTTTGACTACTAAGCAATATGTATCTGGTTTGATTCCCCAAATGAATTCGTAACTTTTTTAATCCCACGGCGAGCGCTAGACTCTTATCACGTTGTTCCAAGTTCTTGTGGAGTATAGTAACCTATTTCTTTTAAATAGTATTCTGCGTCTGTTAACTTTATCCAGGGTGGATCAAAAATACTCACAAAATGTTTTTGTGCTATATCCTCAAATCCTTACAATAAGACGACATAACCTCATAATTTGTGGCACTCTTTTACCAATCGTTTTGGATATTCTCCTTAAGAAGTTCCAGAATATCAATCTGAGTTGCTCTGAAAGACCCTGTGAAATCATCAAACCCCAAAGGAAAAAGTCTAAAGCGGTTAAATCGGGCGATCTTGCCGCCCAGTCTAAATTGAGAAATCGCCAAAAAGAAGTAAACGCATCCTGCAACATTTATATTGCCACGCGACTTCTATGTGAATTTGCCCCCTTCCCAATCACATATACTAACATATACTAGTCCTAACTCATGTTTGCAATGGTTCTATATTGCTTATAACCTTATTACCCACCGCGTTCTCGAAAAAAATTGAGTCCAGATTTCAAGAGTCTCTGGCTTCTTCGTATATACACGTGACTTAAAAAAGTCAAACCCAGAGAAAGAAGTCTAGAGCGAACAAATCGGGCGATCCTCCTGGGCTGTGGAAATCACCAAAACGAAGGATAGCATCCTTTAAAATGTTTATTGTCACGTGACCTCTGTGGCCGAGAATCCTTCCGTTGGAATCACATGTACAATCCAAACCTAAATCATGTTGGTCATCATTGCTCATTAGTCACAGTAACCTAGTAACCCACGGCGTTTTCGAAAAAAAAATTAGTCCAGAGTTCAAAAAAGTCTCTGGCTTGTTCGCATAGACCCATGATTAAAAAAAAAATATATATATAAGCGAATAAATAGGGCGATCCTCCTAGTCAGTAAAACTCATAAAAACGGAGATAGGAAACCTTTAAAATTTCCATTATCTCTCGAGCTAAAAGTGCGGATGCACATTCATTTTGGAATCATGCATACTCCATGTTGATCATGGTTCTTTATCGCTTACCAGTGACAGTAACCATTCCCTCAAACAAACTAGGGCCGATGACACCTTTGGCGTAAATGCCACTCCATACTTTGAGTGGATGTTATGGCTCTCCGTGAGTGCAACCTAGACTCTTAGAAACCCTTAGGTGATATAAATAGACCGCATCCCTCAAGATGAATATCGACCGGAAATAGTCCACTGTATGTTTGAAGTTCAGGAGAGCACCAGCGATTTCGGTGTCGGCCTACAGGGAATAGCTGAGCTGATAGTCTTTATGCACTTTGAAAAGGAACATCTTCAACTCTTTCAATTAAATGCGCTGCAGAGACAAACGTGTAATCGCCCATTGCGTGGCACGTCGCGTCAAATAGTCGTAGTCGAAGTAGCTTCTACGACATCTTGAGCTACGACAGTGATATTCTCCAACGAACAGGAGGTAAGAGGCCTCAGGGTGTCTTTGCTAACAAAAATGTTGTTCTAGTCTCATTGAGATGAGAGGCTAAATGCCTTCATGTTTGACCAGATGGTGTAGGGCGGCGGGAAATTCTTCCGCGAAGTTAACGTTGCGTAAAGATAACTGACGAATAACTCCGTGATCGTGAGACGTGTAGTGTGTCATGGCTTGGCGACATTTATTCTTTACTTCACAACTCACTGTCTTCCCATAGGGTGATACATTTTGGGCCAACTTGTCATAGTACCACCTAGTCACAAATTGTGTCCCTCCTAAGATAACAAAACAGCAATCTTTATATACAAAATTATATTTATTTTAAAGCAATGAGCTGAACAGAACAGCTTTTGTGTCATCGATACACCAACACCAATCGGGATTCCTTGATAGTTGGGACTCTTCAACAGTCCACACATCCACATGAGGAAGGTATTTCAACCTAAATTCAATAAAAAGAAAATATTCCAATCATATTCTCATAGGATAATGTCAGATAAGATATCGTACCTCTTTGAATATCGAAAGACCATCCTGACAAGTCAAAGGGATCAAGACCTTCTTATGTTCTGTACCCGAACATTTCGTACACATTGTAGCGAAATCGAATGTTCCTGTATAATAAAGTTCAATGACTTGTGAGTATCTTTGAAAAACACGTTATATTGGTATCAAACCTACTTAGATTAAACGAAGTTCCCGACTCACAAGACCCATAACACCGGGTGAATCCTAATATCGGCTCTTTATTGACGCAAATTCCATGCCCCAGTTTGGCCACTCTTATCATCTGAGTTGTCTCCTTTTCCGAAAGTGATATCGGTTGGCATTGATCTAAGACAGGGGGAGCGGGTGAATCGTTTATTAGAAAAAAATAGTCTCAAACGAAACTGCCAAAATTGGAAGCACTCTTCACTCACTTGTTGCCACAATTGGAATACAAATTCCACAACAAATGCTTGGACTCAACGGACGTTGATAGACAAATCCCTTTGGACATTTCTTATTACAGGTCTGTGTGATTGTATAGACTTCAGTCTTACTGTCAAGCCCGTAAGCGCACATTTTAATTTTGCAAGGATGTTCGGGAACGCTCCAAATTTCGGAGAGATTTTTACGAATTTCTCTTCCGTCTATCTTCACGATGCAAGCATCTTTCGATGGATCTACAAATTCAACAGATATTTAGCTGATCTGCAATTTTGTAATCCAGAAAACTTACGACACTCAACCATCGGACAGCAGTCTCCAGGATGGGTGACAACCTCACGTGTATGGAATTTTGTTGGACATTCTGTTGTCAAATTAGGGCAGGTATTCGTGTCGCAAATAATTTCTGCCAAAGGACAACATCCCGCGTAGTTTACAAAAATGTTTTCACCAGGCTTTAGGGAGATATCGTCGTGAAGTGCTTCACACTCCGTAGCCGGCATACATTCTAGAAAGCTGGGTTTAATTTTTGTTTCTAAAATTTGTCGGTGGAGGCTTACCACAGATGGCTTGGGGACAGCCATTTGCATCTTTTTTTACTCCCCTAACTTGGTGTTGGCCACACTTTGGAACAGGTGGTTGGTTACAAGGTATGGAAACTGAAATATTTCAAAAGCATTATCATGCTTGGTCTTTTAAATGTTTTTGCAGGATCTTACTGCATGTATGCTGACAGCACTCCTCATCTGATGATAAATCTGCTCTCAAAGTAATATAACCTTCGGGACATGTAAATTCCTCGCATTGTTGTTGGATGCACTCGGTCTTGCCATCCCTACTGCAATTGCAGACGGTACATTTGTCTTTCTTCCAAACATCACCAAACGAGTGTTTGCCTTCGTCGCACTTTATACATCGTTCTTCCACCACACATTTGTCAAAGTCCAATACTTCGCCAGAAGGACAGATACAGCCCTCACTAGCGATACAGTCGAGCTCCTCCTTTAAATTGACCGCAGACCTCAAATCTGGCTTATTGATGATATTACAAGTCCTGACGCAACCACATGGCTCGAACACCAAATACGCGGGGCAGTCATATGGACAGAGGTTTTCACTCCTCCAATCCAGACAAATTCCCATTCTAGCACACTCCCTGGCGTATGCTGCCAATGAATTGCAAGCTTGCTTTTCCTCATTCCTAGACCTATTCATATCCTTTTGACATGCTGACACATAGATCAGGGGGCTTACAATCATATGACATTTGCCGAAGAGTTTCTCATCTAAGAGTTTGAAGCACGGATCTGTCTCAGGTGGCAATGAGCTAATAGATTCTACAGACACTTCCTTGGTCATGCACTCGCCTTGATCCAAACGAAGTTTAGGATCAATTTCTTGCCAACTTTGGACAAAGTCTTTTAGATTCGAGGTTCTTGAATTTGTTAATGGATTCGGTTGCAGGTCATTACCAGGATCTCCGTTGCAATCGCCACACATGCCTTCCATTTTACTGCCGTATATACTGCGGGGAACGCGGATCTGCAAGGAAGGCATTAAAAATATACTAAGACTGTATTTCTAAGTGGACTTACCGAGAATGCCATATCATCAAAGGAACAAGTAACGTCAACATGGGCTGTGGGAAATGTGAGCTTAATTTCGTTGCCCTTGGTCTCTGTTATTCCAAACCAGGAATCCTCAAAGGACAGCCGTTTTAATTCCACACCATCGATTATTACTGCGATCGGTATATTAAGTGCGGAGCGTTGGATATGAATTATGTGTTCGCCGTGCAGAACATGAAGTGCCTTGACACAACTTGTATTAGAGTCCTTTGAGGTGTGGTCCGATTTTTTACAGTCGTCCATTGAAACATAAACCTACAGAGAGGATATTAGTTTGAGGATATTAGTCTGAGGAAACCCACCTGAAACGAGTGCTCATCCGGCATGAGAATGTCCCTCGACATCAAATACGTGCAATTTCCATTGAACGTGAAAGTCTTCCCATCAAATGTCAGATACCTCGATGTCCCGAAGGCATCACATGAGCAATCCTGACACTCGTTTATAGATATACAGCGATCGCCCTTGCGCAATGTTCCCTTTGGGCAAAAACATCCACTAAAGCAGATATCCTTCAGAACAGGACAATCATCTCCGTTTAGATTATTACACGACGGCTCACAGCGTCGCCTGTAGCAATCCATTTGAACAAAAGGCATTGGACAAGATACCTCTAAATACACACAAAGAAAACTATAAAACATAACAGGACATCTGTTTTCCTTTACTTACCGCATTTATGCACTGCCCGCCAAGTGTCTAGTTGAATGTCTGGACTTACAGCCATGCACTGCTGGACGAATCCTTGCAATATCGAACATTTACAAGCTTTCGTGTCACCGTTATTAGCCTTTAAGCATTCACAAGCGCTATCCATGCATTTCGAGACAATCGCTTGTAGTTCAGAGCTTTACTACATTCCAGGAACGAAGTATGCCTATGAGCGAAAAATTTCGTAATAGTCGTCCTTGTCATGTTATGGACAAACTGATACTCACTCGATTGTACTACACAGCATGAGTGCTTCTCGTTGCATATTTTCAGCACACATTTGAAGGGTGAATTCGTCCTTAGAACTCCCCTTTGTTAACCAACTATCGCCGAATTTAGGCGTACTAATTGTGGTCTTACCATCGGGAAGACGTTTATCATCGTATGGGTTGCCATTAAAGTATCCACACAGTCCATCGACAGTTTTAATGAATTTCTCAGACACGCCGATTTTGGTGTCACCAATTCTATTGTAGGACACCCAAAAGCCATGCAAACGTGACACGACCAAAATTGTATCACCCACCTGTGAAACGATGTACAAGGACTTGACAAGTGGTGACATTTCCAACTGTTGAGCTGTGTATGGAAAACCATTTAGTTGTAGTTCCAAACTTGGCATAACCGTGAGAATAGCAGCCACACTGACGTCATTGATGGTTAAGATCTTTCGGCAGGTTTTACGATCTTCCGAGCAGTTCAAGTTGACTGGGAATATTAATTTTGGAAAGGGAGGTTCTATATTATATGATGGTCTACATGGATATAGTATCTGCTACGGTAGTTACTGCCTAGTTGTTTGGAGCTACTCACCCGAAATAAACCACGTCGAGTTGATCAAACTTCTGGCTAGTACATGATTGAATGCCTCATACCTAAACTCGCTGCCATCAAAAGTGACAATAGATTTCCCATTAATCTCACACACGTGATCCTTAAGCGGCTTTAAAGTGCATGTGTATGTCGACAATTCACCAGATTTCGGTCTGGAATGGTCGAAATAAATTTCAAAGTCATCGGGACACTTTAGTGGGGAATCGGTGAAAGATCCTTTGGGTTCGCACATATATTCTACACATGGCTTGGCTTCATTGTAAGTAGGTTGCTGTTCAGGAGTGGGCAGGAATGCTTCTGAGCTGGATATGAATTGTTTTATGTACCGAGGACTATCGATGTTCAGCGAAATCTTATCTAAGGGCCTGCAATCAAAAGCTTTTTAAACTTTGTGGTAATTTAGGGAACTTTTTAGGGGTACCAACATTGAATAGAAAATTTGTGACATCCTTCTCGTTGCTGAGTTTTTAGTGATTGTTAGCTTCATACCTCTTGGGCACTGGGGCTCTGGACAGAATTGGGATTTCGCTGTAAGACAATTAAAAGAATTTTAGATTTTGAAGGCGGGCTATGTTATTTATATTAAAAGGCTTTATGCCATGTAGTAGTGGCCTAGTGGTTATTGCGTTGTTATATTTAGCGTGGGCTCTCTGACTCAAATAACGAAGCCTGACAAATATCCAAAAGTAACAAATCTGTCTCGAGAAGCTTTTTAAATTTGTCGTTTTGAAGAGGTGTTAATCTAAAGGTCCCTTTCTTTGCGGCGAAAATGTAAATTAGCACCGGAAAATAAATGTAAAAGCTAGGTTTGAGCTTCGTATAGACCGTTAATTTTAGATATTACATATTTTTGTACCTTAAGAACTAAAATTGTATACGAAGCTGCAAGCTTCCTAAATAATTGGTTGGTTGGATATTTTTCCCCACTACACACGAATTTCGACATTTAATTTTGTTATTTACGAACCTGCCTTCACTTCCGTGGTAACACCTCCTTCTGACTTTGGACACTCTGATGCCTCGTCATCTGCACAGTCCTTCACACCGTTGCACCATGATGATTCGGGAATGCAGTCCCCACTAGAAGGACACAATCGGTGTTTGTCTGGGCACATCTTACATTTGCACGTGCAAACAGATGTCAATTGAATTCGCTGTCCTTCTTCACAGGCTGGGCACTTCATTGGCTTACATCGTCGAACACCGCCCAAAAGGCAAACACATTCCTCACAACTCTTCCCATCGAATTTGGATCCAACAGGGTATCTGCAAAGAAACCTGTTTTACAAAAATTCTTTAGTTTAGCCGTTGAAACTCACCTCATATAGTCTACAATGCATGGGCATGATTTCTGGTCCACACATTTGGAGCCATCCCACGCTTTCGGTTCTTTGCATTTGCAGTCCTTATCGTCGGAGATGACATTGTCACACAATGGACAATTGTTCGGTTTGGAATTGATGGATTTGCTGATGTTGGCTAAAATTATGGAAATCAATCTTACAAATTCATATAACGAGACCTTTTTTTTTTAAAAAAAAACTTACGATACGGCTTAAAACAGCCAATCAGTTCAACTCTCATATTGATCGAAATTTCCCATTTGACTGGAACAATCCTAAGCTTTTGCGTTTGAACTGCAACCTCAAAGTAGTTCGTTTGCTCAGTATCTAGGTCATAGTTGGCTGGGAAAATGTAGGGCCTTCCATCCGAACCAAACAAATTATTCCAAATGAAGGGATCAGTTGAGTACATTAAGCTATACGCTGTTACCCAACCATCACTGCCACCTTTTGTACTTATACCCGTAATGTTTCTGAGCTCTAAAAAGTCAATCTAAGAAAAAATCGTTATTGACTGGGGTTCAGTATATAATGAGGGTTGCAACTCACCTCAATATATTCATTTTGTGAATTCACCAGCGGTTTCCAACTCGAGCTAGATGACAATTTAAGTGAATCTGCTAGATGCAGATGTCGTGACGACGTTGTACTGGCTTTTATCTGAATTGGGTGCATGATACCATTTTCAATACCCATTGGGTCTGTACATTTTGGCTTTTCCCGCCAACTGTTTGTGGTAATAGTGGGTATTTTTGGGGGTTCCTGTTTAAAAAAAAATCATTAGAATCCGTTCCATGGGTAAGTAATCAATCTATTGTAGTAAATAATTTAAAAAATCGCATTCCAAATACCAACACAAAATACAGTGACTTACGAAAGTTAGTTCGGACACCACCCATGGAGTAAGTCTGCACTACACCCAAATTTTTCCAATCACTCTCTTTCTTCCCCTTCTTAAACGCCCGCAATGTGCTTACATTAAAAGGGTATTATTAACTCCTTGAGTAACAGTTGCACCCTTTTTTTAGCGCTCTTTAAGGATTTTCGTAATACGTATCGTATAGTATCGAAATCGCATGAACTTGAAGGACCACTTTCAAATAATTCCTTTTTATACCCTATCCCATAGGGGTTTGTTAGTTTGGATACATATTTTGTAACTTAGAGAAATGATTTAACTAGAAATACCTCAAAGTATATGGATGGAATCAGAATCAGAGTCGATTTAGCCATGTCTGCCTGTCCGTGCGTCTGTTTGTCTGTAGATCACCGGTTTGTTGGCCTTTAATTTTGAGTTCGGATAATGAAATTTGGTATATGCGACGATTATACAAATTTTTAAAATCGAACCACTGCCACGCCCACTTTGTAGAAAAACGTTTGTTTTTTTGGTCAGCCTGTTAAGAATTTTGAAAAGTGTCTGAACAAGATTTTTAGACAATCATGATATATATTAAGCCTTTATGATATTTGTTTTGTCACGCCCACTTATTTTTTTTTTTGTTTTTGGTATGATTTTAAAAAAATTTGAAAAAAAACTTTTGATGAAAATATTTTGAGATTAATACCATGAGTATTTCTTTTATATCATTTTAAATCACGCCCAATTTTAGGGGTGTTTTCTGTAATAAATTGGAACTGGCCCTCCAGGTTGGGGGTTGTGCTTTGGGTTAACTACCCAACCATGAAAACCAATAGCCGAAGCAACCAATAGCCTCGGAAAGGACTGATTTTATTGTTGACGACACGGCTAAAAGAAAAAAGGACAGCGACGTTGGTATCTGCACCTGGAATGTGAGAACATTAAACAGGAGAGGTGCAAGCGAACAGCCAGCGGAAGCCCTAAACTGCTTCAAAGCAGACATTTCTGCCATCCTGGAAATACGATGGGATGGGCCGGGCAAAAAGAGGATGAAAAACTGTGACATCTACTACGGACCGTGTTATAGTGAGCAGAAACAGGGAGTATTCGGATGCGGATTTGTTATAAGTGGGAGACTTAGGCAAGAAGTCTTATGTTTCCAAGAAATTAGCGAACGCATTGTAAGAATCCGCATCAAGGCCAAATTCGCCAACATATGAGCTTATATGTGCTTATGCGAAAAGACGATATAGCTAAGGACTGCTTCTATGAGCTCCTTGACAAAACCTATGAGCGACTACCGAAGTAAGATGTTAAAATCGTGCTGGGAGATTTTAACGCAAAGGTAGGAAGAGAAGACATCTTTAGCAGTATTGTCGGAAACCATAGCCTACACGACAACACGTCTGGTAACGGACTTAGGGTAATTGACTTCGCTACGGAACGAAATGCCACTATAGCCAGCATACGGTTTCCTCACCTCGATATCCATAAGGGGACATGGCGGTCTCCAGATCAACGAACGGTCAATCAAATTGATCACATAACGATAGACAAGAGGCACGCATCCAGACTCGGACCACTACCTTGTTGCAGCCAAGGTTAGAATGCGGAAATCCACTACGCCACAACAATCCAGAAATACTGTAAAAAAATTTAATGTCGAAGGACTGCAATCGCAAGAGACCGCCAAGACCTTCGCGCAACGCGTATCCCTAAACCTCTTGATTAGCACCATACCACCAGCATCGAATGTCGAAGAACTATGGCAACGATGCCAACAAGCCATTAGATCAGCCGCAACTGATGTGCTAGGTTTCTCGCGCCCACCAGTAAGAAACCCCTGGTTTGATGAGGAATGCCGACAGATGCTCGCAGCCAAGAACGAGGCCTACAAGGCTAAGCTGCAGGTGAAGACGAGAGCTGCCGTTGAGCTCTATAGACAGAGAAGAAGGGAAGAACACCGGCCTTTCAGAAAGAAGAAAAAAGAGGAAGAAAAGCGCGCGATCGAGGATATAGAGAGGTGCCACTCCAGGAAAGATGTTCGCAAGTTTTAGCAAAGTGTAAAACGTCAAAGCCAAGGATACAAGGCTCGAACAGAATCCTGTCGTGATGAACAAGGAAATATCGTAGTTGAGACACAGTCAATGCTGAGGATATGGAAGAACCAGTTCTGCAGACTGTTAAACGGCGATGACGAACAACATTCCGCTGTCAGGCAGAACGAACCATTCAATATTGGCAACGACAGCGAAAGTTGCCAACCACCCGACCTGAGTGAAGTGAGGTTAGCAGTATCTAAACTGAAGCTTAATAAGGCTGCCGGAAATGACGGCATTCCCGCCGAGCTTTATAAAGCCGGCGGAGATGACTTGGTAAGTAACATCCACCAACTCATAAGCCGAATCTGGTCGGAAGAAAGTATGCCTGAAGAATGGAACCTCAGCATCGTTTGCCCGATCCACAAAAAAGGAGACCCTCTAAACTGTGCCAACTACAGAGGCATAAGTCTCCTCAACATCGCATACAAGATTCTATCTGCCGTAATATGTGAACGCCAGAAACCGTTTACCAACAACCCCATCGGCCCTTATCAGTGTGGCTTTAGGCCAGGGAAGTCCACAACCGATCAAATCTTCACACTTCGGCAGATCCTGGAAAAAACCCAAGAAGTCCAAATCGATACCCACCACCTATTCATCGATTTCATAGACAGCATTTATAGAGACGAACTATACAGAGCCATGTCTAGTTTTGGTATACCGCCCAAACTCGTCTGTTTGTGTAGGATGACGATGGAGAATTCTCGCTGCTCCATCAGGGTCGGAAACGACAACAGAGGCACAACTTTCCAAAAATCTGTACAACTACTAGCATACGCCGACGATGTTGACATCATTGGTAGGATCCAAAGTGTTGTCATAGCCACGTTTGCTAGTATAGAGAAGGAAGCGGCGAAAATGGGTTTTGCGGTAATTGAGCGCAAGACGAAGTATATGATGTCACCATTGACAGATATAACTTTGAGGTAGTACGGGACTTTGTCTATCTCGGCTCCGCTAATAACTCTGACAACAACATCTCGACAGAAATTAAACGAAGAATTACTCTTGCCAACCGCTGTTTCTTCGGGCTAAAAAGGCAATTCAGTAGTAAAGCCCTCACTCGAACTACTAAGGAGATCCTATATAAGGCCCTGATCATCCCAGTCTTGCTCTGCAACGCTGAAGCATGGACCGTCTCAAAAGCGGATGAAGAAATTCTTGGTGGATTTGAGAAAAACTTTTCGAAAAATCTTCGGTCCCGTTTTCGTTGACGGGGAAGACGAAGATTCAACCAAGAACTATACGAGCTGTACAGCGACATGCCCCTGGTCAAAAATCTCCGCATGGGACGTTTAAGATGGCTAGGACATGTAGCACAAATGGACACCAATACTCCGGCTCGTAGAGTCTTCGATTCCCAGCCAGACGTGTCGGTCGCTGTAGAGAAAGAATTCGGTTTAAGTGGCGCGCACAAGTTAAAACCGACGGCAACCAACTTGGAGTGCGCAACTGGAGGAAGTTAGCTAAGGACCGGGTTAATTGGAGAGGCATGTTGGTATAGGCCCAGGTTCAGTCTGGACTGTAGCGCCACTTAATTAAGTAAGTAAGTTTTCTCAAAAAACGTTTGTAAAACATATGCCTTACAAAAACGTCCTTTTTTATGTAGGACCATACAAGATTAAGATAAAATTTCTGAATAAGATTTGGTGACAATGCCATTTTCTGTATTTTATCCTGATTGGGGAATCAGTGATTCGCATAACGGTTTGTAGCCTTCTCATATGTTTTTTTGTTAATTACTTCCATCATGATCATATGACAGGTGTGGTCATATACCAAAGTGTGCCATAAAACTGTTGGGTAAGGATCAAACAACTTCAAAGAGGCCTGAACAAGATGAAACACAGGCTCAACAAATCAAAGACTAATTTTCTTGCTTTTTCATGGATTTCCGACAGATATCAATCGTAGAATGAAAACGCAGCTGAGACAATTTTTTTTTACAAAAACCTTTACCAAACTTGCAAAGATTGCTAACCCGCTGGGGAATAATTACAATGGATTTTAAAAATTATTTGATTTCACACCTAGCGTTGGGCCTTGTGGCCCTACTCTATATTTCATTCCAAAATGGAAACTCTCCGAAAACGATGTTTTATTTGAAAACGGAGGACTTAAGGACTTGAAAAAAACTTTTTATAAAATATGCAAACTAACGGGTATTTTTTTAAAGGTGTCGCAGTGATGAGGCTCATTTTTGGTTGAAGAGAATCCAATGGGAGCCTTGAGACGCCATTACATCCACAAAAACTGACTGTTTGGTGTGCTTTATGTATGGCGTGGTAGAGTCATTGCGCCATAGTTCTACGTCATAGGTTTACGCCAACAAACAAGAAACGTTAGGTGACTTGAAAGCCAACATTTATGGCGTTATGCTCGAAAAATTGGTTGAAAATTGGACCTCTAGACTTGGCTTTATTCGAACCAGATGCGGCAGCCACGTTAATGGCATCAAATTATCCTTCCAAAAAAGCCAAATTGATTGACATTAAAACGATTTTCTTGTGTTTTACTTCAATTCCAAGTTCTGTACGTGGCTAATCCGTTTCGTTCACCGAACTGTGACTTCAATAAATACATTGTTTCACCTGCTGTGTGGCTTGTGGCACCGTCTTGTTAAAAGCAACAAACACCAATGAAGTCAAATTAATGCAATTGCTCAAAGAAATAACGTTCCAACATGTCTCTGTAGCGAATACCATCGACCGTAACTCGGCGGTCATTTTCATAGACGAAACAAAAACGACCCAATGACGCCACCGCCATGAAAACAGCACCAAACAGTGACTCTTTTCGGATGAAGTGCTGTTTCATGAATGACATGAATGGTTTCCCACCTGTCCAGTAACGCATATTTTGCTTATTTATCGCTGAAGAAGATTTTGCGATGAAATTCTGCATTATCTTGAGAGCCCAATTCGAAAACTTACGTCGCATCGCTTAATATAATATTTTAAGGAAATATGCTAAGTTATTACGCACTTTGGGAGAGTCCCAATTTTTGAGAACGCGGTGGAATTGACTGATTTGGCTCGTTTGAAAAAGCTCGGAAAAAGGTAATTCACTGGCACGGCAACATCAAGCAGCAAATATTCAGACTCAATTTTTTCAGTATGAATTGCGTATCTACTGGGACAAGAGTTACGGACGGAGCTAACGCTCTTTAAGTTTGCGACCACCGTTTTGGAATGTTGGTAGTAAATTTATTGTTCCTTTGATTCATTCATCATGAGGAAAATGTTGATTTTTCTGATTTTTTGACATTTATAGTTCTTGTATCAACTGCTGAGAAAAGCTTATCTTAACTAACAGGAGGTCCCGCCATAGCGCAAGAAGAACACACGCCCACATGAATGGTTGCGAGAAAGCTAGGCACTGGGTATTAACAAACCTGTTGTGTCCAAATTTGTATTTTTTCTTAGTGCGGTAATTGGTTCAAGGATGCATTCACACCCAAAGTTTGAAAGACCCTTTACTTTCAGAAATGCTTTATTGTATTTTTGTTAGTGCGGTAATCAACGATGTTGCGTTGGACTACGTAGCGTACGTACCAGAGATACCTTGTTCTCCAAAACTCAAGTCTAAACGTCGCCTTGTTTGGAAAAACAGGATTTCGAATATTCCCCAAGATAAAACTAAATAAATGTCTCTCAGTGTATTTTTTCTTTTCAATGCTTCCATGAAAAACAACCCGCTACAAGCTAGTTCGACTACAAGGCAATGACTTACCTCTGAATGTTTATCTGTCATAGTTTCTTCTAATCCTTCACCACAACCCAACAACTCAACACGTATCGCTATCGCTGCATGCCACTTTAGTGGATAAATACGCACAACTTTAGTCTCAATTGGTATTTGAAAGAAGGACTTGACCGGTGTGCGAGCATCAATAGAACCCTTGAACAGCTGAACTTCATCAGTTTCGTCGATAAGGTTCTGAAAAGCAACGCCATCGTTGCTGTGGAGTATCTAAAAAGGGTCTTACTTAGTCTTATGAAATCAAGAGTCACTTTCAATACCTACCTTGTAAAGGGTCACATATTCGTCTAATATTGGATTTCCCTGCACGATGACACCAAATAGAGGATGTGCTTCCTTGAAAATAACTTCCCAATACTGCATCTGGTTGGTAACGAGTGGGGACCAACATCCCTTCGATTCAACATTCGGTTGTGCGTGTAATCGGGCAAAGTTTGGAGAAAATGAGTCGCTAAGCGTGCTACTCGCATTGAATACTGTTCCTGGTAGTCCCGTCATCGGTATTAGCCTGCAAGTTTTCATGTAGCTGACAGCAAGCCCTTCACAGAGGAAAACAAATTGAATACTTACTGCATCGGGTTGCATCTGGGTGGTGTCGTAACACTCGATGGAACTATTAATGGCTTTTTAATAAAGTCGGACTCAATGAAAGGCTTCTCTGTAGTAAAAGCTGCCTCTTTAGAAGTCGTCCAGTCAAAAACGGGGAAATCTAAAAAATATTAATCCGCTGTAAATTTTTAAATCAAAAGTGGATGCCGCGGCAAAATTTACCAGGCATGACTGTGGTGACTCCAATTGGTTCCGCAGAACCTACACAAATCACGGTGTTATCGACACATTGGCATGATTGGTGATTTTCTATGTAAATTGAGTGAGGCTAACGAAAGACAGTCAATCAATCTTTTTGGTGTCATTAAATGCCAATATATACCTTAATGTATTCCTCCTCCATGCTCATGCAAGGACACTCATCGCTTTCAACGCAGGTACTCCTATCCCGCCAGAATTTGTTGAGCTCAGCGCAATTGGGCTCGTTGTCGTCAACACAGCCTCCAATACACAAATCGCCAGCATTGCAAAGGCCACGCTTTTTCAGAATCTGAAATTTTTTGTTTGTCAATTTAGGACTATTGGTGTAAAAAAAATCGTACAAGTCCATAATAGTGGCAGGTATGTTCACAATGATTGGCGCAGTCTGACCACACTTTACCCGCTGGACATTGTGTAGCTTTCTCAGTTTCAGATGTTGTTGCTGATGTGACATGTTTCTCCTCACATTGGCAAAACCTCCTAACCTCAACGTTCCCACTATCGCATTGAGTTACTTCATCCAAAGAACATATTGCATGAGTGTCTGGAGTACGGCGTTCAATCTTTGTAACAAATTCTCTATTACAAGAACCGTAGATACTTTCCGATGGATCAAACGTCTGAGGGTTTTCTTCATCATCATCATTCAATTCTTCCGAATTGTCGTTAAACCATCTTGTCCATCCGGAAACACACCTGAACTGCCTATTTGCCTCGTCAGGTTGGAGAGTTGTGGTTTCTTCATTGACAGCCCAGAATGGAGTTGTATACTGCTCACATGATTCCTCATCGCAAAACTCGCTAACGCTATATTCTTCACCTGGCGACACAGCACCAGTCCCAGTGCATGGTGCTCCGCTACAAATCTCCTTTTTCTTGGTGCACCAGCACGTTTGGCATTTATCTGTATAGGTGATATCACCTTCATAGAACTTCTTCTCATCCTTAACCATACAAAGGGGTTTACATTCCGCTTTTGGTATGCACTGTTTAAACGAGTCATTGGAGTAGATCATGCCTTCTTGGCATGGCTCGATCCAGCAGCCATGGAAGCAATACTCTTTCAAGCACATACGATTTGGGACGTCTTCATCTAGAATATTGTCGCAGGTCCTAACGCCACAAGCCGGCGTACATTCCTTGAATTTTGTATAGTCGCATTGTACATCTGAAAATTGGAATTTCATAAAATTCAAAGGAGGTGGCAATGTATCGAATTTTACATACCGTAATATAATGCGTAGTCAGTAGGGATGTGCACTCCTTTCATCGAACACGCATGGTTATATGCAGCGATTACCGTTGTTGCGTATGTCACGATTTCCTTATTAAAATGAATACATAGATCGGCTTTGCAGCGTTTATAATACTTTTCGAATGGGACTTTTGAATGGCACTCCTTGATTAAAAAAAAGAAAAGAAATGTAGTAAGGACATTTCTATCATAATTATTTAAAAATTGTGTTTCAAAACTAATAAACTCCTACAGAATAGGGAATAAATGCAACGTCTCATACAAATTTTATATGATACTACCTTTTGTAGAAAACGCTGGTATCCTAAAGAGAAAGCTAGGCTTGTAAAGATAAATCTCTAGTTTGGACATGGTGTTTTAGTACGTTTTATTTTTAAGTGGCGCTACATTCCGGAATGAATTTTGACCAACATGCCTCTCCAATTAGCCCAGTCGTAACTGCTTCCAGCTGTGCATTTGAAGTAGGTTAATGTTTCTTCCTGTACGCCCCAATTAAGGCGAGGTCTTCCTATACTACGTCCAACGTCTGGCTGGAATCGAAGACTCTGCGAGCCGTAGTATTGGTGTCCATTCGCTTTACTTGTTCAAGCCATTTCAAACTTCCAATGCAGAGTTTTTTTCTAGGGGTGTTTTCAACCACAGCTCGTTGGTGGTTGAATCTTTGTCTCTATAGCCCGTCAACCTAAACGTGGCCGAATAATATTTTCCTCAAGACGACCAAGGATTTCTTCATCCGCCTTTGATACGTTCTATGGTTCACCGCCGTATAGCAGGACTGGGATGATCAGGGTCTAATATAGGATCTCCTTAGTAGTTAGTTCGATTGCTTTACTACTGAATTTCCTTCGTAGCAAAAAGAAGCAGCGGTCTGCAAGAACAATTAATTAATCGTTTTATTTCTAGCGAGATGTTGTTGTAGCGTTAATAGCAGAGCATAGTTCCGTAGTAACTCAAACTTACATCTGTCAATGATGATGCTTTTTCCAATTCGTCGGTGTTGTGGGTCCTTTCATATTGACGCCCTATTTACTACCAAACCCATTGTTAACGTATCCTTTGCTGTGTGTACTACCAAACGTTTTTTTTCCAGGATCTGCCGAAGCGTGTAGAGGATTTGATCATTTGTGTACTTTTCGGGTCTAAAACTACACTGGTAAGGTCCGATCAGGTAGTTGGTAAATGGTTTCAAGAGTTCACATATAACGGCAGATAGGATGTCTGTAGTTCAGAGCCGATTCTCTGCGAATCGGGCAAACTATGTTAAGTTTCCATTCTTTAGCCATGCTATTATCCGACCAAATTTTGATTGATTTGGTGAATTTTTCTTATCAAATCATCTCCGCCGGGTTTATAAATTCGTCTGGAAGGCCGTTATATTCGGCAGCCTTGTTTAGATATTGGTATCCTCACTTCACTTAGGTCGGGTGGTTGGTGATTTCGGCTGTCGTCGAAAATATTATATTGCTCGTTCTGCCTGACAGCAGATTTTTCTTCATGCAGAAGTGGTTCTTCCATACCCGCTCGATGCTGAGGATATGGAAGAACCACTTCTGCAGACTGTGATATGGCTCTGTGTCTCAACTACGATACTTCCTTCTTCATCTCAACAGGATTCTTTTCTGTTCGAGCCAATTATCCCTTCTTGACGTTTTACACTTTGGTAAAATTTGCAAAAATCGTTCCTTTAGTGACACCTCTCTGTATCCTCGATAATGAGCTTTTCTTTTTTTTCTGAAAAGCTGGCGTTCTTCTTACCTGTAGAGCTCAATGGCGGCTCTCGTCTTCACCTGCAGCTTAGCCTTGAAAGCCTTGTTCTTGACTGCGAGCATCTGTCTGCATTCTTCATCAAACCAGGTGTTTCCTCCTGATGGGCGCGAGAAACCTATAACATCATATGCGGCAGATCTAATGCTATTTTGACATGTTTGCCATTTTTCTTCGACATCAAATGCTGGTGGAATGGTATTAATCGAGAGGTTAAGGGACAGGCGTTCTGCGAAGCACTGGCAGACTTTCGAAGTATTTCTCATTTGATGTGAACTGGTAGATATCCATATTCTTCGATGTTCGTCCCTCCAGATGTTCGGATATCCAAATGCATTTTCCTCAGCAATGCCTCATTTGTTCTCCAACGTTGTGCAAGTGGCTGTAATTTGTGAATTTACCTCGACACGAATTGTTGAAATATGTTTCTGCTCACTATAACACCGGACCGTAGTAGATGTTAGTTTTTCATCCTTCTTTCGGCCGGTCAATTCCATAGCATTTCTTTGAGCTTAAAGCTTTCCTCTCCCTTATGAAACAAAAAGATCAAAAACCTCCACGCCTCCTTTCTCGCACTGAATACTTCTTTACTGTCCAACCGACCTCCTTTCCTATCGAAATTATAATAATTTTCTTGACGAAAAATCAATTAAAATCTAGCTAGGGTAAAGTCATCGATCAAAAATCCTCCCCAAACGGCAGAGATAGAATTCCCAAGATGTAATCAGAGGTGGCATCGACGAAGTAAAAAACTTATATGAGCAAGTCTGGCATTCGGACACATAAAAATTTCAAGGGTTTGGCACCAAAAGATGAATGTCATGAAGCAATTCCGTGTGCATACTGACGAACATATGCTTAGGTGTACTTAATAAATTTGTGGTAGCACTTCAGGCTGTGGGTTGTGCTTCGGGTTAACTATTCAATCACGGAAATCACCTATTGTAACGAAGCAACCAAAAGCCATGGAAATGATTGATAACACGGCCATGCTAATTGTAAAAAGGACAATGACGTTCGTATCTACACCTACACTAGCAGAAACCTTAAGCTACTGCTAAGCAGACATTACTGGCATCCAATAAATACGATTGGATGGGCCGGGCAAACGGAGGATGAAAAACTGTGAAATTTACTTCGGTCAGTGTTAAGCTGAGCAGAAATAAAGGCTTTTCGGATGTGGATTTGTTAAAGGACGATAGCAAGAAATCGTATGGCTTGAAACCATGAGCAAACGTATTATAACAATGCGAATATAGACCGCATTTGCCAATATAAGCCTTATTTGCTGTTTCTACCAACTACTGGCAAACTTATGAGCAATTACCAAAGTACCAATTGAAAATTGTGTTGGGAAATTTTAAGCGAATGCAGGCAGAAACGACATTGTTAGCAGTATTGTCGGAAAGCATAGCTTAAATGACACCATGTACTACTACATAATATCACCTCGATACCCATAAAGGGACCACATCTTCTTTTCATACCGCGGATCCCTCAATATTTTAATTAATAATATTCCACCATAATGTCCAAGTACAATTGCGACGGTGCAGTGCAAAAATCCCCGAGAAACTAAGAACCATGGGGATAAATTCCCCAAAAAAGGAAAATAGAGCCCGCAGGGCTTATTTCTTTTTCGAAATGAAAATAAGACCCGCGGCTGTTGATGCCTTTTACTTGCTGGGGCTTATTTTCTTAACTCGCATGCATACCAAGTCCAACAGTGAACGCAAGCAGGGGGTTGCAGAGGGAAAGCGTGTCGCCCACCCATACTTAAACTTAGCATACAGCAAGCTTGAAAAGAATGCCAATTTCAAATTTCAATAGCACCCAGGGGTGTTAATGCCTTTTGGTGGCGGGGCCTATTTTCATTTCGAAAAAGAAAATAAGCCCCATGGGGCCATTTCCTGTTTTTTGGGACTTTATCCCCATGGGTCTACAAAAACGAGTTGTGTACCCTACTACACATAGGATATGCAAGAGAAAAACGTTGTTTTGACGAACCAACAAATATTTTGATGAACTGTATGAGCAGTATTTTGTGGGAATGGAATGGGAAAAAGGATTCAATGGTTCGCACAGTCGATTGTAGCATTCTCATATGTTTTTTTTTGTAGTTAGATAGTTGTAACATATTTTTTTGTTGTATTAATCCTTTTTTATTTATTTTTAACTATATTTGCCAAATTACTAAACAGATTTATTCTTTTCGTTTACAGATGAGTCCAACATCCAAAGTATTGAAATGAACACATGTAAGTTATGTAAGATGTAAGCTTTAGTTTAAGTTATAGGAGAATTCGTCCTGTCGATGAAACTTGCGCGCTACAGTCCCTTCAAATGTTTCTTCTGGCAGTTTGCTCGGTCCCAATGTATAATATACGATACAGAAGTATGGATGGTATGAAAACTGGAGGAAGAAATCCTTGATCGTTTTAAGCGACAAATTCTTCGTTCCCGTTTGTGTTGACGGGGTTTGGACACGCAGATTCTCCCAATAAATTTACGAGCTTAACAGAGACCTAGACCTGGTCAAAAGATGGCTAGGACATGTAGAACGAACGAACCACTAGTCGGGCTCACAGGGTCTTCGGAACCTAGGCAGACGCAGTAAAGGTAGAACAATTAGAGTGCTATAACTAGAAGTGCCCGACTAACTAAGGGCCGGGCTAATTTCAATATGACTTGAGGCACAAATCTACTAAACTAGGAATGTTAGTTCGTTCCATTGTTTGCTTCTTCTCTATCAAATAAGTCGTTAGTTGGATTATATGCCTATGTGCTGCAATTGCATTTCTTGTGTGTCTTTTAAATGCCACTCATCTACGGATGATTTCGTCAACTTAGTATCCTTGGGTGAATTCGGGAAACTCATTAATTTTTAATCCGCATCTACCGTGCATTCACTGTAGTGTAGGGTCATCAGAAAATCCTTTATTTGATCTTTCGATTCACCTTCAACCATCTACTTCCTCAGTTTAAGTTGTACATCCTCATGATACTTTATGGTTCCATGGAATGTCTATCCACCAGGACATAATGATTCTCACAAACTTAGTTTAAATAAAATTAACGTCCACTTCTAGAAATATAGATATCAGGCAGCAGTAATTGGAAATCACTAATTTCCCGATATCCAATAGTTTTTTGATACAGAATTACTCAATCAAAAGAATTTCAGGACATCACGATGGCTGGACAGTGATTAGTGACTCTCATAAGGGAACAACAAAAAATCATATCGCATGCAGTTTATCCTCACTTAACGATCCTCAATGCACTCACAAGGACGTAGTGGAGTTGAGGACCCCCTAATACTACCACTAAAGAAATCAAACCTATATAAGGGCTACAAAGGCTAAAAACTAAGATGTACAAATGCTCCAGTTCTACTATAAAACAAAGACAAACCACCTACCTTGTATTCTGGCAACGCCTTAATGTTATCACAAATTTTCGTATTTATTTCCTCGTCATATCCTCTCTTTGTACAAAAGTCAATTTGTTCCTTTGGTACTGCACAGTCCTTTTGCAATCTCCACGAGTGAGCAAACAGCGTTGGCCTCATTTCCAAACCACCAGATGGTGTTTGCATGTCATCATTGGTAATGCCATTATAATTGCCACACAGCCCACTTACTCGTCCCTTCCACTCCTTGCCGAGCCTTACATAAGCTCGGGTCATTGTGTCCCATTTAACTTGAATCTTGTATGGAACTATTTCGATAACAGTAAATAGACCGGCTTTATAGATGTGGTATTGTCGTCCTTCACTGACTTGATCATCAGAGGATTCAGATGAAGCTGAAAGGTCCGTTCTAAGCAGTACAATTTAAAGTGGGACCTTAATTTGTCTTACCTCGTATGTGACGTTTATCTTGTGAAAAGGTGATTGTGTCTGTGATACTTCCACCTAATTCAATTTCCAGTACAATAGATGACGTTGCTTCATATTTGGCACTCAATACATCCTGAATCGTTATTGAGAATCGATCTCCATTAGCCGCAGTGCCCTTAGATAGAACATATTCACAGGTGCCCTTAAAGTCCAAGAAATTGTTGTCGAAAGACGTAAAATGTGAGTCGCCCCATACCGCGCAAGTTCCATCACAATCATCAGCTGTACATTCCCATTTACCCGATCTACAAACACTAAAACATTTTTTTTTATAAAATTATTTTTATGAAACATGCATCTATACGTACCAAACATTGCAATCATTGACTTGCTTATCACCATTTGAATACTTTTTACCACCCTGGCTACAGGAACAGTCCTCTGGGTTCACACACTCCTTAGTAAGTGTGTCAAACACGTATCCTTCTCTGCACGCACAGCCTGGTGCGCAGTGTTCTAAGCGCTCGATGTAGTCATGCATATTCCAACACGACTTTGTGTTCTTTGGAACGCAGCTTGAAAATACTGCGTTGGATTTGTTACCACAATCTGCAACAAGCTCTGCTGAACGTGGATACTTCATAGTATCATTGGATTGAGCCTTTGTACAGTTCCAAACAGCTCCCATACAAGTGCTATACAAACGAAAAAAAAAAAAAAACAATTACAAAGAGCTTTTGAAAGATCCAGATTAAGCTTACCAAAGTTGTAAGGTTGCATTGCCCTGACGAATGTGCTTGTCCCCAACTTGAAACGATTCTCCATCATGCAAGCAAGGGCACTCCTTAGATGGTACGCACACATCCTGATCATTTAGATGTTCACCGTCTGGACAGCGGCATCCTTGAACACACTGTTTTTCGCACGTCTTATTTAGGGCTATATCCCGGCACGTCCGAGTGCATACATCACAGCAGTCGTCCTGAATTTGCCTATCCGGACACTGAACGCCACACTCCTTTATAGTCTTTCTCCAATCGATGTTAATTCCCTGCTTTGTACATTCCGAAGCATATGATGACAATATCGGACAGTAGCACTTTGATGCCTCAGCCTCGCATGAGCAAACATCATACAAGCAATTGTCATAGTAAGCGTCATATTCCACAGATGACTTGCAGTCCTTGAAGACATCATTTGTCAACCATGCGCAATGCTTGTCAGCTTTTTTACGCGCCTCGTCACTCTTATCGCAGGGATGTTCGGCGACGTCGTAGTCTGGTATCTCGTTAGATGCTGTCTCAGATGTGCTCCATTTGTTTCCAAAGATTACAACATCATTTTCGAGAGCACCTTCTGGTGTCAAGAAGTCATCATCTGCATTCGAATTGAATGTACCACACACTCCAGATGTCTTCTCGCGATATGTTCCGGGCACTGAAATTTGCCAGGTTGTGTATCCATTCCACCAGACGCTAACTCCATCAGAGATGTCCACCGTTACAGCGGAGCTTAGACTTTGAATGACTATTTTACCATTTCCCAGAGTAGTGGGGAACTTGTTGATTTCATTTCCATTGAGCCTAACAACACGACGTGGATCAAGCTTAATGATTGTTGTAGAGCCATCCATTGGTACCTTTATTGTGAGTGATTTCGTGCACGAGGGATAGAGACCATTACATGGCTCGTTTTCTGCCTCGACTGTCATGTTGTGAGTTTTGAGGAGATAGTATGATAATTTGCCCATAAAATCAAATCTCTTTCCATCGAAGGTGACGTAATGAGGATCACCGCATGCCTGACATTTGGAACCACATAGTTTATCGGTACACGTCCATGTGCCTTTTTCACAAGAACTGTGAAGGGTTTGAATGGGATTTAAAAGATGAATGGATGGTCATACATACCATGTATTGCAGTCCTTTTTTATGGTACTTCCAGATGGGTACTCCTTGCCGCCAAAGAGGCAGGGACACTGATCTAATGGTATGCAAGTGTTCTTATTTTGAATTGTTCCCTCGGGGCAGAAGCAGCCTTCGACACATCTTGATCGTATTGGTATAGCTGCAGATCCACAAATTGGCTCTACGTTTGGACCACATGAACGATATTCACGGCCTTCGCTGCATTTTATGGCTAAAGGTTGGAAGTAGAGATATTTGTAATATTTTTATGGTTTCAGTGAATCCCTACACTTGATCCTAAATTTTTGTTTTTTGGTTTTAAATGATTGCCGACGTATACCAAAGAGTACCTACCCTAAGAATCTTTCAGGTACGCATTTGGACCTAGAAACGATGTTTTTGTAGGCGCTATTATAAGCTTTGACGTTTTTCGAATTGAAGATATCTGCCATGCTATGAAAATCACTACACCATAGCCTGAAAACTTGTTTATCAATTTTTAAATTTTAATCAAAACTTCGCATCGGATTTATTCTGCTTTTGTCTTTGTGAGGATATCTTGAATACGTTTATGGAGTCTCTGTTTTTTTTTTTTTGAATTTTATTTTGTAAATTAAAAAAAAACTTGTAGATATGGGAACCACCATTTTCGGTTTAGGGATACTTTTGCAAAATAGATTGCATTGCATAATTTTTTGTCACTATAATTCAAAACCCACTATTCGATTTGTAAATTCAAAAATTTAAGCTAGCGTATGGCAAGCATGTACATTTTTTGACGATGCATCTTGGATTGCAGTTATCGGCGATGGGAATGTTGCAAATTGAATATGTTTATCAATTTTAAATGTGCTAAGGTCACAAGACGAGCTCAGCAGCGCGATGGTTAGTGCGATGAACTGCCATGCAGAAGGTCTGGGTTCGATTCCCAGCCGTAGCAACACCTAAATGATTTTTCACTGGCCCTCCTCTCGTGATGATCTGACCAATCATCCGAGTAGTATCAATTGTCATGAAAAGCTTATCTCAACTTAGCCGTTCGGATTCGGCATAAAATAGGAGGTCCCGCCATCGTGCTAAGAAGTACACACGCACACATGAATGGTTGTGAGAAAAATGCTAGGCCCTGGGTACTATCGAGCCTGTTGCGCCATAATTTTTTTTTTTTAAGGTCACAAGGGGCAATAAATCCTTGATCGACTTGAAGAGTGGCAAGAGTTTTATGTAACTCAGATTTTGGATCAGTTTTGGGACGAACTACTTCAATGATTTGAAGCGTTTGAGATAAGTTGACTTTAAATTGAAACGAAATTGAAAGTGATTGCAAGTTCTAGTCTAATTGCATATTTTGATGAAAGATATCAAGGCCATCGAAGCCAGTTTTTTTTTTTAATTAAATTTTAGCTGAGTGATCTTAGATCAAGCAGCAAATGACGTGTTTGAATGAAATATAATGTCGATTAGCTTTTCTAGGGTTTCCAAAATAATGCCTCTACTCAGGAAAGTTTAAGACCAATAAGGCTAATTGCACACACACCCCGATTTTGAACGGCCAGTGTAAAATCGGCCGACATTTTACCGGTAGCAGGGTCAATCATGAGCAAGTAGATAGCCATGTGCTAGTAGTTCCAACCGAATTATTACAAATCAGGCTGCAAAGGGGTCCGAACAGAAGCTGAATGTATTTTTTCAAAATTCTTGACCTTTTGGCCAAAAAAAAACGTTTTTCGAAAAGTGGTAGTGGTAATGGGCGAATTTTGTAAATATGTAACATCTTCTGTACGGACGTTTATACAACCATGCCTATGGCATATGGTAAACGAAATGGCATATGGTGTATCAAATGATACATTATCCCAATATTCATATTATTACTATCGGCATATTGCCGTGAAAAAAACCATATCATCACACACTCTTTCAATATTCTTAACGGTTTGACCAAAAACATTTGAAATTTTAAAAATGTTTCAGTTTCAGTTCAGTTTTTCAGCCTAAACAGGATGTTTAGACAATCTAAATACATACATGTGTATAATTAAATGGTGATCAATCAGGAGTTTTTTTTTAAAGTCTAATAATAGGGCCCATACACAACACAGACCAATATATTTTGGTTTTGTGCACATGTCTGCGCAGATCGTCTGTATCGTGTGTACATGTCGACTGTTTGCACCGTCGATCTGCGAGAATTCAAAACTTTTTGAATTTTTCTTTTTTAAAATATCTGTGTGGCGTATGGTGATTTTGCACAAACGAGCGAGCAAATTAAGGGAGTAAACACAGTTTTCCGGTTATAAGTGATGTTAAAAATTCTTATTAATGTAATCGCGTTTTCAAATTACCATACCTTGCTCCACTTTTGTTTTCTTTGATACAGCAACTGCTCTGTTTGTGCATATTCGCCGTTGTTTCACGAATAGCACGGGTAATGTTGGGTTCCAATGCTTCAATCGTAGCTGGCTTACACACAAAAACCTTAGACTTTACGTAGTCCCAAAGGAAACTTTGCCGCCAGCCTATTTTATACGGACCGTTGATTGCACCGGCCTATACCCCACATCACACGTTTGTTTTGAGTGGATGTAAGCAAAATGTTGGTCGAAAATAGGCGATCTTCAGCATATTTCTCGAGAGCCCATTCACCTCATGCAGTATGGCGGTCTTTTGCTCACCAAATTCCCATATCTTATTATTAGCCATCTTGGCGATGTCAACTGGTCGCCTTAGAGCTGCGATTTGATTTTTTTTGCGAAGAACAGTGAAGTACAAATGTTATGCCAACAATCCGGGCTAAGCGTTACATGTGCACACATAAGATTTCAAAATTACGGGCTACATTCCTAGCAAGTCTTCTATACTATCGTCGGCGACAATCGTTTTTGAGTTACTGTATGAGTACCCGGCATTATTTTGCCTTGACCTTCACGGAAATTTAAAATTGAATCGAAAAAATGTAATCACTATCATTAGCTAGATATAAATTTAGTTTGGAGTCTCTGGCGGACAAAAGCAGCGTACATAGAACGTGAGAGGGATCGTGAAGTAAGAAGAGGAAAGTGTGTGATTGTCCTAGTTCCTCGTTTATCTAATGTTGATGAAATCCGTGGAAAAACCATTCTGAACTTTTGATGAAGCGGAGGAAGCTTTTCGCTTCCGTTTTTCCTTTTGTTTGATAGGGCCAGGAGATGAAGTATTGTTTCTTCTTCCTCTTCGTCCATGCAGCGCGTACAGAAGTCGTTTAAGTAAAGGCCTAGCCTTTCTGCGTGCCTGCCTTTTAAACAGTGTCCCGTGATTACACCTATGGTAGTGCTTACATAAAGTCTATCAAGCGAAATCAGTCCCTTTGATCTTCTCAAATGCAGCTTTGGCAAAATTTGTTGACTTATTTGGTACATTAGCATGTTGCATTAATAAGCTTTTGCATGTAGCTATAGGAATACCTAGTGCATCCTTGTTTGGTACAACTGGTAATTTAGTTCCATTTCTGGCTAGTTCATCAGCCTTACAGTTTCATGAAATGTCACTATGTCCAGGCACCCAGCATAGGTGAATGTTAAAATGCTTTAACATCTCCTGCAGAGATGATCGGCAAGCTAGGGTTGTCTTTGAATTAGTTGAGACTGATTCCAGGGAATTGATGGGCAATTGGCTGTCCGAGAAAATGCTAATATCCTTGGCTGATATTACATTCTCTTTCAGCCAGGAAAAGGGCCATGAGCTCCGCCTGGAACACGCTGCAATGAACAGGAAGACGGAAAGATAGACTGAGATTTATCCTGTCGGAGAAGACACCAGCACCCATTCCGTCATTTGGAGCCATCGGTATAAAAGTGGATCGAATCGTTTAGCACTGGTTCGTTACTCTCCCATGAAGTTATGTCTGGGATTGACATTCGGAAATTCTTATCAAAGTTAAACCTGGGTAAGGTTGTAATCGGTGTTTTCAGAAATATTTGTACGTTCGTTTTGAATTTTTGAGTGGTCAGAGTAAATATTTTACCTCTGATCACTTTTAGGTAACCGTCTCGAAACCACTTTGCAGGCGACTTATTGTTAAAGGTTGTTAGAGGTTGTTAACAACAAAGTGGTCTTAAAAGTGACCGTGGAAGTTAACACGTGGACTTACTGCTCGTAAAACGGTACATGTGCTAAATTTCATCATCCTATCTCAACATTAGAAATTGTGACATATTGATAGAAAGAGGAACTAACGGACAGACGGACATACAGCCAGAGTTAAAATCGACTAAGCCTTTTTTTTTTAATTAAAAAAAAACTTACGACAAATTTCTAAATTCCTCCAATCATGATCCAATTTTTTGCCAATAAACTTGCATTGCTTGACAAGTATTGCGACAACCACGCACACACAGGTTTCCGGGTGATTTTTATCCTCGCAGTTGCAGTAATCATTAATGCAGGTCCTGGATAGTGTATCAAAATTAAGCCTCTGTAAAAAAAAGAGGAAATTAAGTTGTTTGCTCAACAGATGATTTTCCAGTTTGTTACATTAAAGCATCCCTCCAGCTTATGATTCGACAATAGATTTTCACAAAATTTGATGGCATTCCTCTGCGTCTGAGCCTCGCATTGTTTGAATAAATCAATTTTGGCCTGAACATATGGTACCGGGGAGTTATCCTGCAGTCTCCATGAATATACAAACTCTTCTGGAGTTTTAACAAGAACACCATCTTTTGTGGTGAAATCATTTCGATAGGTTCCATCCAGGGTGCCGCATATTCCAACAGTACGATTCCAATAGTCTTTTCCAATTACCACATCAACGTATTGATGTCGATCCCATAGGATTGAAAATTTTCCAGAAAACGCCGTAACTCGGACATTTTCAGCTATATGCTTGACCTGTATTGCATCAATATTAATAGGAATTGGAAGGTCCTCGTTGGGCGTTGAAAATCGGATTTTATCATCTGAGGGACAAGTTGTTTAGATTTTTTTCTGATTTTGAAAAACTCCACTAACCTTTATTTTCCAGAGTGTACAATTTTGATCCCAACGTTATTTCAAGTCTGTGTGGACAGTTATACGGAGAGTTTGGTGGACATGTTTTCATGATCACTTTGAATGCTTGTGTTGTCTCTTCCGCCAGTGTGTATGTTCCAGATAAGGGGGTTCTGCAAAATTAATTGATTTTATAGTTTACATGAGGTGATCATTCGGTGGTGTTGGTTCATAGCGTAACGAATGTCATGAAATTCAGACCTTATGTGCAGCAATTCATTGCACATTTTATATTCAGGACTTCAAACCTAGCTTCGTCATTCATTTTTTTGTGCTAACCATTGCGTCAGAATGAAATCGAGTGCAACGGTATTGTTATTGTTGGCTATCCCGTGATGCAGACAGTACTTAGGGATGACCCTGATGCAGTACAAGAATGACGGCGAGAATGTTGCGAATTTTCATGACCATTTTAGCCTTTTGACTGCACACAATTATCTTTTTAAACAGAACTGTATGACACCTTTGGCCCCATTGTGTGGAAAAAAAGTTTTTTTTTATGATTTTCGGACGAGCTTGTGTGACATACACAGAAGCTGGTGTATCTTACTTACTTAAGTGACGCTACAGTCCGGGATGAACCTGGGCCTCAACCAACATGCCTCCCCAATTAGCACGGTCCTTAGCTAACTGCCTCCAGTTGCGCACTCTAAATTGGTTGAGGTCGGTTTCTACTTGTGAGCGCCACTTAAGGCGAGATCTTCCTCTACTGCGTCCGACGTCTGGCTGCGAATCGGAGACTCTGTGAGCCGGAGTATTGGTGTCCATTCGTTCTACATGCCCTAACCATCTTAAACGTCCAATGCGGAGTTTTTTGACAGCTCGTATAGTTCTTGGTTGAATCTTCGTCTACATTGCTCGTCAACACAAAATGGGCCGAAGCTGGTGAATCAGCGATACAAAAAGCATGGTTAAGTCCTTTTCAAACAAACTTTTACAGTTTCGGGACACTATATCTTCACAAAATCGACGTTATCTCCTTGATTTGAACTACTCTTTCATCTCTAATATAGTTCCTTGTCAATAGGCATATAAGCTCAATAAATTGTTTATGTCCTTAAAATTTCCAGAATCCACAAAGGGAGGACCCCGATATGTCACAAAGCTTATTTACTTTTGGGTGCAGTAGCCTAGCGGGTAGTTCGTTTGACTCTCTGGGTCCCTGGTACAAATCCCGAAAGTAAAAACACTCGAGTTATTTCCTCTGCCTTATTTCTTTCGAAAGCCTGACACACGTTATGAGAAGCTTCTCGAATTCACCGTTCATTAAATATAACGTTCCATTCATGGCGACTGCAAAATATATCTTTGCATGCACAACTGAATTGAGAGTCTAGGTTTGAAGGCCAACATTGCCCATTAATGCCAGATATTTAATGTTTACTTAACCAAACTTCCTCAAAGACATTACTTACTTGAAAAGCGTCCCATCAAAGGTTTTCACATTACTGCCTAACCATAAGTTGCATATTCCTCTTTTGGGTGCCATGGGTTGGAGAGGTTTACCCCAGTACAACGGATAGGAGGATGGCAGTTCAATGTCTACAAAAATAAACGAATTTATCGAATCAGATTTGTTGCCGGCTTGTTTTCAAATTGTTATCAAATTAGAATAAACGTCGGCTAAATTTAACTGAGTAACTGAGTCAAGAAATCAGACATTAGGGCCAGTTTTTCAGTGTGGTATCATCCCAGTTTCAGGATTAACTTTGATAAACATGTCTTTCTTGAGTTAACACCGAGTTAACCCAACAAACATTTATGAGTTCCATCTAGATTTATCAATCTGCTTTAACTCAATACTAACTCAGCACTAAAAATCCGGGCCCTGCACACCTAATAGGACAACATCTTACCATAAACGCAAATTGGTATTGGCGGTGAGAACTTCCCAGTGCTGTAACTGCATTTGTACTCCAAAAATTCCGTTCCATCGCTTAGAGAAGCTCCTTTCTCACATGACAGCGTACATGTTCGCTCCTCTTCGCCAAACGTACATAAAGGGTTGCCATTGAATTCCATTAGTTCCTCGCTGCATACATTTTGTAAATCTAAATTTTGTAGAAGATAATCTTTACTGATGAATTTTTATCATATTAATATAAGTGGTACCATATTGACAATGGCTGCCTTTGAAATCCAATGGACATTCACATTTATTTGGGGATATACATGTGCCGCCATTTTTGCATGAAGGATCACATATTGCTGCAAAATAGATTTTGTTAGTAATTTTTGAATCAGAAAGTGTAGTCTTTATTTGAATTTAGATTTTTGAAAAGATATTACAAAAAATTTCATCTTATAAATTTTGAACTATTATCAAAATTTGGGGGTAATTTACGCTTTCCCTGGAACAACTGAATAGCTACATGGTCTAGACTCACCGCGTTGTCTTATAAATAGTTTCACCCATTAGACATATAGTCCTACTAACAACGGAAAAGTAGTTGAGGAGGTTTCAGAAAAAGGAATAAAATCTTTATGACTGACTCTGCATCTAAATCGCATCTGATGCATTTGGAACTCACCCTACGTATGATATTTGTATAATACAACCGTTCGGATGGATTTGATCGATTTCTAATGATTTAGGGTGTTAGTCCATACATTGTTTCAATCCACGCCCAATTTATGGGGGTAATTTCCCATAAAACGATTTGTTTAGCAATATGCCATAGCTTATGAAATATAGATCAATGGGTGGGGTGTATTTAACATTGGTCAGTCCGAAAGTGTTGATATGTTGAGGTAGGATAATTAAATTTGATGTAGGTTTTAACTCTGCTTTTTGGACTCGGCACAAGAATAAATATTTTTACAATTCGCCCACGGCCACGCCCATGAAACAGCAAACGTGATTTTAATATGTAACTTCCTTATGAATAGCGCTACATTTACGACTAGTGGAAAAAGGAATATGTAGCGCTAAAAATGAAAACCTTCAATCGTCAATTATTGGAACGTGGAAAAGTATGAAAAGAGCCTCTACAGAGGAAAAAAGATTGGCTAGGTTATCTTACTTAAACTGAAATCCAAAGCACGGCATTATGAAGAGTACAATAGAATTGATGGGAATTTCCATTTATTCGAGAATGCCATAAGAAAACGCGTATATCTAAAAATTTTACTATAATGGTAGTTATATGGCAATTCGCCAGCATGCGTTACAAAATGTTAGAGTAATATTCCGAACAGCTTTTCGGAAGAATACCTTGAAGCTAAAATCCTACGAATCGTACAAAATCGGAGAATATTCCGTTCCAACGGATACCTCGCTAGGGATTGATATATTTTACCAGATTGCCACTGGTTATTTGTATCTCTGTTTTATTTATTAGAGAAAACGCCTCGGAAAACACCAGCAAAAAATAAGAAAAAAACAAAAGATATTCTTTAGATCTTTGGAATATCGAATATTTGTATCACTCACCTATAGAAAAAACTGTTAAAATTATTTATTAATATTTCAAAATATATTCACTTGGCATAAAGTTAATCAATGCACTCAATCACAAAAAAAAAACTTAAAAAAAAACTAAAACTAAACGAATTATGGTAATCAGCCTCATCGAGGTATACGTTCAAAGAATTTCCGAAACGAAAGTCAGTTTTGATCGGAAATCAGTTTACACCATCGAAGTATCCGTTGCGGAACAAAATAAATGAGGCATAGGTAGCTACATACGCATACGTTTGACAATCTTTGCGCTCTTGTTGATTTTTTTAAAAGCACGCCTCTGTTGTATTACACAAAATAATTTTATTTATTCTGCCCTAGCAAGGTATCCGTCGGAGCCGACATTTTTTTTGCAACGCATACTTCGTCGGACACACGTTGTGTGTGTCATCGGAACAACATTCGTATATTTCGTAAATAATTTTCGTGAAGAATCGAAAAGAAAATTGCACTTAGCTTTCAGACTTCAAGTCTGGTAATGACACAATTCCCCGGGATGCGTTACAAAAATGTCGATGAAATATTCCGAACAGCTTTTCGGAAGAATACCTTGAAGCTAAAATCCTACGAATCGTACAAAATCGGAAAATCTTCCGATCTGACGGATACATCGGTAGGGCTGCTTATTTTACTCACAACTTTGGTGTGGTGTTTCGTATAAATTCTGCAGCAATTTTACATCGCCGAACTTCCGAAGAAATTCAACGCGTAGCTGTCAAAAATTGTCGACTTAACGCATTTAGCCGTCGCGCAATCATGTGCCGTGCATTTCACCGGAAGATCTGCTCTAAATGCAAATCCGAACGCTTGTACCTACTCGTTACAAAATTCTCCGATATCGAACAAATCGGAGAAAATTTTGGAACATTGTTACTTTAGCTTCCAATCACTTTTTTCACTTTTTTTTTTTTGTTCCACTCACTAAATTAAGCTAAAAATTTAGCAATTTTTTTTTTGTCGCTCTCAATTAGTTTAAAAGTTATTAAACAATGAAATTTCCAAAAATCCCTATAGAAATCAACTAACTTTTGACAGTTCACACATAGCTGAATGATAAATATGAAAAAAAACACTCCAATGGAGCATTGCAAGATAGAAAAAAAAAATTACATATTTCCCAAAATGTAAAGAAATGTAAAATATGTAAAAAATGTAAAAAAAAATTATTAACAATCATTAATTAATAATAAAAAATGACTAAACAAAATATCTTAAAAAAATCCCGTAACGAAAATTTAGACCCCCTCGAAGAATTTTTTAAATGTGCCGGCAAACTATACAACGGGCAAGAAGCAATTCCAGAACCATGTTCTAATGATTCTGACGATTCATCATAAATTAGTATAATATAATAAATAAATTAAATCCTAACTCAACAGTTTTTCTGTTAACCGGTACTCTGCGTGGCCCGCTTCGCGGGAACAAAGGATTTCAACTCTCTTTCTGTGGACAGTCCACGCTCACGCAACTTCGTTGCTCCGCTCAGGGTATTTAAAGTCGTCAGGCAGGCGCCTAAGTCAACAGTTTTTCTATTAAGCGGTACTCTGCGTGGCCCGCTTCGCGGGAACAAAGGATTTCAACTCTCTTTCTGTGGACAGTCCACGCTCACGCAACTTCGTTGCTCCGCTCAGGGTATTTAAAGTCGTCAGGCAGGCGCCTAAGTCAACAGTTTTTCTATTAAGCGGTACTCTGCGTGGCCCGCTTCGCGGGAACAAAGGATTTCAACTCTCTTTCTGTGGACAGTCCACGCTCACGCAACTTCGTTGCTCCGCTCAGGGTATTTAAAGTCGTCTGGCAGGCGCCTAAGTCAACAGTTTTTCTATTAAGCGGTACTCTGCGTGGCCCGCTTCGCGGGAACAAAGGATTTCAACTCTCTTTCTGTGGACAGTCCACGCTCACGCAACTTCGTTGCTCCGCTCAGGGTATTTAAAGTCGTCAGGCAGGCGCCTTAGTCAACATTTCTTTTTGTTAAAATATTTTTATTTGGTATGTTTTTTTCAACATGGCAATGCTGCGTACACCTCAGCAGAAAAAAAAATAAATGAAGTGTCAAACTACAAACAATTTGTATGGGATTATAACCCAAAAAGTGCAATTTTATTTTGTTAATAACTTTTAAACTAAACGTGAGCGACAATTTTTTAAAGCATATAAATGATCAGTGCGCAGAGACGAATCGATTAATAAAAAAAAAAGTGCAAAAAGTGAAAGGCAGCTAAAGTATAGTTATGCCAAAATTTTGTTCCGAACGGATACCTCGATGTGGATGAATACGAACGCATTTGTAAGATTACTATGTACCACACCACTTAATTCCACATGCGCCAAAGCATTCATTCAACTTCCCATAGTCAGCTACTGAAATCCCTCAAGCTGAATAAATTAGCTGGTGCATGTTTGATGTTACCCATAATGGGCTAAATGGCGACAATAGTTCGCCGAGAAAATCCTCACAAAAAAAAAACTCAATTCGTCATAGGCAACAAGTTGCATAATTTGTAGTTTACTTCCTACAACAATAAATCAAAACAAAGACTCACCAGTTAGAACACGCATAAACACGTCTGGAGCATAGCCATAGACTTGAATTCACAACATTCCAGAAAATTCGATTGCGGTAAAATGTCAATGCTTCTCTGTGATAGGATGTGTTTTGCTGGAACACGGTATAATTTCTTTTATGTAGGCGAATACGTGATTCATTTTTAAAAGTCTTTTGAAAATATCGAAATAAGAAACTAAAACAATTTATTGAAATAAAACATTGCACTGGGTGTAATTAATAAACAATTAAAAAAGCAACAAACAAATTAATCAAATCGCGCACTACGAACCACACTCGACCAAATATTGCAGAATAGAGAATACTATGGCTCCACTCAATCCGCCTCCGCTCTATTTGCGCATTCAGCGTACCTGCTGAAGCTGATCTTTTTGAGTGGCTAGGCTGAGTTCTTTTCATATCGTCCATGGAGTGCATTTCCTTGTTTGCATTTCGCTCGCATACGAAAATTATAAACGACTCAACGACTCCTGCATGGGTAGGAGAGTTGTGAATGAGCTAACCACTTTGGATTGCCATTGCAGACAGGCAGGTGACATTGTTGTTGTATTTGGGTTGAACGACAAAAGGAGACCAACTGATAGGGGATGGATAGGATATGGAGGATTGGATACAGGATAGGCAAGGCATAGAACCACGTCATCTTTTTTCCCGCAGGCGGTGTTGCTGTGAGTAAAAGAAAATATCAGTGCAGTGTGCAGGAGCAGCCAGGACTACAGCTGCACTTGGATAACTTTTGGACTTTTGGAAATACCTATTTGCTTTGTAAAAATAATCACAGCAATTGAGTGGAACAAGTTGTTGGCAAAATTAAAGGTTAAACTAGTCGGAAGCAATCGTTGCTTATTCGTTATTACCTTACCTACTACAAATTCAAATGTACGCAGCTGTTGAAGTAAAAATGTCAAATTTTTGTTTGAAGGAACAAGAGAAAGAGCGAATGAATTCGCTATTTCGCAAATGAGCAAAAGTGAAGGAAAACTGAACGTATCGAAGCGAAAAGCTATAATGGTCGTACAATACAAACTGTAATTGTGTTCGCACGGTTACGGAAGCGGTCGTCAGCTACAATCTCTTATTATAGTTTAGCCTTAACTTATCGCGGTGTTTCATGATGGCTGGCCAAGCCTTTCCCAAAGATATACTGCCCTAGTGGGGTATGCGTTGGAGAGGACCATTTTCCGCAACGCATACCTACTTCGTCGGAGGTTTAAATTCGAGGTATGTTTCAGCGAAGAATCGTATCGGAGGAAATCGGAAAAAAATTGCACTTAGTTGTCAAAAATTACACCAGGAATGCACCTCAATGCACTTAAACGCAATTCGCAGGGGTGCGTCACAAAATGTCGAAGAAATATTCCGAACTGCTTTTCGGAAGAATACCTCGAAGTTAAAATCCTTCGAATCGTACAAAATCGGAGAATTTTCCACTCCGACGGATACCTCGCTAGGGCCGATAACTTTATTTATTGACTTAAGTGGCCTCAACTTTTATTGCTCCTAGTAGGTCGTAGGTATACTACTGAACATCTCTCTTTCGTATTTCAAATCTCCATGGGATCCAATGCACCTTATGTTAAGAAAATTTGAATTTTCAAATGTTTGCTTTAAATTCTTTTATTTGTTCGCCAGGAACAGGGTTTTTGTAAAAGAACAAGAAGAGCAAAATTAAGCAGCTCTTTTCGATGGCTAGGTAATCTTAAGCATCATTTAAGTGTTGGGAATGATTTTATTACATGAGGAAAATCGTAAAAACAAAAACTGGTTGGCTGTTGTAAATGGTAAACGGATTACGCTCAGACTAATTCAATTCAAATTGTTTACAAACAATAACGCCAACGTTAAGGCTGAGTTCTTGGTTTTCGGCTTTTATTTAATTTTCAGAAAAAAAAATAATTAAGAATGTTTTTCCAGCCAACAAATAACACATTCATCATACAAAAACACATATTTCGTTAGCATATTATAGACTTCCTTTTTGATCCCAGATGTCCATCAACCATATCGTTTCTTGTATTGTAGCTGAAGTCTGGACGAATTCAAATTTCGTTATAGATTAAAACCAAGTTTTTTTCACCTTTGAAACCTTTTTTTTGATTTTAAAGAGTTAACAGCATCTTTATGAACCCTGGCTGCGATCCATTAACATCAGGAACACGACGATATAAAGTGTGGAAGTCGAAAGCCTAGCCCTACACGGAGAAATTTTAGGAAAGTTTTTTCTCATCTCTGTAATATTTTTTCCGATTTACATAGTCCCATTAGCAAACTGCATGTTGAATGTTCTGATATCTAAACCTTTTTAATTTGAGATCTTCAACTGTCCTATTTTGAGATGTTGAATTGTCCTGTTTTGAGTTATTGCAGAATGGGCAGAGCTCATGCTCGTTTACATGAGCTCTGCCCATTCTGCAATTTTGTTGTCTTTTTGTTCCATTTGGAGTTAAAATGATAAAAAGACGAAATATTAAAATTAATATTACCAAAGTATTTAAATCGGAAGTTTTTTCGAACAGCTTTTTTGTTATTGAAAATGGCCCAAACAATCTCAAATTCTTTACTGTTTGACCAAAAACAACGTTTTGCTGAAAAGTGGGTGTAGCAGTGGGCGGATTTTATAAATTTTAATCTTGTATGCAGGGGCAAGCTAAAAATTTAAGGCTTAAAACCGGTGACGTAAATTTGAACGGACGAATGACAGGCATAGATAAACCAACTCAACTAGTGATTTGGAGCCGATCCATATACAAGGTGGGCCAATATAGATCACCCTATTGGAAGATGCTCTTATTTTTGCAAATGGCCAAATCTATTTTTACATTTGTGGACTAGACAGATGTAGATTACAAGTGAACAAGCCATAGAGCGATAAACTCCCCAACAACCCGGAATAATCGAAATGGACGATTTTTCGACCACAATCGTAATGCACGATGGGGCTCATTTCCACCTCAGCGGGCGGGTACGTGAACAAGCAAAACTGTCTTTTCTGGGCCACCGAAAATCCACGAGTAATGCACGAAGAGCCATTACGACCGCTCAAAGGAGGAGTCATCGGGCCTTTTTTTTCGAGAACGCCGCTGGTCAAACGGCAACAGTGGATGGTACTCGCTATAGGGCCATGTTAACCGATTTTTTTTTGCCGCGATTGGACGAATTAGCACTGGAGAACATGTGGTTCCAACAGGACGGAACAACGGCACACACTGCCCGAGCCACAACCGATATTCTGAAGGGCAAAAAACATCGTGTTGACTCAACCTCCGGTAGGTTTCCTATCTTTTCACCTGTCACCGATATTCTGATATTCAACATCAGATGACTTCTTTTGGCCCACCTTGTACAAAACATTGATCCTTGATCGTGTATAAGTTTATTTGGTCAAAATATCCTATGAAGATGGTTGTAGTAATTATAATCAAAAAATAAGCAGAAAAGTCTGGACTACTTCAATAAATAAGTTGGGCCAACTGAGTCCGAGGGTAACTTGCATCATAATAAAATTTGCGTTAAAATTTTAGCCAGTGGATAATTTTTGACATTAGTATGGTGCAGAAAAGTCAAAAATTTAACAATGGATACAATTTAAACCTCTTTTCAACGCAATTGACACACGGCCTAAATTAATTATCGAATACTAATTACTTCCCCAGCATACAGAGTACTGGGAAGTATTCTGAAAGATCATAGATAGATAGATTGATTTTATTTCGTTAAATATACATTTGGTTTGTTATCGCACATTTTACAGAGATTTGATAAGATATATCTTTCTACTGAAACATTATTTATTCAATTGAAAATATAAAGGAGACAAAAATAGATAGTTTGGAGGAAACACGAAAAAAAACCTCCAATTTAAATACAAAAAAAAAAAAATAAATAAATAAATAAACAAATAAACAAATAAACAGATAAACAAATAAATTAAATAATAAAAAAAATAAATAAATAAATAACTAAATAACTAAAAAAAAATAAATAAATAAATAAATAAATACATAAATAAATAAATAACTAAATAAATAACTAAACAAAAAAAAATAAATAACAAATAAATAAATAGAAAATTTCAAAATATGTATATATATATATATAAATGTTTAAACAAAATAATAAACAAATAAATCAACAAAAATCAGTCAAGTGGTATCACATATTTTGGTTTTGTTTTAATTCCAGAAGGGAATAAATATTTCACTCAAAGAGTAAATATATAAACAAGACATTTAGATAAAAAATAAAAAAAATATTATATATAAGACACACCATAAATAACAATTAAATAATTTAATAGGCATTTATATGTTTAAACAAACAAAAATTGATTTTTGTAACTTAGTGTGTATTTAATGCATTAACAAGAGGATTCTCAGCAAAACTACATCGTTCTAAAAATTTATTTGTTAATTTACTGATTCTAGTGGATATCAATTCAACATTTGCTTTTTTATGTATATCTAGAGTTGAGTGATGCCATGGATAATTTAACATCATCTTTAATAATTTATTTTGCGATACTTGTAATTTTTTCGTATGACATTTTGCACATTTTCCCCAGACTTGACACCCATAAAGCATTATAGCTTGAAAAATTACTTTGTGTATAATCATTTTGTTTTCAGTTGAAAGCAAAGATTTTCGATTAATGAAAGGATACAGGGTCTTGATGGCAATACCGATTTTTTTTATAGTCCTACTTATATGTTCGTTAAATGTGAGTTTCTTATCTAGGTATATACCTAGATATCTTACGGATGGTTGCCAACTAATACTTAATCCATTTATCTGTAAATGACTCCTGGGAAGAAAACAAGGCTTTCTTTTCCGACTGAAAAAGATGGCTTGCGTCTTCCCTTCGTTTAGTTTTATTTTCCATTTTGTATAGAAAGTTTCTAATATTTTCATCGCATCTTTTAGATTCCTCTCAATATTAAGAGCGAATTCATGAGATGAAAATATAGCAGTATCATCTGCAAAAATTCCTGTATCACAATTCGGCAAATCCGGAAAATCCGATGTAAAAAGGTTGTAAAGAACTGGGCCAAGTACTGAACCTTGTGGAACACCAGCATGAAAGTTGATTGTATTTGAGACGGCACTGTTTACGTATACTTTAAAACAACGACCAGACAAAAAACTTTTGACTATGTTACATAAATATGGTGGGAAGTTAAATTTTATCATTTTATAAATGAGGCCGTTATGTCAAACAGTGTCGAATGCCTTTTCGATGTCAAGTAGAATCATACCAGTAGATCTTCCTGTTTCACGATTTACTTTGATATGGTTACAGATTCTAAGGACCTGATGAGAAGTGTTGTGGAAGCGCCTAAAACCAAATTGTTCTTTAGGATATATATTATTTTCAAAGATAAATTTTGAGATTTGTTCTTTCAGCACTTTTTCAAAAATTTTACTTAGGCTGCTTAATAAACTTATTGGCCTATAACTTTCCGGATTTTCACGGGGCTTACCAGCTTTTATTATAGGTACTACTTTTGCAAGTTTCCAAGCATCTGGAAAATATTCAATTTTTAAGCAAGCATTTATAATAAATGTTAGATAATTGATACCAGATTTTGGCAGCTCTTTGATATAAATATTTTTAATACGATCAAGGCCTTCCGCTTTTCGAATACGTAAATTATTAACAAAGAACGTAATGTCCTCTTCTGTTGCATACACTTTACAATTTTGATCTCTAGAACTATTTATATGAAAACTTTGTATAGTGCTAGTTACTAAAACGTCTGTAGACACATCCCCTAAATTTTGTGAAACATTATGATTACTTTCGAAAATTAGAGCAAGTGCATTTGCTTTATCATCATCAGTAAAGAAGGTAGTTGTCGGATTTTTAAGAAGAGGTATTTTTTCATTTTTAGTTTTTATTACCTTAATTATATTCCAAAACGGTTTATCATTTTTGTCAAGACTGCTAAGTTTTTTATTCCATCCATTGTTTCGACAAAGTGAAATTTTTTCAGATATCAGTTTATTTAGATAGGAGACCTTGGATCGGAAAAAATGTTGGCGATATCTCTGCCAATATCTTCTATATATGTTTCTTAATTTAATTAGACCCAATATTTCAGGAGAAAGTTTTAACGAGCAAGTAGTTACGGGAACTTTTGGAACGCACGCTTCGGCGGCTGCTATGATTTGAGTTGAGAAATTGGTGACAATTAAGTCAATATCTTCCTTACCTGAAATACCGTTTAAGTTTGTTTAAAATTTTAATGTAATGATGATTGAGGTAGATGGTACATCTTTGTTTTATATAAACATATGAGAAGGCTACAATGCGCTGTTCGATTCTTTGAATACGTTATCCTATTCCGTTCTCACACTTTTTCGAAATTCCTTTTCCTTTGACCAAAATCGAGTATTTTTTCTAAAAGTGGGCAGATATAAAAAATATTTTTCCCTGCACTAAATCCATGGACAAAGAACAATTACAACACATTTCATTATTCTAGCTCCCATAACTTACGTCATAATCTATTATGGTATATGCTGTTACAATCGTTTTATAGGAAAATGCCCCCAAAAAGTAGATGTGGGTTGAAAGGATCTATAAATAAACTGTTTGTATCAATAGCATCGCATTATTTTCACCCAAAGTTCGGTCTTGCGTGAAATTTGACGAACAACCGTGTTTAAATTAAAAACACCGCTAATAAGTTCGTGGGGCAAAAAAAGTCATGTATAAGAAAGTTTAAGTGAAATTATAAATACGAAGTGTCTGAATAATGTTTAGGTTTTCTAAAACGTTTTTCTAAAAATGGTGCGTGGCAGTTGGCGGATTTCAAATATGTTTCTTGTTCTGCTGATAGCAACAAAAGTACTTGTATCAAATTTCATCATTCTAGCTAAAAATTTGAGGCCCAAAAAATTGGTGACGTACGGAATGACGAGCAGACAGATATAGCCAGATCGCTAGCGATTCTGAGTCGATCCATATACCTTAGGGTATGTTTATCGAAATTATTTCTCTATGTTACAAGCTATTTATCAAAAGTAATATACCCCCATAGGATAGGGTTTAAAAAATAAATAACTTACGTTCACAATCAGGTACACTTGTCAGTCCATTATTTAAATCTATCCATTCGCCATTTACGCATTCTAGAATAATGGTTCTAACCCCATTTGGATATTGGTATCCGTCCATACAGTTATAAGAACATTTTCTATCGAAAAGATAAAAGAATGCATTACCAAAAATCAGGAAACAAATTGGGAACTTCTCGACAATACTTACTCACTACTACAATTGACAAAAGAGTACATCAAAGGATGCACACACGTTGGTTTCATCTCACATAGAGACTTTTTATGTTCACAAAATCGTCCGTCATAATTATCCGGACATTCGCAGCGTCCAGACTCCAAACAGATTCCATTATTCTGACAAGGTGGTACACAAACCGCTGTTGAAGAAACATTAAATTTGATATTATCTCACGCAATTCACCAGATCGAAAATTTCCATACGTATGCAATCTGGTACAACATTATTTTCGAAAGGATAACGCCATCTTCCTGCTATGCAAGTCATAATAAATTGCTTCAACCCACTTGGAAATATGTGATTTGGTTCTTTGCAGGACACCCTGCATTTGTCGATGGTACACGCATGGTTGACACTTTGTGGTAGGACTTTCCAAGGTTTGCTGCAGGGGGCGGTATTTCGTTTTCTATTGAAGGTAATGTGGATTGGTGATTCACGCCTTAAGCGATGATGGAAGCTGCAATTAGAAAAAAAAAGTGAAAGTAATTGTGTGATGACTTAAAGGACTGAGTACGAACACTTTATCTGTTTTGGTAGATATTTCAGTTTCATGGGGCTCCAGGAATCTCTCATTTGTTGTACCATTTCTGAAAAAGAAAAATTTAAAGTTTAACGTCTATGATGACCCTTTTTATGCAGCGAACTTTTTTTTTGGTTGAAAGTAGGATGAAATAAACTTCAACACTTAAATTTCCTACCCACGTGATGGGTGTTTATACCCTATCCCATAGGGCTGCATTAGTTTTGATACATAGTTTGTAACATAGAGAAATAATTGAGCTAGGTATACCTCAAAGTATATGGATCGACTCAGAATCGATAGCTGAGTCGATTAAGCCATGTCTGTCTGTCCATCCGGTTTAACCGGTTTTTGGGCCTTAAATTTTGAGCTAGGATAATGAAATTGGGTACATGTGATCCTTGTACGTGCCGTTCAAACAAGTGTAACAATTTTTGAAATCCGCCCACTACCACGCCCCCTTTTTAGATAAACCTAATCTTAGGCCAAACCGTTAAAAATTTTGAAAAAAGGTCTGAACAAGATAACTAGACAATCCTAATGTTTTCAGTAAAAAACGTTTTTCGTTAAACATTTCGAAAAAAAAAAATTTAAGAAGGCTACAAACAACTGTGTGGATCGTTTTGAACCCTATCCCATCCCATCCTTAAGACAAATATCCCCAAAATGTCGGATTTATGGCGATGAAATATAGAAAATGTCATTGTGAGAACATATTGTTCAGACTGTTTATCAAAATCATTTATGGTTCGACAAAAAAACACCGGTTTTCGCCTGGTCATGTTATGAGGTAGAGTATAGAAATGGTTTTTGTATGAAAACGCCTCCAAAAAGTGGGCGTGGCTTAAAATGATATATGGAAGAAATGTTTTTCCCAAAAACGTTTTTTACTAAAAATTCCCCTTCAAAAAGTGGGCATGGCAAAAAAAAAGGCACTTTTTTAGTATCTCTAACGGTTTGGCCTAAAGCTATGTTTTTTTTAGAAAAGGGGGCGTGGAATTGAGCGGATTTCAAAAATGTTTACACTTGTTCTGCTGGTAGCAACATCAAGCACGTGTTCCTAATTTCATCATTCTAGCTCAAAATTTCAGGCCCAAAAACTGGTGACGTACGGACAAACATAGCTATATTGACTCAGCTAACAATTCTGTGTCGATCCATATACTTTGAGGTATACCTAGCTCAATTATATCTCTATGTTATAAACTATGTATCAAAACTAAAATACGCCTATGGGATAGGGTATAACTAGTGGTGCGTGCACGAATGGGTCGTACGCAACTTTCTCTTTCTCAGCGAGTTAATTTGACGTTTCTAACAATTTGGCCAAAATACACAATAATAAATATTTTGATTAATGATGTTTAAAATGATATAAATAATGTCGAAATGTGATTATACGAACGTTTATTCCGTCATTGAAAGAAATCGGTGTCCATGTCCATGATTTTCCGTTATTGTCCAAAACTGAATATTCCGTTAAGAGATAATTGGGCCAAAACCAATTACGCGTAACTCATAAAAACTGTAATTGTAGTATACAAATAAAATTTCTTTCAATTTGGCAAAATAGTTTGCGAGAAATTGACAGTTTTATTTATATGGCCTAAATGCAAAAATCCGTTATATGGATTTTCTCGAAAAAAAAACTGGGTATGCAGTTTTGTTGGAACTAATGTTCTTATAGCATATAAGAAGTTTAATCAAAACCTTTAGAGCCGAAAAGCAATTGGTAATATAAACATTTCCTCCATACATCATTTTTACCCACGCCCACTTTTTGGAGGCGTTTTCATACAAAAACCATTTGTATACCCTACGCCATACCATATGCAGGAGAAAAACGTTGTTTTTTGGTCGAAACATACAAGGTTTTGTTAAACTGTCTGAACAATATGTTACGACAATTTCAATTTTAATATTTCTTTTCCATAAAACACACATTTTAGGGATATTAATTTGAAGGATGTGATAGCATAGGGTATAAAACGATCCACACAGTGGATTGTAGCCTTCACATATGATTTTGAATTTATTTTGAGTTTCTGTGTTAAAAAGTGAAAGCAAATTAATAAAAATGGACTCAAGCTACGTTTCTTTTGTAAATGACTTAAATGTAGTGAATGTGACTTCAAGACAAATATTTTCGGCAAAAGTATAGCTTTTCTAAGCCCACTATGCAAAACTTATCAGCCTTGCTTATTGGGGTCGATAGGAAGTATTGTATATAATCTATATCTCAGTACAATATAATTCGCTAAACATTCCATAATACGAATTTTAGATGCAAGATGGCGGAGCTGATATTCATGGATTTAGTCAATCTATTCTAAGTGTTGTTTTTCAGAGGGTTGTAAAGGCAATTGCCTCAAAGATATCGCAATTTGTAAAAATTTCAACAACAGTGCCTGAGCAAATAGGAGAGATAAATGAGACATAAACTTGCATAAAATTTCACTTTAAAAATTTTTTTTTACTAGATTTGTAAATTTTATTACGTTTTTAACAACAATCATCGTTTAGCTAAGCAAGAATGAAAAATCGATTATAGATAAGAAATTAAACAACGTTGCTTAGAGACAATTTAAACCTTTATGCATGCTTAACAAAAAAAAAACCTTTGAGACACAATATAAGAGAATGTAATAAATGCGACTGAATTTATTTACCCAACCCCATAGGATATGTCATCCAAAAATGTCGTTTTTTCTCGAAGGTTTTGGGGACATTTATTTTAAGGATGAGCTGGAATAGGATTTTAAGCTAATCGCACAGCTGATTGTAGCCTTCTCATATGTTTTTTGATTTGTGAAATTGATATTTGAAATTAACTCGATAAAACTTTAATAAGTTATACAAAAATTAAATTTGAACTGACTACTGTTGCACGATTTATAATTTGAATTTTTTTTTTGCAGAATCTAATTGCAGTCCAATCATCGTCGTTAAGTGTTTGAAAGTGGCCGTCATTCATTATATGCCGTTTATCACGTTAACTGTTCGGAATCAAAAGCGTCAAAAAGTCAACCGCGAATTAAATCGTTTAAGTTTTAGTTTTCTAAAAAAACGCGTTTAAAAAGGAATAGTTTCCACCCCTTCTCATTGTTGAATGGCTTTTCAAGAGTCAAGTGTTTTAAAATTATCCCCTTTTTCTATTTTAAAGTGAATGTGTTTGTGTTGCAAATGTGCCTAAATTTATGAAAATTATGGCCTTTTTGGGGTCAAGTGTTTAACAATGAATACGCTTTGTCTATTTTAATATAAAATGTGCGCGTATTGTGAATGTGCATTGAGTGAATCAAACAGGATGACGTCTTAAAGAAAACTGGTAAGTCGATAACTTAATTTAAGTCTTGAATTTTAGAAAAGTCATTTTGAATTAGCATTTATTAAATTTGGGATGGACATATCAAATTAAGGAATTTCTTTAATCACAAAAAACAGATTGTCTAAGAAATTAGACTTTATAAACAGTTCAGCCAGTTTTGTAGATGCCATCTGCCTCGGTTATGTAAAATGATGTCTGAATCTCTTATGTGTACGCTTTCTGGGTTCTTCATTCAAATAATTTTTTTCGCAAACTTTAAACCATTCATTCATGGATAAAAATAGGCACTCTTTACTTTTATACAACACTGGCTTTGATAAGGAACCGTCTGCCTCCTATCTTAGAAGCGTGATTCCAGGTGACATTTTATGGACAAAAGTTTTGTTAGGATCGTGGCGATCTTTTACACCCAATTAGTTGTTCGTTTTTATTTCTGCATGATAGCTGGTCGTCAGTTTAATGCCGAGTTCGAACTCTTCATGTCAACATTGACACTACTCGAATTATTTGTCAGATCACTATGTATTCCTCTGCTTTTTGTTTTGTAATGTAAATAACTAAAAGTGATAGGACATTAAATTAATTTTTTTTGTTAGAAGCAATCGCGTATTTTGTTGTAATATGATGTATCATGAATTATTTGAAGTTCTGATGATATGATGGTATTGAAAAAAAAACTTGAATCAAAACCAAAATAGATTTTCGTTTAATCATTTCAGTTAAACTTTCTTATAAAAAACACTATTCTGTATTTTCGGATATTAGCCACATCTTGATATGTTCACAGTCATATTATAAACCAATAACCGACACTTACACTGTATTATTCTTGCTTAAATAAAACTCATCGGCTCCTAGCACTTTTTGAAAGGATAATGTTAATACTAGCACTAGCACTAGCACTCTATACGAAAACATTTTATAATAAATTCTGTTTTTATTCAATTTAAACACATTATGCAAACTTTAATCCGTTGAACTTGTTTAGAGAAGTACCAGGTCCGATTGTCATTACGCTACTGAACATTCTCAGATCTGCGAATAATATTTTAATAACAAAGTTTTCTCAGGGGATGGTTTATCAACGTTAATTTTTTGAGAAAACCCCTTTATGACTGAGTCACAAACATGTAGGAATAAATCCCTTATTCTTGCTTTATAATCGGACAATTCTGGGAATTACAGATCTGCATGAAAAGTTTTTCAGCTTTAATCCGCATCTGTTCTTATCGATGTATAGCTGTTATGCTTCCTTCTGGATATTAATTTTTGTTATCGCGGCTTTTGAATGGCGATGCTGTTTGTTATAAAAGTCTTGTTTAGATTTCGTATTGTATCACGGATTTAAATATGTTTGAGAACGCAATGCTTGGTATTAAGACCACAAGGTTAATGTTCTGATTTTAAATATTTTCGCTTGTTTTCGTATCAAATATTTACATGCTGATGAATGAATTGTTTTTACACAACATTTGAATACTTTGGTTTGGAAGAGGTATTTTAAGATTATGCAACTATCACATATCTAGCACCAATGTTACATACAATCAAAGATTATAAAGCCATTCAGACGGCGCATTGAGAACTAAAAACAGAACATTTCGCTCAACAGCTTCATGGCACGTGCACACATGAGAAACGAGATCCAAATATATGGAAGACTGTGCCAATACGACCCGCCATAGAAAATTTTTTCTTGTATGCACTGCGTCATCTGTAGAGCTTTATAATCTTTGAAACAATCCAACGGTCTGAGACGACTCGCACATGCTTTCCCCAATTCCATTAAACTGGTTGATTTTGGTGATCAGATGAAAACCGATATTTATCTTGTTCGTTACAATTTTTCGTTTCATTAAATCCAATTCACATCGTCCCAAGATAAGTTTCACTTCAAAAAATTAAAAATTGTAATTTAGTATCTATGTATTTCCAAAGACCATAGTTTAATGTTTTGACATGTCTGATTCTTTAAAAGCGCAGTTCTAGGCACTTCATGTCCAATTGTTTTGAAGCGCAGTTCTTATAATAGGGTTTTTCAAAAATCGTTGTACGAAGGGTAATGTAAGACCCAATTGAAATAAATATAAAGCTTAAGAGGTGGTTAGTCTTAAAAAAAAAACCAAAAGTCCGTATTATTGGTTATACCGATACATAGAAAGTGTATGCGATAGTTCACGCAAAACGTATTTTTTATGGAAAATACAGATTTTTAACTAGAAAGCTTAGATTTTGTATTGTTTAATCTGTATACCCCAGTTTGGGGCTATGCATGGAATATCACATCGGATAAATGGCCGCCACGGCTTTGCAGGCAAGAACGTGGTATCAAAGAGTATAGAACTACATAGAGTGCGCATCTCATACAACGAAAATGTTTTTATGTGGGGTACTGATATTGATACCCCCCCAGTGTTCACATTGCTACCCCATCGTCAAAGAACAGCATTGCCGACGCATACGATTGACGAAATTTCCCCATCGCACTTACCGCCCGCGACAGAAATGGCAACAACATTTTTAGCTGTGATGCGTACTTTATGTACAGGGTGTCCGCCGGGAAGGTATACTACTTTGTTTGTTTATAATTTTTGATTAAATAAAAGAGAAAGGATCTTATATTGATAAATGTTTTATTTAATGTCGGCAATTATGTATGGAATACAATATCAGTTAAAAGTCCGCCTCTGTTAGTCTCACAAATGCGAGCCCTTTGAGCACATTTTTCATTACATTCTCACACATTTCACGCGGTATTTCATTAATTTCATCACGAAGAGGTGTCGCAGTAATTCCATTGTTATCCTGGCTGCATACGCTGTGGCATCGTCTTATTGATACTACAGGTTAATCAAGCCCAAAGCATGTAGTTGTGGTGTTAAAAATTTTCAATCATATCACGATATCGCTGCCCATTCATAGTTGCCGTTACGCCGCTTTAATTTTCAAAGAAGTAAGGTCCAATGATTCCTCCTGACCAAATTGCACACCAGACTGCAACTTTTAATGGATGCAAAGGTGACTGACGAATAATTTGAAGGTTTTCCATTGCCAAGAACCGACTATTCTGTTTATTCACATCCATATAAATGAAAATGTGCCTCGTCACTCATTATGATTTTTTTGTATGTACGGCGGCGTAAATGATGTTGTGGATGAAGCTCTTGTGTCAACTGAATCTTAAATGGAAACATAGAACTTCGAATTGAAGTAAAACACAAGGAAATCATTTAAATGTCCGGGGTCGTCAAAAATTTCAATTCTTGATGAAAACTTAAAAAATTGCCAAATTTTCTGTTTTTTAACTATTCTGAATTTTTCGACGACCCTGGGGTCCTCAGACAATTTGGAAATTTTTTAAATTTTCATCAAAAATTGAAATTTTTCATGACCCCCGGTGTCGTCGAAAATTTGAGAAAAGTTTAAAAAAAAGTGACCCCGAGGCCCTAAGAAAATTTGGGAATTTTTAAAATTTTCATCAAAAATTTAAATTTTTCATTTTCCCGGGGTCGTAAAAAATTTCAATTAATGGATGCAAAAATGTGCTGATGAATAATTTCAGGGTTTTCCATTGCTCAGAACCAATTATTATATTTATTCACATATCCCCTCACTCATTATGATTTCTTCATGAAAATCGGGGTTGTCATTGGCTAGCTGTAACATCCTATTGGCATATGTACGACGGCGTAATAGGTCTTGTGGAAGAAGCTCTTGTGTCAACTGAATCTTAAATGGAAACAAATGCAAATCCTGGTGCAAAATTGTGGCCAAAGTTGTTCTTTGAAAAACAAACTCCTGAGCACAGCGTCGAATTGAGGTTGATGGATGGTTTTGAACACTTCCTTGAGCAGCAGTAATGTTTTCAGCTGATCTTGCAGCTGCTTATGCTTACATGCTTATGCCTATCACCTTGCACGTTGTTTCTCCCAAAAATGTGACGTAACTTTCTCATCGTCACAGTAATCGATGATTGATTTCGATTAAATGTTTTAACGATTAAACACGTTGGTTTATCGAATATTTTTCCATAATAAATTTGCCTTGTCTTCACGACTGCCAAATATGAATTGTCAACATTAATGTTTACCAAAATGGCGGCAAAACAAAATAGTATACCTTCCCGGCGAACACCCTGTAGCTCTATACTCTTTGTTTGTACGTACTCTTTTGTTGAAATATTTTATGACCGTTTCGTATAAATGTGTCTGAATTTCAATAGTACACCGCTCACTTTCCTCTTTCAAGGCGTTGGCGTTCGTGGGGTTGCTTGCACACCCCTTTGACTAAAAAAAAAGATCCAAAGGGAAAAGTCCAATGGCGTTTAATTGCAAGATCTGAATGCCCATTTCTGATCGACAAAACGGCCGAATTCACGACTTGGAAATTACTCTGGCTGTATGTCATGTGGCACCGTTTCGTTGAAACCACATGTTGGTCACATGGATACCTTGTGATTTAGGCAATTAAAACTGGCTTATCATGTCACGATAACGAACTCTTTATTATTATGCACCCAGTTGTGGATGCAGTTGTTTCTCAACAATTACTCTTGGGTTTTCTGAATCCCAAATGCGACAGTTTTGACGATTAACAAAGCCATTAAGATAAGCATCATCACTCCAGATGATTTTGTTCGAAAAACCTGCATCCAATTGTTGTTTAAAAATCCATTCAACAAAATCTCTGCATGTTCAGTTATTTTTGACAGAACAGTATGGATTTTTGAAATGGTTTGCAAACAAGGTATTTAAAAAATACTAATATATATACAAAGCTTTTTGGCACGCCCATTTTTTTGGGGCGTTTTCATAAAAAAAAAGTTTTACGGTCAACTTTTAAAATATTCGAAAAAAACTTTTGATGCAAAATCATTGGTTATGATAATATCAACATTTCGTTTATATATTATTTGAACCCACGCCCACTTTTCGGAGGCGTTTTTCTACAAAAACTATTTGTATACTCACGCCATACAATATGCAGGAGAAAAACGTTGTTTTCTGTCGAACCATACCAGATTTTGATAAACTATCTGAACATTTAGTTTTCTATATTTCATCGCCACAAAGTAAACATTTTGTGGATATTCATTTGAAGGATGGAATGGAATACAATCCTCACAGTCTTTTGTAGCCTTCTTATATGTTGTTTTGTTTGAAGTGACGAACGTAGACAATTTATATTTTTATAAACGGTTCATGTTTTCGATAGCGTACGTTAAACCCTCTACCAGAAATATTACACATGATACGAACTAAGCAGCTTTTATCCACGCCAACAACCGCACTCAACCCCAGTTCCAAGCTCATTCGTTATGGATAAATGCATGTTGAATGGGGTTGTTGGCAGGGATAAAAGCTGTTTCGTTGCTATCTTGGATACTGACCACTCCCCCCGTGAAATTATTAATGGCATGAACCCATTTTCCAAAAAAAGAGGCGTCTTCTAGGAAATTTCTTGGAGTTTTCCACGACATTCAATTCTGGGAACATCCCTGTAATAAATTATCTACAAAGGTGGGCTGAAAGTGAAAATTACGATACACTGCAACATCATTTATGCATCAGGTACACTGGAAATAGACTTACTTACCTCCCTACTGATCCTGAGCTTCAACCAACAATTAGCCCGGTACTTAGCTACCTGTTTCTAGTTGCACACTTTAACGCGATTGAGGTCGGTTTCTACTTGTACCCGGCACTCTACTGCGTCCATAGTCCTTAGAATCTTCGAGTTTTTTGACTAGGGGTATGTCACTGTAAAACTTTTATAGTTCTTGGTTGAATCTTCATATCCAAAGCCCGTCAACGCAAACGGGACGGACGTTTTTTGAAGAATTCTTCTCTCAAAACGACCAAGGATTTCTTTATTCACTTTTGATATGGTCCATGATCACGACTGAATTGTTTGCAGGAGTAAATCTTCGTTTAATTTCTGACGAGATGTTGTTGTCAAAATGAATGGCGTAGGCGATGTAGACGAAAGTCTCGTACTAACTCAAAGTAATAACTCTCAATGGTTCTGTCTAATTCGACGATATTGTGTGTCATTTCGTGTTGACAGCATATACTTGGTCTTACCATCATTTACAGCTAAGTGCATTTTTTAATATGTACTACCAAATGTGGTTATGCATCCCGATCAATCTTGTCAATATCGTCGTCGTATGGTAGTAGTTGCACCGATTTAGAGAAGATTGTGCCTCTCGTGTTGGCTTGGGAGTTTTGCACACTCCTCTCAACATTGATATATAAGAAGTCACGTGACAAGGCGTTGTCTTGGCTAAATCCTTTTTTGGTATCGAAGTGAGTTGGGTGAGGTCGTTTCCGATGAGACGAGCGGGAGTTCTCCATCGTCATCCTACACAAACGGATGAGTTTAGGCGGTATACTTAAACTAGACAGGGCTTGGTATACCAAAACTAGGCGTTGCCTTTCCTAAATCCTTTTCGGTATCGAAGATGGTGGGGTTAGCTCGTTTCCAGTTAGGCGGTATATCAAAACTGGACAGGGCTTGGTATACCAAAACTAGACATGGCTCTATATAGTTCGTCTCTACAAATGCTGTCGTATGCGGCTTTGAAATCGATCGATGGGTATCGATTTAGACTTCTTAGGTATTTTTCCAGGATTAACCGAAGTGTGAAGATTTGATCAGCTGTAGACTTTCCTGGCCTAAAACCAAAATGATAGAGCCGATCAGGTTGTTCGTAAACGGTCTCAAGCTTTCACATATTACTACAGATCAGATATTGTAGTCGATGTAGAGTAAAATTATGTGTCTGTAGTTGGCGCAGTTCAGAGCATCTCCTTTTTTTGTGGACCGGGAAAACGATGCTTAAGTTCCATTCTTCAGGCATACTTTCATCCGATTATATTTGCCTTATGAGTTGGAAAATATTATCATCTATCGCGTACCTTTCTAGCGCTTTTTTCTTCTTTCTGAAAGGCAGGTGTTCTTCCCTTCTTCTCTGCCTATATAGCTCTATAGCAGCTCTCGGGTTCACCTGGTAGGCCTCGAATTTTTAATCAAACCAATGGTTTCTTCCTGGTTGGCGCGAGAAAACCAGCAAAAAAGTTGCGGCTGATCAATGGCTTCTTGGCATCGTTGTCATTCTTCTTCGACATCAAATGCTGGTGGTATGGTATTAATCGAGAGGTTAAGGGATACTCGTTGCCTGAAGGCGTTAACGGTTTCATGCGGTCTTTCGACATTTAAATAGTATTTAAGGTTTGTTGTGGCGCGTTGGATATCTGCATTCTTACCTTGACTGCAACATGGTATATTGTCGATGTTAGCAACTCGAAATGTTCAGACATCCAAAATACTTGATGCGTGCCTCTTGTGCTAATTCGATCTGGAGACCGCTATGTCCCATTATGGATATCGAGATGAGGAAACCATGTGCTGGCTATAGTAGTATTTCGTTTCGCAGCAAAGTCAATTAGCCTAAATCAGTTGCAAAAAATGTAAGTCAAACCATTATTTTTGTTGAAAACTTTCATCATGTGACTCATTACCTTTTCGACCTTAATCCTCATATGATAGCATCCACCGTTTTTTTTTTTTTTTAAAGGGATGACCGAATTCAGGATTACATTAAAATTGGCACAGTTGTGCCTCTTAACACAAGAAAACGCGCGCACATGTCTTGTCTTAGACAAATAACCTCATAGGGTTGCAGACATTTTAGTAATTAGGATTCAAATATTTTACTGATGTACTCGAGGTAGAGTAGCCTGGCGCCTTCATACACATTATTATATGTCCACTTCCCATGCCTGGTTACTTCTGAAATATTGGCAGGAGACCGTCTAATCAACTTTTAAGAAAAAAATTTATTTAATAGGGATCCAGTATTTTTGGGTATATGCTTCCGAAAGTCTTCATATTGATGCAGTCTCACAAAACAAGGGTTTTTTTGTTTTTGCAAGTACAAAGAGAACAAAAACCTCATTCCTTTGCCTTTACCTACCGAAAATACTAACTAGTCCTCAATATATTTTTTCACGTTCCTCCCTCCTTCTATAGGAAAAATTCACAATTCTTAACCACATGAACAAAATGAACCCCTTAACCCACTTACTTTTATATTGGTTTACTCAAAAGATGAAGATCCTTGTCCACTTGTTTCAATTATCCGAATTAATCTACCCGACTGCTCTCACTGGAATTCATTTCAACAGCTCAATCAGAATACGCTTCTGATTGAACCCACCAACATACGTGCAGTATATCCTCTCCAATGTAGGTTTGCTTTTCCAAAAGGACTTGTGAATTATTTCATCATGCTCAACTGCAAGTGGGGATGAGACTGAATAAATGCTCATCCAGTCGTTTCGATTATTGAATTACATTTCCATATCACGCGAAATTCCCGCATGATTACCATTTCCTTTTCGATTGATGTATCGCTCAACTTATCCGGCGGACTCTGTTGAAGCGCTTCAATGTGAGAATGGCCTTGTGATTGAACTACTTTTACCAAAGTAAGTAGTTCTCGTGTTTTTTTCGCGATTTTAATTATCAGCTCGCGTCGTTCATTTATTTGGGTATCCAAAGTTGAGTAAGGGATATACGCGTTCATCATTAAAATAATTGCTCAAATAGGCAAAGTAAAGGATATTGATAACGGATACTTATTCTGACAAATAAATATCGGCAGGGTTATGTAAAAAGTTTTTATTAAACTTTCATATGATTTATATATAGAATCGCTACAAGGATAATGATTTACAAGTGATAAATTGTAGTAGTCATCAAATTACCTAGAAACACATGTTTGGGAGGGTAGGCAATCGAAATGATTTGTTAATACAATCATTACCTGTTAGTGTGTAATTTATTCATTCACACATCTCTATTGTGATATGTAAATTATACTTACTAATAATTTACATGAGGCATGCTAGTTTCACTTGTACAGGGTGCGTCAAAAGTAATGTCTTTGAATGTACCATCATTTTTGCAGGTGACGTCAAATGCCATTGTGCTTTGACATTCACGCTGTAGATAGACACAAAATTAATTTGATAATGGATAGTGCGCTGGACTTCTTATCGGGCGATTCCTTTTTAAGTGACATAAACAACCTTATCGAGGCATCTGTTCGGAAGAACATTTTCTCCGATATGTTTGAAATCTAAGAATTTTCTACCGATCCGTTCCGATTTTGCATTTCAAACAGATCTTCCGATAAAATTTAACGCACATGATCAGGCATCGGTGATATGCGTTAAGTCAACCATTTTTGACAACTATGAGTTGAATTTCCTCCGAAGTTGCCTGAAGAAAAAAGCCGCTGAATCGATTGAAGGCGATTGTATCGGGTTTTTCAACAGGGACGCTACAAAAGTTGAGCGAGAGGGACAGCAAACGACGCCATATTTCTTGCCGCTCTTTTGACATTTCTCTTCAGTAAGGTTTTGCCATTTCATGATGGAAAGATATACGACCCAACAACGAGACGAAATTATTAAAATTTACAAACGAAATTCGGAGTCAGTGGCCTCAACGTTAAGAGCGCTACGTCCAATTTATGGTCGTCATAATCATCCTAGCAGATCAACAATCGAGCGTCTACTGGAAAAATTTGAATCCAAAGGCACAGTACAAAATGTTCCCGTGCCAGTGAGACAAATAAGTGCCCGTAGTGTCGAGAATATTGCTACCGCTGAGGCTTCAGTCGAAGAATGCCCAAATGTGTCTCTCACACGTCGTTCTCAAGCGTTGGGCATCTCTGTGACGTCGTTGTGGCGAATTTTGCGAAACGATCTTGGCCTACATCCTTACAAGATTAAATTGACGCAAGAACTGATGCCGCTTGACCACCAGAAGCGTCGTATGTTCGTGAATTGGGCTGAGCAACAACTTGGAAATGATTCGGATTTTCATCGAAAAATCATCTTCAGCGATGAGGCTCATTTCTGGCTGAATGGCTTCGTCAATAAACAAAATATGCGTTATTGGTCAGGCAGCAATCCACACGTACTCCATGAGTCATCATTGCATCCCGAAAAAATTACGGTTTGGTGTGGTTTATGGGCCGGCGGCGTCATTGGGCCGTACTTTTTCCGTGATGATCAAGACCGGCACGTTACTGTGAATGGGAATCGCTACCGTTCAATGATAACCGAATATTTTTGGCCCCAAATTGGATGATATGGACTTGGAGGACATGTGGTTCCAACAGGACGGCGGGGCGCCATAAGCCACACAGCGAATGCCAAAATCAATTTATTGGAAACCAAGTTTGGAGAACGTGTTATCTCACGAAATGGTCTAGTCGCTTGGTCGCCTCGGTCGTGCGATTTGACGCAGTTAGACTATTTCCTGTGGGGCTACGTCAAGTCAACAAGCCAGCGACAATTGATGAACTTCGTACGAATATCGAACGTGAAATTGCAGCAGTATCAGCCGATTTATGCTTGAAAACCGTCGAAAATTGGGTTCAGCGTCTGGACTTCTGCAAGCGTGCCCGTGGTGGCCATGCAAAAGAAATCGAGTTCCATACATAATGGCATCGAACGTACTTTCACAGGAATAAAGAATTTCATTGATATCCAAAACCTTATACTTTTTATATTCCGCATTTATACTTTATACTTTTTTTATTCCGCAACGGATACCTCGACATCAAATTGCGTAATGACAGCAAATTGCGTAACGATTTGAACTGACTTTGTTTAGGAAATCGTTCCGAACGAATCCCTCGATAGGTTAAGAAATTCAAAAAATCATATATCGCTTTTGAAAACGAAATAATGCCCCACACCGTAGGCGTATACTCGTTTTGATACATAGTTTGTAACATATAGAAATAATTCAGCTGACTAGATATGCCTTAAAGTGAAGGGCCTTTCACAGCGCTTCCTTTCTTTAAATTTAAATAGAAACATATGAGAAGACTACAATCCGCTGCGAAAATCGTTGAATACCCTATCTCATTCCACCCTCAATTAAACATCCCCAAAACGCTGGAGTGGTATTTTCACAAAATTCTGTTTGAACTTACTTAAGTGGCGCTACAGTCCGGAATGAACCTGGGCCGCAACAAACATGACTCTCTAGCAAATTGGAAAGGCAATGGGAGAGGCAATACTGTTTGAACGGTTTATCAAAATATTTTATGGCTCGTCAAAACAAAGATTTTCTATTGCATATGCTATGGGCTAGCGTAAACAAGGAAAAAACGCCCCCAAAAAGTATATAGGCGTGAGTCGAAATGCATGTGACATGACTTTCCAAGTATTTGCATCAAAAATTTGTCGAATTTTACAAAAGTTTTGCCGAAAATCGTTTTTTTTTGTAATAAAACGCCCTAAAAAATTTGGAATGGCATCGTTCAAATGTCCACCTGGGCTTCTCTGGGTAAGGCGCCTCCGAAGTGTCTAACTTTTCAGGATTCTGGTACTGGCTGAATTTTACCGATGGAATGGGTGAGATATGTTGAATTTTAGGTTCGTTGTGACTGGTGGCTTATTCGTATTACTCTGCGACTTTCGAAAACTTCACAAGAAAAAGTCGGAACTTGACCAAATCGCAAGATCTTAGTGGCCAGTTGATGCTCTCGAATAGCTCGTGCAGAATTTCGAATTTGCCTTGAGCTGTGTTGCACATAGCGCCGCCGCTGTCCTGTTAAAACCACATGGCGTTGGCGTCCATGGCATTTAATTCAGGCAAAAGGAATTGGTCATCGACCTATATAGCGATCGCCGTAGACGGTGAATGTCTGAGCAACGTCGTTCTTAAAGATATATAGACCGATTACACCACCAGCCTAAAGTTCACACTAAATGGTGACTTTTTTGGGATGCATGGTGGTATCGTCCCAATTCCGACGTACCCAATCATACAGAAATGGACTCTCCGATGAAGACGATTTTGCCTTGAAAGTAAGGGTCAGTTCCCAATTGCTCCAGGGTCCAATCAGCGAACACACGTCTTTGTATATGTTAATTTATCATCAGCTCCTGGGTCAGTTTAATTTTGTACGGGTGAAGACCCAAGTCACGACGCAGAATTTGCCAAGTTTTACCAAGAATTCAACAAGTTTGCGCAAGGCCGAGTTCTTTTAAACGACACGAAATGGACTGCCTTGAATTCTCCTGTATACTCTCACGGGTAACGATGATGTTTTCGGCAGATCTTGCTTTTCGTTGACGTTTGGGTGTTGATTTATCGTTTACTGAATCAGTGGACACAAATTTATCTAACAGTGCGAAAAGTCTTCTCGGCATGACGATTTGGGCGAAAGTAAAATGGGCAAGGCGCGCGAGCAGAACACCAATTTTGCTAAAATATTTTTATCATTTGCACGTCTTGTTGAAAGTTTTCCCAGCCGTAGCAACGCCTAAATAATTTTTTGCTGCCCCTCCGCTCGTGATGATTTGACAAAACATTCGAGTAGAATTAATTGTCAAGAAAGGTTATCTGAAATTCGGCTTTCGGAGTCGGCATAAAACAAAAGGTCCCGCTGTAGTGCAAGAACTGCACACGCACACATTATTGGTTATGAGGAAGCTCGGCTCTGGGTACTAATGAGCCTGTTGCCTCAAAAATTGTATTGTTTTGTACGTGTTGTTGAACCCTAAGTCCGGCCAGGGTAATTTGGGAAAACAGACTCATTTAATGACTCTCAGTTTCAAAAATGTAGCTACAACAATATGGGCGCTTCAACTATCAAAGTTCGGAAGTCCTTATTGGAATGCCTTTTGTAAAGCTCGACCCAATATCAGTAGCCGCATCGACCTAGAAATGATAATAGAAATAGGCCTTACATTTTTAGGCCTAAAACTTTGAGCTTGAATAATGATCAACCCCTATTGATCATGTGTACACATTTTTGAAATCCTGCCACGCTTTTCAGAAAAACATTGTTTCTGGTCAAACTGCAAATAATTTTGACAGTGTCCGAATATTAAAAAAACTCTTTTCGGTAAAATTAAAAAAAAATATTCGAAAGAAAAAGTTGGTTATATTAATATGAACATTTTGTCGATAGATAATTATCACCCACACCCACTTTTTGGGGGCATTCGATATATCCATCAAATAGTTTATAAAAAATAAATAAATTTATGGCGCAACAGGCTCGTTAGTACCCAGGGCCTAGCTTTTTTCTCACAACCATTCATGTGTGCGTGTGTACTTCTTTGCACGATGGCGGGACCTCCTATTTTATGCCGAATCCGGACGGCTAAGTTGAGATAAGCTATTCATGACAATTGATGCTACTCGGATGATTTGTCAGATCATCACGAGAGGAGGGCCAGTGAAAAATCATTTAGGTGTTGCTACGGCTGGGAATCGAAACCAGACCTTCTGCGCGGCAGTTCAACGCACTAACCATCGCGCCACTGAGCCCGTCTTCTCATAGCTTACTCAAAACTATTTTTAATCCAAAACGAGACCTGCCTGAACGCCTCACATATCCAACGTGGATGGTCATATACCTATCTTGGAAACAGCCCACGATCTCATGTAGTTGCTGTTAGCAGTACACAACTGTGTTAAAAGCCTTTCAGCTTCCATTGGTACACTCGTTTTGAGGTAGTGCATCTTTTGTATCTCAGACAAAGAGAAATAATGATGGACGTGACACAAAGAAATCATGAAAACAACGCCAATACTCGTAACTGCCTGAAAAAACTGGAACTGGAATGCTTTTCAGCCGTGAATCTGCATTTTGAGACGGTCTTGAATTGCTGGAGTCTATGTCGGTAACGTCCAAACTGGCATTGTCCTTCACTTTGGCATTGCCGGTTGAATCAAATGAACTAATCCTTTACTCGAAGAACAACTATCGAATTTCTTCGTAAGTCGTCTCAATTTCATTGCACTTTTCATCTTCAAGAAACTCGCAAACACACTTTTCGTAGGTTTCAGCGGCAGACTCCATAGTTTTCTCTAAAAGAGACAAGCGGCGCCAAATAATTAGCCATACGTGTTGTGGTGCCTCTTTTGCGAAATTTGCGACGCCCTTCTCGAGCTGACACAGTACTCGACAAAGCCTTGTTGGTTTCATTTTTTTTATTTGTTCCCTAAAATTATGTAAATTTTCGCACAAAGTAAAATAAATTCACTTACTTTTGATGCCGAATCGTCAGATTTCTATCCAGAATGTTCACTGATTGCCTTTGCAGTCCGTTTCCAAGTTGAAGTTCAACTCCAAATCGAACAATTTATTTTATTCAATTTACACTTTTTGTCAAATCGACAATGATTGAAATTTAGGTTGAAACACACAGAAAAAAACAACAAAAATTAGTCTGGTTTGATAGGACCAAAATGTTCAATATTGAACAAAACAAAAAAACTCCAATTCGAATAAAAAATGCTATTAATGCGAAGTATTGTTAAATAAAACCCGCTCTTCTCAACGTTATAAAACAGAATATATTTCATTGCTTCATTATGTAATTTATAGGCAAAATGTTTATGTACATCGTAAACCTAATCAGGATTCAGGCCTATATAGCGAATAAAATTTTCCGGAAATTTTTTCTTTGTCGACAATGTAAATCAGATTGCCGATTTGGAAAAGTTCCCCGGGAGAATTTATTCACGGTAGGCCTGAATGTAAACAATGTTTTGTTGAATTGCAAGTGCACCGTACAGTGGTCAACACGAGAATTTGCCTTGGAAATCACGTTTGGGCATTGATGTTGTACGTAAACATTCCCATATTACTCAAATTTGACCACCACAGTACAAATAGTGACCGCTGTTGGAACATTTCTAACGACATACAAATGTCAAAATTATTGGTAGACCCGTTGGGTAAAAATTATCGACATTTCTAACGACATACAAATGTCAAAATTACTGGTAGACCCGTTGGGTAAAAATTATCGACTGGCTATTTTCAAAAAATAATTTTACCATTTATTTCCGCAGTGCGAAAGAGTTATTAAATTTTTTCATAAGAAAGAAACTTTTGGTTCACCATAATAGACAAAAAGGGGACCCTCTGAACGGCGTCAACTACTGAGGCTTAACTCTCCTCAACATCGCCTACAAGATCCTATCTGCCTTAATATGTGAACGCTTGAAACCGTTTACCAGCAGCCTGATCGGCCCTTATCAGTGTGGTTTTAGGCCAGGAGAGTCCGCAACCGATCAAATCTTCACACTTCGGCAGATCCTGGAAAAAACCCAAGAAGTCCAAATCGATACCCACCACCTATTCATCGATTTCAAAGCCGCATACGACAGCATTTATAGAGACGAACTATACAGAGCCATGTCTAGTTTTGGTATACCGCCCAAACTCGTCCGTTTGTGTAGGATGATGATGGAGAATTCTCGCTGCTCCATCAGGATCGGAAACGACCTCACTGACACATTCGATACCGAAAAAGGATTTAGGTAAGGCGACGTGCTGTCATATGACTTCTTCAACCTGATTCTTGAGAGGATTGTGCAAAACTTACAATTTTCCAAAAATCTGTACAACTACTAGCATACGCCGACGATATTGACATAATTGGTAGGACCCAACGTGATGTCATAGCCACGTTTGCTAGTATAGAGAAGGAAGCGGCAAAAGCGGGCTTAGCAGTAAATGAGGGCAAGACGAAGTATATATATGCTGTTAACGCGAAAGGACACACAACATCGACGAAATCGACACAACGTCACCATTGACAGATATAACTTTGAGGTAGTACGGGACTTTATCTATCTCGGCTCCGCCATTAACTCTGACAACAACATCTCATCAGAAATTAAACGAAGAACAACTTTTGCCAATTGCTGTTTCTTCGGGCTAAGAAGGCAATTCAGTAGTAAAACCCTCACTCGAACTACTAAGGAGATCTTATATAAGAACCTGATCATCCCAGTCCTGCTCTACGGCGCTGAAGCATGGACCGTCTCAAAAGCGGATGAAGAAATCCTTGGTCGATTTGAGAGGAAAATTCTTCGAAAAATTTTTAGTCCCGTTTGCGTTGACTGGCTATGGAGACGAAGATTCAACCAAGAACTATACGAGCTGTACAGCGACATGCCCCTGGTCAAAAAACTCCGCATTGGACGTTTAAGATGGCTAGGACATGTAGAACGAATGGACACCAATACTCCGGCTCGCAGAGTCTTCGATTCCCAGCCATACGTCGGACGCAGTAGAGAAAGATCCCGCCTTAAGTGGGCTCACAAGTAGAAACCGACCTAAATCAACTTGGAGTGCGCAACTGGAGGCAGTTAGCTAAGGACCGGGCTAATTGGAGAGGCATGTTGGTTGTGAGGCCAAGGTTCATTCCGGACTGTATCGCCACTTAAGTAAGTAAGTATAGATAGTTTTAGACTAAATGTCTCTTAACGGAATTTACAATTAAGTTCAAAGTCAACTTTACCAAAATGGAGTACCTAACAAAGTAAAAGTAGAGACTCGATATGTAATATGTATCTGCATTTAACCGTATCCCTATAAATACATTCTAGATATTAAAACTTCGATAGCATTTATTCAATTACATTTTACAATAATGAATGTGAATACTAATTAAAAAGAAAACCAATTAATCACATTTTCTCCCCCCAAAAAAAAAACTTTAATAAAATTATTTAAATGACATTCTCATTACTGCGATTATAAATATTTTATTACAAAATATTCCCAATAGCAAAAGCTAAATAACAACTGATCGCAAAGCACTTCATAAAATAAATCACAAATAATAATCAATTTGTAAATCTCTTAATTTCTGGTTGGACCAACTGCAATTAGATTGTTGAAATAAATTTAAATTTGACAAAAAAAAAAAACCCACCAGAAGCCAAACACTATCAAAATCTTATTTCCATGTTGAGCCACACTCAGAACACCGGTTCTCGACCACTTTTTTGAAACGATGTGCGACCACAAAGTTATTATGCGCATTTTAATTGAGAATTTTAATCACGTTTTGCAATTAATTTGAGCCCATTATTAGCAGTCCGTGCTTAATAAATGGCACATCTATGCAAATCACAAATGCATTTGGATGCCCTTCCTCCTCACCAGCTCCCATGACGACGCGACATGGTAAGAGCTGGTATAGGACGACACCACGCGGTCCTTGGAAAGGTGCATGCGAATATGCAAAATCGATCGATGTTGCTGGTGGTTTAGTTGGTGTTGGTGGTGGCTGATTGGATAGCATTAATTGTTCTGGTCCACTGATGGAGAGCACACCGGCATGTAGATGGACATTTTCGATCTATTTTACTTTACATGGGAGCGGTGGGGCGTTGGGACACCCATTTTGGAATTTAGGTATTATATTCGGATGTCATCGGAGACAAGTGGCTAAAATTCAGATTCGGTGGTTTTAGTTAATTAGGATAGTTTTTGTATTTTGAAAAGTTTGCTGGGATATATAGATTTTGAAAATCATGTCCAACCAAATCATCAAATGTCCAACAGAATTAACCAAACGAACCTCAACAAGGAATGCAGCAAGTGTAATCCTGAACTTCAAAAGTGTGCGAAAATTAATTTCTAATTGCAAAACAAACGGAGAAGCCGACGCATCAAAAGTTTTACCTTAACGTATTACGAAACGAGGAAATGGTTTTCCATCAAAAGTTGAAGAAACAGGAAAATGGCGTGTACAAAACTGATGCGGCTTTGTTTTCCTTGTGGAAAAGTTTAAGTTCTTCCTTAGGTATGAAGATGGTTTACTGGTTGGGATGACACTTTTTTTTCTGAAAAAAAATGGCAGCTGTGTTAGAAGTTTGCGCCAACAATTCGAACAGCAAAAAAAATCATGCTAGGAGGTAAAATATCTAATTGGGTTTATTTTTGTGACAAATATCAGAATGCTCACAAATGCGGCAAGAAGTTTTCGACAATACGATGGAAAGGACTTGAAATAAACAGACAAACAGTGCAACTGTGCAAAACCAAAAACCTACAGTGTCGGTAAATTATTTGTGGAAGATTGGTCTTCCTTTTCTCGAAACGCATTTGTAACGGGTGTTTTTTTAGAGGTTGTTTTTTCGAACAGAGATAAAACTGACATTTTGTGGTCAAATCGGGCAACTTTAATGTCATTTATGTTGAGTTTGGTTTGCCATTTTATCATGAACAGGGTGACAAATGAACAACGCTTGCAAATCGTGCAAATTTATTTCGAAAATAATGGTTCAGTTTGCGAAGTTTAACCCAAGCTCCGTATATTTAACGGTTGACATAATCGTCCATTAGAGCAATTAATTCGGTTAACCATGGATTGTTTTCGCACTACGTATACTCTATGTGATAATACGACCCGAATGAATGGATTCGCCACCGTGCACGGCAATTTGTCCATCAACTTTATGGAAGATTTTGCTAAAAAGATCTTGGCTTACGATCTTACAAGATCCAGCTTGTGCAAGAATTAAAGCCGCGAGAAAATGCAATGCGTCGTGATTTTGGTGTATGGGCCAAAAATGAGATTGGTCTCGATGCTTATTTTAATCGCAAAATTTTGTTCAGTGATTAGGCTCACTTTTGGTTGAAAGGCTACGTCAACAAGCAAAATTGCCACATTTGGAGTGAAGAGAATCCACATGAGACCCTTGAGACGCTATTACATCCACAAACACTGACTTTTTGGTGTGCTCTATTGAAAATTGGACCTCTAGACTTGGCCTTATTCGAACCAGCCGCGGTGGCCACATGCCCGAATTCATATAAAAACATTAATGGGATGAAATTATCCTTCCAATAAAGCCAAATTGATGGGCATTAAAACGATTTTCTTGTGTGTTATTTTAATTCGAAACTCTATACCTCTATAAAAGAAAAACCCTTTATAAGAAGCAACAAGAGTTTTTTTTTTAAATCTGTTCTCGTCATTATTTTTACAACACCTTACAAAATTAACAGAAGGTGATTTCATATATACTGACTTTTCCAAAGCCTTTGACAATTTATCAGATGTCAATATAACTTTAAAAGTTGATTGGATATTTTACGCACAACTTGATTTTTATTTGCTAGAACCTTTTTTGGCATTAAGTGATGAAATATAAACTCGTTTCAATGGCCAACGTGCCTTTGTTTGGTGGCTCGTATTTGGAAAGTAAAATTTTCAAAGTCTTTATGACATAAATCTGTCTAGACCTTCTAGATGGCGTTTGTTCTCAATCTCGGGTGCGGCGACATGAACTGCACACCTTAAGGTTTCGTTCTTGGGTCGACATATAAAACGGACTATGCGAATAAGCATAAGGTGGTCAGTTCACCCGAGATTTCCATATCAATGAATCGCTCCAACGTTTTTTTTTTTTGGTTCAAATTTTGAAATCACACAGTTGACGTATCTAGCGCCCGAGGAACCTAATCACCCTGAACTCGTTTCAAAGCGTCCATTGGCTAAAGAATTTGAATCGCACGATGTTATTGTGGATGTAATCCCAGTTTTGTTTTGCAAAAGGTACGGGTCAATGATGATTCCATCAGCACCAAACAACGTCTGGTGTCTTTATTCTACCCTTGCCTTCGATCTTGTCTTTAAAGCACAAGTTAGACCAGGTGTTCATCAATCAAATCCCTGGAATCCATCTCGTTCAATTTGAAATCAGCCCACGAATGCCTTTTATCTCTTAATGAGATGGCAGAGCATTTCACCATTCAAATCTTCTGGGGTACGGGCCACAGAGACATTCCAGGGAACTGCAAGGTGGATAAGCTTTGCAGACGGGTCACCCACCCTTGATATTTTATCGCCAGTAGATATGTAAGGTATACCCCTCGCTACATATTAATTGCAGATCAAACTAGATGCGATCAAGGAAGCTACCCGCAGATGGAGAAGCGGCACAACATGTGAAATATCTCCGCAACTTTGGCCAACTATAACCAGAATCACTCCATAATGCTAAATACATCAAACAGGCAGCACCATAATCGATGTTTTTACAGGACACTGAAAAAGAGGATTAAAGTATTTTTCACCATCTCTGCTCATGTCCAGCTCTCCCCGACAAAAGAAATCTTCATCTGGGAAAGAAATTCTTTGATAACCTGAGCTGGCTAGTATTGATTTCTGAGACTTCCTTCGCTATATAGTAAGCTTTTAATGGTTCAATTAGTGAATGTGGCACTAAAACGGACCTTAATGATCTAATTGTGCACGCGCATCGCGTAAAGACACTGAAACCTAGCAGAGACTAGGTGTTGTTAACTGTTCTATTGTTTGGATTTCGGCTCTAAAAAAACCCACTGAACTTATTGGACTCTATACAAATTGTCTAACTTTTAGACAATTCTTCTATTAGCGAAAATTTTCAACATTTCTTCAATAATAGTCCAGCTACGCAAAAGTTTCAACGACGAAAATTTGACTCCTTTGGGGTTTCCCGTCTAGTAGAACAAATATTTACTAAAAATGCACTACAGTCCACAATAAACATGGGTCTCAAACAACATGCCTCTCTAAGTTGCCGAATTTCAATTCGCGCCACCTAAGGCGACGTCTTCCTCGGTGCCGTGACATAGGGCCAAGCGTCATAAGGCCAAATTTATAAATGTAGCCTTATGTCGGCTTACACAAGTGACATAAGGCCAAGCGTTATAAATTTGGCCTTGTTTCGCTCTATAAAAGTGAAATAAGACCAAATTCTAGCATTTGGTATTATGGCCAAATGAGGAAAGTGACATTAAGCCAAATGGAACACAAATCAAATTGCATAAGCACGTATCAGGGAAGCAAATATAATACGGAATCGAAAGTGTCATAAAGCCAAATTTGCCTTTAGATGCTTCATCAAAGTGTCATAATACCAAATGCTAGGATTTGGTCTTATGTCAGGAAGACAGTGCCTGCTCTACTACGTCCGACGTCTGGCTTAGAATCAAATATTGGTGTCAATTTGTTCTAGATGACCATCTTAAACGTCCAATGCGGAGGTTTTTGACTAGGGGCATGTCGCTGTACAGCTTTTATAGTTCTTCGTCCCTATAGCCCGTAAGCGCAAATGGGACCGACGATTATAATTATCTGACTCTGACAAACTTTTTTTTAACGTGAAATTAGCTATTATTGAGGTTCTAGGTTCATTTTTCTCACAGGATTGGTAGATCAAAGTTCAGTGTCACACTTTTAACATTTGAGCCGAACTATTTGTTGCTTTTTTTTTTTATTTATATTGAACTATATTTGCCAATTTACTAAATTGTTGTATTTGTTTGTCTTTACAGGTGAGTCCAAAATCCAAAGTATTGAAATGAAGTATTTTTTGTATTTTGATGTAAGTGATAGTTTAAGTTGTTGATTAGAGGGGAGTTCGTCCTGTCGATGAAACTTGTGAAATGTGTTTGGATTTAAACCAAAGGGTAAAAGTGATTGAAATGGCCGAAATAATTAAAATATACATACTTGAATATCCAATTTGTATTTTTTGAATCTCCAATTTAGACTCGAAAGGACGAGTGTTGGTCGAATCATTATTTTTGGTTGATTCCTCTTTCTACAACTCTTACTGTAATAGGGTTGTTCTATCGACTGATAAGAGTTAAAAGCTTACGGGGAGTTTTCCTATTTGATAATATTTTATCCTTTCTATCCTTTTATTAAATTTAGAAAGGATGAGAAGAGAATTGGCTCTATGAGACTTTATTTCATTCGGTGGTTTTCCCGATTTAAGATTTGGAATTAGATAGTTAGATTGACTTTATATGTATGCTAAATTAATTACCGCATTTATAATGCGAAGTAACTTCGGTACTACTTTAGAATGCAGCATTTTAAGAAGTTCTCTCTTAATCCGGTCATTACATGAAGCTTTTGTAGGCTTAGGATTTTTTATTTTAAATGATTTGTACATTTGCCATCTTGATGTAATAAGAGCGCTACAAACGTTTTTTTTAAATAAAACAAAAAAGGTTTTGGGTATCAATGAAATTCTTTATTCCTGTGAAAGTACGTTCGATGTCATTATGTATGAAACTCGATTTTTTTGCATGGCCACCACGGGCACGCTTGCAGAAGTCCAGACCCTGAACCCAATTTTCGACGGCTTTCAAGCATAAATCGGCCGATACTGCTGCAATTTCACGTTCGATATTCGTACGAAGTTCATTAATCGTCACTGGCTTGTTGGCATAGACCAAAGACTTGACGTAGCCCCACAGGAAATAGTCTAACTGCGTCAAATCGCACGACCAAGGCGACCAAGCGACTAGACCATTTCGTGAGATAACACGTTCTCCAAACTTGGTTTCCAATAAATTGATTGTGGCATTCGCTGTGTGACTTGGTCCTGTTGGAACCACATGTCCTCCAAGTGCATATCATCCAATTGGGGCCAAAAATATTCGGTTATCATTGAACGGTAGCGATTCCCATTCACAGTAACGTGCCGGTCTTGATCATCACGGAAAAAGTACGGCCCAATGACGCCGCCGGCCCATAAACCACACCAAACCGTAATTTTTTCGGGATGCAATGATGACTCATGGAGTACGTGTGGATTGCTGCCTGACCAATACCGCATATTTTGTTTATTGACGAAACCATTCAGCCAGAAATGAGCCTCATCGCTGAAGATGATTTTTCGATGAAAATCCGAATCATTTTCAAGTTGTTGCTCAGGCCAATTCACGAACTTACGACGCTTCTGGTGGTCAAGCGGCTTCAGTTCTTGCGTCAATTTAATCTTGTAAGGATGTAGGCCAAGATCTTTTCGCAAAATTTGCCACAACGACGTCACAGAGATGCCAACGCTTGAGAACGACGTGTGAGAGACACATTTGGGCTTTCTTCAACTGAAGCCTTAGCGGCAGCAATATTCTCGACACTACGGGCACTTCTTTGTCTCACTGGCACGGGAACATTTTGTACTGTACCTGTGGATTCAAATTTTTCCACTAGATGCTTAATTGTTGATCTGCTAGGACGATTATAACGACCATAAATTGGACGTAGCGCTCTTAACGTTGAGGCCACTGACTCTGAATTTCGTTTGTAAATTTTAATAATGTCGACTCGTTGTTGGATCGTATATCTTTCCATCATGCAGTGGCAAACTTTACTGAAGAGGAAAAAGAGCGGCAAGAAATATGGCGTCGTTTGCTGTCCCTGTCGCTCAACTTTTGTAGCGTCCCTGTTGAAAAACCCGATACATGTACCTACAAAGTTTAATAAAAAAAATTGGCAGATGTTGCCTTCCCAACAGGGTTGCTTTTACCTTATTTCATCCGTCCGTTAAAGACTCCTTACTATGAAATACATAATTCAAAGGCTTTTTTCCGTCCTGGAGATATAGTGCTGGTAGTACATCACAAACGGAGGATTGGCCTCTTTAGGATAGTTGTCCCTCGGGTGGTTCAAGCTGTGCGATCTTCTTTTCATATTACCCACTCGATATTTAACACACATTGGTACTTGTTCAATTTCTGCTCCATTCTCTTAAGACGGTGCTCTTCCTGCGGTATCCTGATTAGCGTATTGTTCACTTCGTCATCGTGGGCATCTTTTGCTCGGTGTCTTATAATCTTATCCAAACCCACGTAAAATAAAACTAAAGAAAGGCAAACAAACGTACAAGTTCGGGAAACCAAAATTCCTGCAACCACAGTTTCATACAAACTTTCGACTGGCTTTCCTGGATAATAGGAAAAAAAACAATCCTTTCAAAAATATCTCTCGATTTCGTTACTTCATTACGCTTTCAGTTCATACATTAAAACTCATCATGAACACGACTAGCATTGTTATTAATTCTGATATGGAATTCTTCCTAGTTCGGTTGCAGTAATTGCAACCACAACCACGTAGTTGCCGGATTTCTGATTAATTATGGCCCAGAAATCATTTGTCCCCAGAGCAGATGTACACCAGTTCATGTGATGCATCGGAGGTAGTTAACACGCACAGTGTATTGCAATGCAGGAAATGGTGCAACTAGGACACACTTATGTCATTAGCATGCCCAATTGGCTGTTTCGCAACATAATCTGCATAATCCACCCTGTGGGTATTATTTAATTAAATCTTTCACAGATACTACTTTAAACCATCGGATGGCTTTGAGGTTACTATTGGAAAGGTAATAGTGTGGAGAATTTTAAGAAAAGAAAATGACAAGGTTTTCTGTTACTAATGGTTTTGGATGTACAGGATCCGAACGGATTTATGATTGCCGCGTCGTTTGTGAAAATGTGGGTTTTTTAATTGTAGCCTGCTTTGGCTTCGACAAATTTTTAATCGGAGTTCTAGGCATTTTCTTTCTTAAATTCATTTTCTGTGAATTAATACTCATAAATTTCGACCGTCTTTTTTGCAGCTCCTTAGCTACTTCGCAGCCGCAATAATTTGCAGGATAATTGAGTTTACAGTTGATGCAGATAGGAGGAGTTTTCTTATCTGACCTACAATCTACTGTCATATGGTTTCCGGCACATTTTACACACCTCGGTTCTTTTTGACAATGTGTTTGCGTATGACTATATCCTTTGCAGCGCTTGCACTGAGGAACTAATTTGGAATCCTTACGCATGGGTTCAAATTTCATAACAATATTATATATTGTTTTCATTTCATACATTTTATTCAAAATTTCTTCTTTATCGAAAGTGAGTATAAATAAAGGAAGACCTCGTTTAATAACATTTTCTTCGCCATCTTTTTGCTGTTTTTTTTTCGTTTGACAATGTTAACGGCATCTATAGCTTTATATTGCCTGCTTTTCAGAACGTTAATAATGTCATCCTTTAAGCCCGACGCATGTAACCCTCTAGCTACAACGCGTAAAGGCCTTTCAGATTTATTTTCAAATGAATATCATTCAATTTTATCGGTATTTAGCTTTCCAGATAGCGGGTCTTTTACTCAGACTTTCCATGTATTTTTTCTGAGCGAAGTTACTTGGTAGTCCGACAACGGCAACGATTTTATCAAGGTACGAAACTTGTTAAAGTCGTCAATACCGATCGCTTTAATTAGCGGTGGGGGCCGTTGTTTCAGCTGTTTCGCTTTTTTAACAATCTCTTTGTCTCGGTTTATAATTTCACGAGATGATGCAGCTTCCCTTTTTTAACCGGTCTTTTCTTTAGAATCCAGTCGATTCGCGACTGAGCTCTTCTTCATCCGTATGGTATACGAAATTCACGGGGCAGTTTGCACATGGTTTCGGCTCATTAGGTGTTTTCAATTTACTCTTTAGAGTCATTCATTCTTCCTTCAGATGGAGAATTTCTTTACGAAGCTCTTCGCAGAGCAGTTCGACATTGTTAAGCCGTGTTCGAAGAAGGTCGTTTTCGTCCTTAAGGCTCTGATTTTTCATTGATTCTCGCTTTTCGTGGGCTGACACTTTTGGTGTTGTCGAGCTCCATGAGACACGTATATTTTTTTTCAGATCTAGATGTAGGTGACCTCGTTACCCTTGAGCCTTTCCCTAAAGAGTTATATAATTGCAATAATTGGCTCTGCCCAAAATCCATAAAGCCGACTGCGTAAGAGGGTGCTCCTTCAAGGGCAAGATTAAATATACGTTGCCAACAAGAAAAAACAAACAACAGCTATAAATTAGAAGTATTAATGTGTACTTGCTATACTTTGGCTCCGCTATTTATTCAAACAACGACACCTCGTTGGAACTGAAACGAATGATGACTCTTGTTAGTCACTGTTTTGTCGGGTTAAGCAGGAAATTCAGTAATAAAGCCCTTACTCAGAATACTAAGCAAACGAATTATAAAACCCTGACTTTTCCAGCCCTGCTCCACGGAGCTGAAGTATGGAACATATCAAAGCAGATTGAGAAATGCTTCTGTCATATTGAGCAAAATATCCTTCAAATATCGTCGTCGGTTCCGTTAGTTTATGACGACCAAGATTCAACCGAGAACTTTATTATTCGTACAGCTACATAAACCTAGTTCATAAACTTCGCATTGTACCTTTAAGATGGAGTGGACATGCCAAATGAATACCAAATCTCAGGATCGCAGGGTCTTCGATACCCAGCAAAGGGTCGCAGCAAATAAAACCTTGCCTAAAGTGGCGCGCGCAAGTAAATCCGGCCTTAAACAACTTCAAGTGCGTTATTAGATGCAGGTGGTTTGAGGTCATCATAATTGGAAAATGATGTTGGTTTAGGTTGAAAGGGATATTTATTGAGGCTCAACGCGGACTGAGCCCCCTTAGAAGAAGATTTTTTTTAATTTCGAATTCTCAGAAGACTTACATTACTTTGATTTGTTCGTAACAGGATTTCTTTCCTGCCTTCTTCTTCTTCTTCTTCTTTTTCTAACTTCTTCGTAATACTTGAGTTCCATCCATCTCCCTGCCATTCCTCTCCATATGGCTTACTATGAATTTTTCTGGACTTTTCCCCAGGTTTTCAGAAATCTGTTTTTTTTGTAGCTTCTCTGTTTGGTGGCGACCTTATCTTATAGGTATCATTCCTTGCGGCAAGTGACTATCAGCAGTCAATATGGATTAAGGGGTTTCTTTTTTCATAGCTTCCTTTCTGATGGCTTGTTGGCATTGCCGTACAAGTTCTTCTTCATTTGATACTGGCGATATGTTCATTGAACAATCTGCAAGCATCTCAGGGCGCTTCTTGAGCGTTATAAATTTGTAACATCTCAGAAAAGTTTTTTTTTTTTAAAAGTGATTGGTCTGAGCTTGAATATTTTTATTTAAGACTTACGGTATTCATCTGTTCTTGTAAACCGCTTCTTTTATACCATTCGGGTCTTGTCTGGAATAAGAAAATGGCTCGATTCCATCTTTGGGCTCCAAAAATACTGGGTACGTGATGATTACTGAAATTTCCACTGCGGAACTCAAGATGAGAAAACCATGTGGCATTTCGCTAAACAATAAAGTTCGTCTCTCTAGGCTATATTTTCCTACAATTCATCTAAATGTGTTCACTCTTCCTTCAAGATTATATAGGTTTAGTTTTTCAGTTGTTTAGGAGCTCGTAGATGTTTATATCATTTCGAAGCGTTATTTTAAGAAAGGCTTATATTGCCTGGCACGATTCATTAGTGACGTCTTTGGAGCAGCAAACGCCTTCATTAAGTCAGTCGCTCGTGACAAATCGCCATACGAATTTTTGCTAATTCTGCTCATTATGCTAAGATGTCTGCGATGTAAATCGTAGAGAGTCTATCGGTCAGAGAGTCTATGAATTCACTTGACAAACCATAACGACTTTCTGCTGTAAGCGTAAGAATTTTTGAATGTGGGTATAATATTCCGTCTTGAACTCACACTTGACTCACATTCAGCTGCGTAATTTCCGCAGCCGTAGCAACTAGGAATCTCGAGAAGTCGGTTTCAGGAATGCGCCCTCGAACTAAACTAACCCACACTCTGAACACTATGTCCACTCACCCGTGGAATACCATTTGGTGTTACTTCGCTGATATAGTAAGCAATTTAGGATCTTCTTTCCACACTTTATTCCATATCGGACGCCAAGGCTTGTTGGTTGCTCTCTTTTTCTAGCCGTCTGAATTTTATCAGGATTGGGGGGTGGTAGTTCTCTAGTTCTCTTCACTCCATATGAGAATTGGGGCACTGGATAAATACATGTTGTACATCTTCTCAGACCTTTCCTCAGCTTACTTTTATATTTGAATTAATTTTTTTTATTATCTTAAAATATTAACTTAATACTAGACAGAAATGCTTCAATCTAACTTATCAATAACTTGCTTACTTAGTCTAACTTATCGGCCCTTAGCGGGCTTTTTAAGCTTAAATATACAAATTTTTCTTTTTTATTTATTAACTAAGGAAGGGACTAAAAGTCCTCAAAGTCCTTTCCTCATATAGCCACCAGAATTGGGTGTGCTGCTTTTCAGCATATGTCCTGTCGCAATCCGATACCGCCGTGCTAAAGCGTTGGAGCTCCGAAGCATTGTCGACGTACCCGTCGCGGATTAGCGGCTTGTCCCGCGAGTCACGGTAGCGGTTGTATAAAACCGGGATACCGTTCCTCTCCTGTACTAACCCGATCGAATCGATTGAAATGAATCCCTCTGGTCGAATAAAGCTCAACCTGAGCGTACTCTCCATGTTTATGTCATTGGGGTAAAAAGCTCCGAAGATCAGACTGTTGTCGGTAGACATCGCCCTTGCTACGTGCGTTCGAACCATCTTAATTAAGAAATTATCAATTCTGTTCAACTGGGCCCCGATGTATAGAACTTCGTTCCGATAATATTTTATGTGTTCAAAATCTGGAGTTGGGTACATTTCTAAACAGGATCGGAGACAACAACTCTCAAGCAGCCTTATTTTTCCATGTAGGCTGGTGCTACATTGAACCACACGAGACAATCGTAAGCGATGATCGGCCTTATGAGGGCCATGTAACAAATGACTTTCACCCTTGAATCAGGTTGACTACTTTAAAATAATCTTCTTGTCAGAGCATAAGTCCCCCTAGCTCTGGCCCGAAAAGCATTAACATTTTTGTTAAAATGCAGAAACTTTTCAAGCCAGATGCCAAGGTATGTGACTTCACTTCTCACCGCCAACGGCTGTCCATGCGGTCCAATTATATACAAATGTTTTCCAGTTTTTTCTGGTATCGCTAGAAGCCCTATGCAATGGGGTCCTACACAGAATCCTTTCGTTTTTTATCCTCGAAAGCAGCCGGGCCCAGTTAGACTTCTACAAGGTTTCGCAAAATTTGTCCCGATTTTCTTGGCTGTCATTTTTTAAATTATTTCTTCAAAAAAAAAATTTAAATATACAATAAAAATGTCCTGCCCTAAGGTCTTATTAGAATCCAAATAAAATTAATTCATCTCCTCTAGATTTATGTTTTCTTCTTTAAAAAAAAAGTGAAAATCCTAACATTCTTAATATTTTTCTAGGACAAACGATCTTATAGGTCAAACTGACTTTTACCCAAGTGAGAAGCTAACAAACAAAATAATACTTAATTCCTCCCCTCACCCCGCTTAAAAGCTAATAAAACTTCAGTCACCCTCTTTTCAAAGGACTAGGAAAAACCTGGTTCAAGAATACGACCGCATCACATCATGCCTATGAGTGTATGTGTCGTCTATGGTCTGGTTTACTGCGGTTCGCCCTTCTAACAAGGATGAACAAATTTTTCTGGAAACTGCCCCCAATGTCACCAGTCACGTATTTATCGCCGTTGGTGTAATAATTTTCCTTGAATTCTGTAATTAAAGTATTTTATGGCTTAGGTCGTTGGGACAGTGAAGGAGGAAAAAGATTCGAGTACGACGTTTCTAATCTTCCATCGGGAAAATACATGTATATTTATATATCATGGGATAGGGCATAACAATCTTAAATTCTCTATAGGTAGGCATTCGATGTTTTTTTGGGGATATGATTGAAGTATTTAAGGACACGGCCGAATTGTATTTAAAGCTAGTGGGGACTTTGAGTGGTGGTTAATATTCGTATAATTAGTTTATGGTTTGCACTCGTTATAGACACGGCAGCTTGAAAATTATGGATGTAGATGGGGGTGGAATTTTTAGGTAAACTGGGCACAAAAAAAAAAACATATTGGAACCCGCTGTGATGAATCGTTGACTACCCTATCCTATTCCATACTTAATACATCCCCAAAACGTAGGAGGGGCATTTTCACAAAATTCTACTCAAACAATTCATCAAAATATTTTATGGCTCGTTTTTCTTTGACTTTGACATTGACATCACAGTATTTCGCACATGAATGTAACGAAAAGACACATAACAGCACTGGCGACTGAGTCAATCGGCTTTGACAGAGCAAGACATGGATACAACAGACATTAAAAAAACACCTACAAAAAGTGGGCGTAACTAAAAACTTTATATGGGTAAACTATAGACAGTAACATAGTCTAAGCATCTTGATCAGACTCTTTTTTTAAATTTCTTATAGTTTCATCAGATAAGACGTTTATTAAAAAAGTGTGGGTGGCAGTAGTCGAATTTTGAAATTGTTAACACTTATTCTGCTTCGTCGGTCAGAAGGTATATGTACCAAATTTCAACACTCTTGCTCAAAATTAAGGGCCCAAAAATCCGGTGGCACACAGATGGAAGGACGGGCAGACAGCCATGGCTAGATCGACTCATCTAGCGATAATATATCCAAATTATTTCTCTTTGTTACAAACCTAATGTCAAAACTTATATACCTTTCGGGTATAAAAACATATTCAGGAATATGCTTGAAACTAAATCTGCAGAAAATTCAGTTTAGCACGAACCAAAATACTTAGCTAACTTATTTAGTCGGAGGGAAAGAATTCAGGAGAAGAATAGTCACTGGTTACTTATTCACAAGGTGGGCCAAAAGAAGTCATCCGATGTTGTTTGGCCTTCAGAATATCGAGTTTGGCTCGCGCAGTGTTTGCCGTTGCCCCTTCCCGTTGGAACCACATGTCCTCCAGTCCTAATTCGTCCAACTGCGGGAAAAAAAAACTCGGTTAACATGGTGCTATAGCACGCATTATCCACTATTGTCGTTTGACCAGCGGCGTTCTAAAAAAAATGGCCCGATGACTCCTCCAGCGTAAACAGCGCACCATGCAGTAACTTTGAGCGGTCCTAATGGCTCCTCGTGCATTACTCGTAGATTTTCGGTGTACCAGAAGCGATAGTTGTGCTTGTTCCCGTACCCGCTGAGGTGGAAATGAGACTCATCGCTCATTAAGATTTTGGCCCGATGACTCCTCCAGCGTGAACAGCACACCATGCAGTAACTTTGAGCGGTCCTAATGGCTCCTCGTGCATTACTCGTGGATTTTCGGTGCCCCAGAAGCGATAGTTTTGCTTGTTCACGTACTCGCTGAGGTAGAAATGAGCCTCATCGCTCATTATGATTTTGGTCGAAAAATCATCCACTTTGATTATTTCGCGTTCTTAGGGAGTGTATCGCTCCATGGCTTGTTCCTTTGTACTCTACATCTGTCTAGTCCTTAAATGTCAAAACACATTTGACATTGGCAGCCATTTGCAAAAATAAGTGCATCTTCCAATAGGGTGATCTCTTTTGGCCCATCTTGTACTTACTTAATTGAGTGGCGCTACAGTCCGGAATTAACCTGGGCCTCAACCTACATGCCTCTCCCATTAGCCCGGTCCTTTGCTAACTGCCTCCAGTTGCGCACTTGAAGTTGGCTGAGGTCGGTTTCGACTTGTGTCTCACTTAAAGAGAGGAATCGAAGATTGCGAGCCGGAGATGCGTTGTCTTATGCCGGGTTTTTTTTGACCAGGGTCATGTCGCTGTACAGCTAGTATAGTTCTTGGTTGAATTTTCGTCTCCATAGCCCGTCAACGCAATTTCAACTCACCGAGGGAAATAAGTACAAAAATTGCTACTCGAGGTGACGTTATTTCCCTACTCCCATAAATCTGGCGCAGTTTCAGATCTGCCCGTTTCATATTTCAGTAGTTTTTCTCTTGTTAGCAATGTATATCAGATTGCTAAATGAGATCAGTTTGCGGGAAAATTGATTCGCAATTCAACTGAATAATTTTGTTGGTGTTCGTAATTTACAAAAAATCCGAAATTTTTATTTCTAAGAAATAATTCTTTCGCGATTCGGAAATTGCAAGAACTCAGGACGTACCCATGCAGGTGCCCATAATACACCAACAAAAAGCGTAATGTAACTTTTTCCTTCGTATCCTTTGTATCGTCCAACACAGTTTTCCAACTACTGAAACACAAGGCCTGTTAAGAACCAACATTCCTCTAAAAAAAAAAAAAACATGAAAATATTTTGAGTAGGCACAGCAATTTCATTGTTCCAAAATCCGCGAGCTTTCTTCCTGTACATGTTGCTCGTACAAGTATGTCGGTTGAAGCGTTCTTTTTGCCAAAAAAACACCCTCCCTTGGCCTTTCTGACGGCAGCGGAAAAAAACTCGCCTTTATGTTTGTGGTGAAATTGGGAAACAATACCATAGACATATGCAACTCTCACATGTCTACACACTACACAGTTACCTATTGTTAGAAATAACTTCCCCCCTGGGTATAAACCCCACTATGAGTTGGTCTGAGCTTCCGAAATAAAACACAGACAAACAAAAAATGCCACTGATTTGAGTTTAATACACTCGAACAGACGATGAAATTTACGATTCGACTGCAGAAACAGTCGTTCCCGTACGTTCATTGTTTTAACTGCAATGAATATGGGACCCACTGCTTTATATGTACTTTCGAGTGTGGGGCGATGTATTCAAGAGTCCAGACTGCATAGAAAGTTACAAGAGCCAATTTATGATTCGGTTTGATTTTATGCATTTGGTACGTACAAATTGTACCCTCACGAGGACGACGCCGACTTACATGTGTGCATTGCATCGTTCAGTGAACTTGACTGGTACGATGCATCTGATGTCATAAAATGAACATTCACCCTCGTTCAGTTTAAATGAGACAAGATGACGTTCATACATCGCATAGCTATACATTTGACAGGATTCACTTGACTGAGTTTGTTAAATTTATGTCAGACCTAATTGCTTGCTAGTGACATTTAAAGTCAATCCGCACAAGAGCATTCATCAGTCGACACCATTTTGTACAGGTAGCGCTCATTAAACTTTCTACTCTTATAGACACAGTCATGCACAAAAGTGGCAGTATACTGACACTTACAAAATTTACCCCGAATTACTGAATTTATAATCATCATCAGCAATAATTAAGATGAACGTTGACATAACAACGCTTCCTCAACATTTTATTGTTCACTATGAACTGAACTGAACATGCATGTTGTGCGTTAGAGGTAACCATTCATTTAAGCTGATGATTAAAAGTTTTAAATTATGGTAATCAGTGACAGTTGGTATAGTGGTGAGGATAGCAGCCTTTGTGCAGGTTAAGTACCCTGATGGAATCAACAGGAAACCGCTGACCGAAAACAAGGAAAATCAAAATTTAACCATCACACCAAAAATGGGATTCCAGCTTCAGTGATGGACCATACTCTGAGTCCGAATTCCACACCAAAAATGGGGTTCCAGCTCCAGTGATGGACCATACTTTGAGTCCAAATACTTCCGAGATTAGGGGTCGGTTAGGCAAACATTTAAATCTACGATAGCTATATCAGCAAAAATCAACAGAAAGGTATTTCGTTGTGAAATGTTATTTCTCATAAAAACTTCTAAACAGAGTTGCGTTTAATAATTGTAAATATAAATGCTAAACTGTTCATTTCATTAAGTTTTGTGACATTCGACGTCCGTTTCTAGTACTCTGTTTCGATAAAAAGAGTACCAAGAGTATAACAATGACATGAAAAGCTTTTCAAATTTGCCGTTTGGTGCCGGTAGTAAATAGGTGGTGTCATTATTTGTGGCAAAAAATAGGACATTGTACACAAACATATCTTGAAAAGCTAGGTTGGACATCCTGTATGAGTCGCTTACAATCGATATTTCTTTGTACTTCCCCCAGCAATTTTAAATGAGATTTTTACAAATCCCGAGTCCAAAAAACATCGTATGTCCGCCATCTGCCGTCGGGAGTCTGAGTCTGTGTGAGTTGGAATATGTTATTGTAACTGGAGCCTCCTATGCTGCTCCGTCGATTTAACTAAAATTTCGGCAATGGGTGTTGCTGGTGATCCTTCATAGGGAATTTCGGTTCTAGCTCAAAAATTAAGGGATCCTCCCATATGACGCTTTTCTTAATTGTTTTGATAAGGGATCTAAGGATGCCGATAAAAATGAATAAATAAGCTTCTACAAGGTGTCCACCTTGTTTATAATTTTTGATTAAATGAAAGAGAAAGGATCTTATATTGATAAATGTTTTATTTAATGCTGGCAATTATGTACGGAATACAATATCAGGTAGATGTCCGCCTATGTTAGTCTCACAAATGCGAGACGTTTTGAGGACATTTTTTATTACATTCTCACACATTCCACGCGGTATTTCATTAATTTCGTCACGTCTGATCAATAATGGGGTGCAAGCGACCGATTAATATCCTTTCAAAAAATTTTGAAACTATTGGATGAAGTGAAATAGGCCGGTTGTGATTTTATTTTATTCGGTGATTTTTCTGGTCTTAGAACCATAATCACTTCCGCGAATTTCCACTGTCTTGGTATGTATTCTAATCTAATTTCCGCATTTTTTTTATAAAGAGAAACTTAATTAATACTTTCCGAGGCAGCATTTTAAGAAGTTCAACTGTAATCAGTTCATAGCCCGAAGCTTTTTCAGACTTAAGTTTCGAATTTCCCGTTTAATTTTGGCAAAACTTGCATATCTTACTAATTTTATCGGTTGTAGTCTCGAATACATTTACGTTTTTATGTTGCGCTGGACCATCAAATGGCTTAAACGTTTCCTCGAGATGTGCAGCAAAAACGTCTGCTTTTTTCTTTTCGGTTTTTGCCCAATCGTCTTGAGTTACCCCAAATGGTTTCACAGCGTTTTTTGGACGTTATTTGCACTATAATTGCATTCAAGAGCGAATTATTCGATTCGATTTGGCTTAGTAGACAAGTTACTTCGGGTATATTCTGGCCCCTAACCCGAAGGGGGCGTTCATTTTGCGATAAATGTTTTTTCTCACATGTCGTTAGCTACGGTATCTTTTCCCGTGTAGTATTCAAATATTAAGACCAACATAGCAATCTCTATATAAATATTCTAAAACGCACCAATACTAACATGAATAAAATTTCCCCATCAAAATAACGTCTTTGGCAAACATGATCCTCGACAATTTAGGAATTCAGATACAAGTGCTCTTCATCATCATAAAACGCAAATAAAGGTTCATCTGACACATAGTCTACCCATTCAACTGGTGAACACAACATAACCATGCTCTGAGCGCGTCAACATTTTAATTCATTCCCGTTGTACCCGTGTACTTCATGTCGACGACATAATCCTTAAGTACACTCGAATATCTTTGTTTTTCATTTTATCCTTATTCTCTGAAGTCTGAAATAATATTATCTAGCCGAAGAAAAATTTGCAACAGCACATTGCCTAGACAATTGAAAGTCCACAACGACCTACAGGTAAACAAAGGATGTTTTCTGTTTTTTTTTGTGACTCCTTTCAAAGGCTATGTAGGTGTTGCTGTTTAAAAATAAAATGAGATTCATTCCCAAGACCCCGGGTGGCGGCACACCTCTTGCAATTCTTGTGTTTGCGAAAAGTGAAAAATTTCATTATACAAAAATTAATTCGTCTGACTCTTGACAGTGGAAGGGTCATGTCGTGTCTATGTTAAGTGGATTTCGTAGGACTGTGCAACAAAATATTTCAAGCCCATACCAACCCACACAAAAGGCCTTAAATAAAAACGTTTTAATGAATTCAATGGTATTTATTCAAAGGAATACGAAATTAAGAAGGACTTTGAGAAAATGGTGGATAGCTTTGCCACAATATGAACTCTTGATATCAATATAGAGTCTTGCAGCCTTTATCATGAGAAGTCATTATTTTCAGCATTAAATCAAAAAGGGCAGAAAATCCATTTGATGGGATTGAAGAGACGTTTCCTTTGACGGATTATTGTTGTAAAAGCATTTAGTACGCCTTGCACAATATTGAGTAAAATTATTGTCACAATTAATGCTTCTTTGAAAGTGCCACCACAAAGTGTTGTCAATATGCCAATAAGACAAAATCATAAACATTTTATAAAACATTGCAATAATGCATTGAACGTTTTTTTTACAGAAATCCGTTTTTCACAGAAAGGGCCCTCAAAAAGTGGTCGTGGCAAAAAACTTTATACGAACGAAATATAGATAATTGAACTGTTATAGAATAGGTTTGTTCAGATACTTTTTCAAAAATCCCTACCGTTTGGTCAAAATAAATGTTTTTCTAAAAAGTGGGCGTGGCTGTGGGCGGATTTCAAAAATATTAACATATGTTCTGTTTCGTCGGACAGAGTCCACATTCCAACACTATAGCTCAAAATTTAAAGCCAAAAATCAGTGACACACAGACGGATGGACGGACAAAGTGACGGACGGACTCACCGATGTGGCTAGATCGACTCAGCTGGGGATTATGAGTCGATCCCATATACTTTGAGGTATATCTATCGAAATTATTTCTCTATGTAACAAACTTTATGTCAAAACCAATATACCCCTATGGGATAGGGTATAAATATGCAGGGTGTGCCATATTTTAGGTTGGTATGTAAAAATTGAATAGCTTTGACATTTATTAACTGATTGACTTCATTAGACGGTGCACTGAAATAACCCCCCCCCCCCCACAGATACTACTCGGATGATTTGTCAGATCATCAGATGCCTTTTTTAGCCCAAGAAACAGTGTTTGGCTTCGTTTATATACTTCTTTTGACGTCTGACATGGTGTCTTTGCAAAATTAACATATGAAATCCTTACCTCAATCTCAACGGTAAGGCTGGCTATGTGTTGTTCTATTCAGTATTTTAACGCTGTGCCGTGATGACACCATAAATTTCTTTTTCCCTTTGCAATCAAATACGTTTTAGCATTTTCCACCAACAACACCCATGCTAAAATTTTAGTCAAATCGATTAAGTAGTTTGGGCCCCCGTGCCAAAGAAAACACGGCAGACATACATTTTTAAACATAAAAATTTGTAAAAATATCAACTTTTCACGCCATCACAATACTCCCCAATATCCCATATACTGGGGAAGTAAAAACAAATATCAGGAAGCTGTTCCACTTTTGGTGCGGCTATTTATCTCTGACCAATAGCCGTTTCGATATATGTCTGTTGTAAGTTGGCAAAAAATGGTCATCTCTCCCTTATGTCACGAGACACAACCGATTGCTAATACCCTGCCATCACTGCGATTGATGATTGGTTTGTAGAAGCTAAGGACCTACCCAATTGTTTGCCTTCACGTTGCAGATCTGAAGCTAGTTGTCCTCTTTCATTTTGGATTGTTGCAAAGAAGAACATTAGCATCTTCTGAAGCTATAAGTTGCTTAGTTATATGAATTTTTTAGCCAGGTTCTTGTTTCAACTTTTTTAGAGAGAAAGAGCCATGAAATTATGTTCTTATTCAAATATCATTCGCTTGTATCAAAGTATTCAGAATAAGGTGTTCATCAATTATCCACATATCCCAGCCAAAATCCACGTAGATTTTATATAAAAGAATTTAAAAAGATCGGTTATTAAAACCTAAAAGTATGCACCATCTTGATATTTCTTTAAATTTAACGAACACAAGACACAGTGACTTCCCAAATTTAGTTCGGGCACCAACCATGGAGTAAGTCTCCACTACATAAAAAATCTTTCATAACACTCTCTTTCTTCACCTTCTCAAACGCTCGTACTGTGGTAATTCTTTGAGTGCGTGCAAATTATATAAAAAAAAGCTGAAACCAGGTTGAGCTACCCAGATATGGAAGTTGTTTACCTATTTATATTTATTCGACCGGGTTTTAAATAGGCCTTGATAGGATTAGGAATCTTCTCTTGTATGGCCAAAAAACGACATACCTGGCAACTTTAATATGTCGACCACTCTAGGCACTCTGAAAACCCAAGTTCCTTTCTGTGATAAGACTTGTGATAGTAAAATTTCATAATCAGGAAAAAATTGCAATTCGTACAATGTTGAGTGAACTCTGTATTTAATTAAAAAAAAAAAAAAACTGTTTCCCATAGCAATATTCCTGAAAAGACACGTACCCTATCCCACCTTACTCCGATGGCAAACAATGTAACTCACACGTGAAAGATACTCTCGAAACTTTGCTAGCGTAAACTCGTAATATGAGTTTAATGTGATCCTTTGCCGCATCGTCTAAGTACCCCCACATATAAATGTCGTTACCCGCATAATTCTTGGAAGTCTAACAAATGTGATTTGTACAATCTTCCCGGGCGAATTTATTTCAGGTGGTCGGACGAGATGTACGTGTTTTGCTCGCGAATGTCATAAAGTGGACACTGAACTTTTATCATGGCAACAGCTCGCTCCAAAGTATCTGCGTTTGCTCGAGTAATAAATTTAACGGTATTCTAATTAAAACATCTTATTATTCAACAAATTTGCTAAACATATACACACTCGTATATCTTTAAAGATTAACGAGCCAAAACCGGGTTAAGCTAAGCGCAGGAACTTCTTCCTGTTTTCCATATTAAGTTCACATTCTGTTCTCATGTGAGCGGCAATTAATTTCCGTAATTATGCGCGCCGAAAGTTTCCTTCGTCTATCCTTCCAGTTCTGGGCGAAGAGTTGTACCAAGGTGAAAGTTAAAATTAATTATTATCAATAATTTATGCAGCCTGCATGCTTACAAGTACACACATTTACCGCTAGTGAAAGGAGGTTGAAATATTGACGGTCATTTGTTTTTTGGAAAATCTGAAAGTCACATAATTACGTTGAACGCTCAAAGTCGTGTGTTAGAAATTCATTAAAATCAGCAGATAAATGTTGGCACATGGGACATTTGTAAAATACCGAAGGAATAAGGCTGATAACTAGTACGGCTTAAGGTTGTAGATATATATGCTTCTCTGGTAAGTTATGTTAAGATTAGAAATAAATGGTGTAGCTAGGTATTCTTTTTTGTTAAAGAATTTAGTTAAAGGATGAATGGATTATCTCACAAAATGTTGCAAGCAAAGGGGGGTATTAAGTTGTGAGAGAAAGCTTTTTCCTTTATGCCTTTCTTACATGCTGACATAGCAACCTACATTATATTTTAAATGACAATGATGTGATGTGTTCCACTTAAAAAGAAGTTCACGAAAACAACATCTTTCTCTTTATAAGAAAAAGTTAAAAATAGTTAAGAACGATGCAGGTGGCCATGGCTCAGAGGAATGCGTAGTTGACTGCTAAGCCAAACGTTGCGGGTTCAAGCCCCAGCTTCGGCAGCATTTGTTTTAATCTTTGTCTCCTCCTCTGTGCCAAGTAGGTGTATGTTATATGTCTTTCCTTCTTTGTATCTATCTGTCTCTCTCTGTTGTATTAATGTCTTGATCTGTCCCAGCCGATGGCCTCAGTCGCCAGTGCTGTTAAGTGTCTGTAGTTCGTTGCATTCATGTGCGAAGTACTGTGATGTCCAATGTCAAATGTCCAGTTAAGAACGAATCTATGATTTCAGAAGAGAATGCTAAAATCCGCTGTGCTGATCGTTTAATACCCTATCCCATTCCATCCTTATGTTAAACATCCCCAAAAAGTGGGCTAAAACTGAATAGTCATGAAATATAGAAAATGAAATTGTCACTCCATTTTGTTCAGAAAATGTATTTTAATCTCTTAAAGTTCGACAATCAAAGGACGATTTTCTATGATATGGAATGGTTAAATTTTAAGGGCCGATGTAGATTTTGAATAAAACACAACTTTTTTAGGAAATTACTGTCATTTCTTTTAACAATGATAATATTGGTTTGGTTCAATTATGTATGGAACAAAATATCGGCCAAATGGCCGCCTCATCCTCGGCGGCACACCTCCATCCGGCGATGGTTCAAAATTTGTTTGATGACGCTGAGGCATAACTGAGGTTCTAAGCCGAATAATCTCATCCCTTTAGCTTTTGAATTGCTAAGTGTTGTTCTATCCGATACTTTGACGCTGTGTCTTGATGACACCATAAACTTGGTCTTCCCTTTGTATTCAAATGCATTTGATCATTTTCCACCAACAACACCCATGCCAACATTTTAGTCAAATCGATTAAGGAGTTTGGGCCCCAGTGGGGAAAAAAATACGGCAGACAACTTTTCGCACCATCACAATACTCCCGATAGAATGGAGAAGTAAATAATCTCATCCTTTAGCTCTTGATTTGTTGCTGGCTTATCGACACCTTTTCTTTCAAATAACCCCAAAGAAAGAAGTCCAACGATGTCAAATCACATGATCTTGGCGGCCAATTGACATCGCCACCATGTGAGATAACACGGCCATTGAATTTTTCACGCAAAAGAGCCATTGTTTCGTTAGCTGTGTGGCAAGTGACACCGTCCTGTTGAAACTACACATCGTCTACATCCATATCTTCCAATTCGAGTCATAAAAAGTTCGTTATCATCTCAGCATAGCGAACACCATTCACAGTAACTGCCAGACCGGCCTCATTTTGGTAAAAATTACGGCCCGATTATGCCGCCAGCCCCACAGTCACTCTTTGCAGTTGCATTGGTTTTTCGACAATCACTCTTGGATTATCATTCGCCCAATTGCGGAAATTCTGCTTATTGACGAATCTACTGAGGTGAAAATGTGCCTCATCACTGAAGATAATTTTCTTCGAAAATTGATCATCCACTGTTGCCATTTCTTGCCACCATTCTGACCATTGACGACGCTTGAAATGGTCAAAATGCTCTTTAGTTCTTGAGTCAATTGGACCTTGTAAGCGGGTAAATGCAAATCTTTATGCAAAATGCTCATCAACGACCAGCGTGAAAGGTGCAATTTTTAGGCACGACTACGATTTGAGGTGGAAGGCTCTGCAGTCACACTATCGCGAACAGCAGCAATATTTTCTGCAGTACGAGTTGTACGAGCATGCACTGGTGTTGGTGTTTTCAAATCTTCTCAACGGTTTTCTCAATTTTTTGCACGATTTTTCCGATTGTACGCGCGTTTGGACGATTAAATTGACCGAAAAAAATCACGAAGTGCACGAAATGCATTTTGATTTGAACGCCCATTTTCATAATCAGCCTGAATAACTGTAACAAGTTGCTCGATTGGGTATCTTTCCATAGTTAAAATTGAATTAATATGAAATTGAGAAATGTCAAATGAAATTCGGAAAAAAGCTGACGTTTTGGTGTGGTTTACATTCAACATCAGCCCTTTAAATTTAACCACCCGTTATTTTAATGTTAGGCTCGAAACGTTATATCGTCTTCCCTCTGGTGTTTGGGACACTTGTAATTGTCTCCTTCTACCTTACTTCTGTATCTGGTTTGAAAGCTGTCGGATAATATAGCAGCTTTCGGATAGTGTGACAGCTTGGACACATTGAAAGTTGTATTTGAACCGTCTTTGACTCTTTGTACATGATGTCCCGTGCCTTTACTCTATGGTATCCATGTCTGGTGTATATGTTTTGTTGTGGCGAATGTATTTGTTGATGACCGTCCGCTGAAAACCCCACGGTTGCTCCTCCGTTGCCCCAGCATCGAATACGTCTTCTCTTGGTCATCGAACCCAAACTTTACTATTGCGGCTTTGTCTTTTGGGCCGTGTGCCTCACGTATTTGCTGCTCATCACTCTCTCCCTCGTTGAGTGAAGTAGAAGAACGTCTACTCCATGCCTTCGAACTTTTAGCAAACATTGATTAGTGCAAAGGATTCTTCTTCAAAAAGGAAATAACTTGCTAGGCTGTTAATGCCTTTTTTTTGTGGGGCTTATTTCCTTTGCATACATCCAACCGCTGTAAAGATCGTTGACCATTGGCTGATGGAACCATGGCTGCATACCACTTCCCCCAAAATTCGGGTTTGCGGACATACCGAAAAGAAGGAAGGAAAGGATTTAAGGGCAAAAGAGTGAGCCTTATTGCCATAAATTTGACATTAATAAGGTTCAGTCTGAACTCTACTGCCAACAAGGCAAAGCAGAAATAAGGGCTTTATTATACATAAAGAATTTTACCTTATTTTGATAAAAATGTCCGAAACCCAATTGAGCATTATATCAGAACAAAACACTACACGTACCATACCTACCTACAATTCTTCAATGTTCAACGCTATAAGTAAGTACCCCAACTTTAAACAAAGTTCTAGTAAATCAAGGTTGATCATTATTTTAAAAATCCAACTTCATAAATTTAACTATAAAAATATGCAAATCTGATTATATATGTGGATAGGAGCTATGAATTGGATTAGTAGTCATAGCACAAATACAGAGATTATCAGAAGTCGGAAGCATTTGGGTACCCAATTAAGACATGGCATGTCCTTTAATTTGACATGGTAGATACTTATCCCAATTTGTGGTATAATCGTCTTTTTAGATTTGCGACTTTTTGTCGACATGCTTTATTCTACCAAAAGTTATTGGGAGATTTGTTTCTATAAAACACAAATGTGCTTATCATATATTTTATCGATCGATATATATTATAACGATCAACTGACAATTTATTTCTCTTTTCTCTATGCATGTAAAAATTATTCGACATAATCTTTTTCTTTTACAACACCCAAAAGCTATCAGTGTATCTAGGTACATATACTGATGGATGAAAATTTATCACACAAATTACCCCATCAGTGGGGGTAACAATTCTATGAATAGAAACAAATTTATCATCAACGATTTGTGACAATTGGCAATTTTCTTCTTTTATTTGTTTTTATATTACTGGGCGAAATTTCAAAATATTTTGAATAACTCGAACAACAAATATACAACCATTTGTTAGAATTTATAAAAGGGGTGGCATTTTGCAGTCAACACTTTTCATAGGCCATCGAGCGCACGAAATAAATTTATTTGAATTTTTCGATCACTTCTGGGTTGCGTTATGTATCTGAAGGGTAGTAAAGATTGTGTGGCAGCTTTAAAATAAAACAGAACGATTCAACACTTGTATTTATTTTTGGAACTACGGATTCACGATGCACCAATGGATTTAATTTTCTTTCATTAACTATGATTTTTGTTCCCTGGCGGTATTTTTTTTTCATAAATCGCAAGCGGATCCTTATCAAGAAGCGAAATTTAGAGGCACCAAAAATTGAGTTTCTTCGAGATTAAAAAAAAATGTGTGCGTTTGTCCCGGAAGACGTGTAAGCATTGCATACGTTGTCTAGTACTCCCAACTTCTAAGTGTAGTCTGCAAAATCATAGAATTTATTCAAATATTTTAAAACATCTTTGTAGGAGCAGGATAGGTCACCTGCAGCAGTAGTATATGCAATCATTATTGGCAAACAAGCAATATCCGTTGCCGATTCATGCGTCCCAGAATTTATTATTTTCCCAAAAAAAATTTGATAACGCGCGCGAAGATGTTTACATATTGAAAAATAAAAGATCTACTGCGGAACAGAATAGTACAACCACTTTATTGGTAGATACCATTAAAGATTATAAAGTCATACAGATGACGCACTGCAGAGAAGAAAAATGGTTCTATGGCAGGTCGTGCTGGCACAGCCCGCCATATGTTTGGATCTCGTTTCTCATGTGTGCACATGGCACAACGCCCGCCAGTACCATGAAGCTGGTGAGCAAAAGTTTTTGTTTGTTGTTCTCAATGCGTTGTCTGTATGATTTTATAATCTTTGGTGCGATTAACTGCCGCGAGGAAGGTCTGGGTTCGATTCCCGTAGTCAGATCATGATGACCTGACAAATCATCCGAGTAGTATCAATTGTCAAGAAAAGCTTGTCTTAGCCGTTCGGAGTCGGCAAAAAGGGGGGCCCGCAATCGTGCAAGAAGTACACACGCACACATGAATGGTTGGCAGAAAGCTAGGCCCTGCGTACTGTTGCCCCGATTTTTTTTTTTTTTTAAGCAACCATTAACTCCATATTTGGAATTCATCCTTTCCATTCACATTTACATTCACCTGCTGCCGTAAATATTTTACAAAGGGGTTATTCAAAATCCGATCAAGGTGCTAGATCGCTCGCTGAAGGCTGATAGTCTGCTTCGCACTCGGGTGGTTAAAAACGCTTATGTTTTTACTATTTTTCCACTGCCAATTTAATGACCTTAATCTCTCACAGTTTAGGTATACATTTTCCCTACCTGCGGTTCAAAGTTTACTTACTTACTTAAGTGACGCTACAGTCCGGAATGAACCTGGACCTTAACCAACATGCCTCTCCAATTAGCCCGGTCCTTAGCTAACTGCCTCCAGTTGCGCAATCCGAGTTGGTTGAGGTCGGTTTCTTCTTGTGCGCGCCACTAAAGGCGAGGTCTTCCTCTACTGCGTCCGACGTTTGGCTGGGAATCGAGACTCTGCAAGAATTGGTGTCAATCCGTTCAACATGTCCTAGCCATTTTAAACGTCCAATGCGGAGTTTTTTGACCAGAAGCGGGTCGCTATACAGCCCGTATAGTTCTTGGTTGAATCTTTGTCTCCATAGCCCGTCAACGCAAACGGGACCGAAAATTTTTGAAAAAAAATGTGCCTCTCAAATCGACCAAGGATTTCTTCATCCGCTTTTGAGACGATCCATGCTTCAGCGCCGTAGAGCAGGACTGGGATAATCAGGGTCTTATATAAGATCTCCTTAGTAGTTCGAGTGAGGGCTTTACTACTGAATTGCCTTCCTAGCCCGAAGAAACAGCGGTTGGCAAAAGTTATTCTTCGTTTAATTTCTGATGAGATGTTTTTGTCAGAGTTAATAGCGGAGCCGAGATAGATAAAGTCCCGTATTACCTCAAAGTTATATCTGCAATGGTGACGTTCTGTCCTATTCGTCGATGTTGTGTGTCCTTTCGTGTTGACAGCATATACTTCGTCTTGCCCTCATTTACTGCTAAGCCCATTTTCGCCGCTTCCTTCTCTATACTAGCAAACGTGGCTATGACATCACGTTGGGTCCTACCAATGATGTCAATATCGTCTCAAGAATCAGATTAAAGAAGTCACATGACAGCGCATCGCCTTGCCTAAATCCTTTTTTGGTATCGAATGTGTTAGTGAGGTCGTTTCCGATGGAGCAGCGGGAATTCACCATCGTCATCCTACACAAACGGACGAGTTTGGGCGGTATACCAAAACTAGACATGGCTCTGTATAGTTCGTCTCTATAAATGCTGTCGTATTTTCTAGTAATAAACAAAATAATTTTATTTATTATTTAAGTCATAATTTTGGGGTTGTTTCCATTTACGTAAGAATTCCGCAACAATTTTTCGACGGAGAACTTCCGGAGAAATTCAAGGAGTAGCTGTCAAAACTTGTTGACTTAACGCATTAGGCCGTCGTGCGATCATGTGCGATGCATTTCGTCGGATGATCTGCTCGAAATGCCAATCGGAACGGGTACCTTAAAATTCTCCGAACAAATCGGAGAAAATTTTGTTCCCAACGGATACCTCCCATAGGAGTAAGTGTCTCTGTCATAGCCCCAGGGTCCTGACCCGTTGAGTCTTTGCCTGAGATAATGCAGCCTTTCATCTACTTCGATCCTGGGCACATTGCTGCAAGTTTTTCAGACCAAGCGCTCTGGCATCTGCTGTCGCTTGATCCTTAAATCGGTGGTTCAGTATTCCTTGTCGCCTCAAACCTGAAGACTATGATTTGAAGATTGTTTTGGCTGGAGCATTATTGTTCAATCGCTCAATATGACCGGACCAACTTGTTATTACCGTTTGAATTACTTTCACATCCTGGTTATGACCATAAAGTTCACGGATGTAGCTTCTCCTTCTCGACTTCATAGCCGAAAATTCGACGAGGTTTAGGTGCGCTTTTTCCAAACTGAACGTTGCATCACGTGTCCTCAACGGTCAATCAGCTTTATTGGTACCCTGAATTCCGCTGTAGCTTATAAAGCTAAAATGAGTTTGAAAGTGGTTCTTCCATATCCTCAGCATCGACTGTGTCTCAACTACGATATTTCCTTGTTAATCTCGACAGGATTCTGTTCGAGCCTTGTATCCTTGGCTTTGATTTTTTACACTTTGGTATAACTTGCGAACATTATTCCTGGGATGGCACCTCTCTATATCCAAGATCGCGCGCTTTTTTGCTTTTTTTTTCTTTTTTCTGAAAAGCCGGTGTTCTTCTCTTCTTCTCTGCCTATAGAGCTCAACGAAAGCTCTCGTTTTCACCTGCAGCTTAGCCTCGTATGTTCAAAGTTTGCTATTTTCAAATTAAAATATTTATTTCCAATGGATACGGACTTTTGTATGGTGTTTCTCTGTGCCTTGTAAAGCCGTCTACACACACGCAGTTTTAACTGTCCGGTTTGTCTGTTTAGGTCGCTTGATCAGTTTAACCGAACCGCCATAGCGCATTCACACGCTCCGGTAAATATGTGAGGCCAATCAGTTTGTGTGTTTTTGTCGTTCGATAAACACGCATCTACCGTCTCCGCACATGTAAATTTCACTTTAAACTGACGGCCTGAATGCCTGATGCTACACACGCTCCGGTTTTTTTCTAAAAACAGGCGGACTGAACAGGAAAAAGATTGAATTTTCGATTTTTCTCCAACCACCTGCTCAGGCCAGAAAAACTGACAACTTCATCATACACACGTTCAGTTATATGCGCAGGCGGCCTAAGGAACATTTAAGCGCAAGTAGTCAATAATAAATTTTAGGCAATTTCTGATTGACCCACATTTTCTTGTCCAATGCCATACAACGCATACATAAACAAACATCCTCATTATAATCCAGATTGAGTAGGTATTTTCATTCAGCATGGTTGACCCAATTAATGTATGTGTGTGAGCAACTTATTAACCATCCATAAGTATTTACTAAGCTCTACAAAATGGAAATGTGATAAATATTTACGTCATCTCTGGGCGGCCAACAATATCCTGTATATTCGATTTTATTTGACAGACGTAATAATATTACGTCCACATGTCCCAATTAACCCAAATGCGAGTAGCCCCAGCATAGCACTCCTCGACACGTATATTTCACAGATGCGATGTCCCTCAGTATCCTTGCACACACTGTGCAAATATAAAAGCAGGACAAACAGCCCAAAAGCATTCGAGTCAAATTGTATTTATTCATAAGCTGATTAAGGGTATGGCTGATTACGAACGTCGTAATTAATCGAATGCCGAGTATGGCGGAAGTTACGCAAGCGAAATTGCATTTTCCATGATATATCTACTTATGGAAGTAGCATTTGGAATTTGCCATGCTAAAGTCCTAATCGATATGCAAATTTCGAATCTCAAGTGTAGTTGTTGCAGATATTTGTTGAAAGCGTATAATGGTATGCAGAGTTGGGACTATACCCAATGACAAAGTGGAGGGGAATGAGTTTCTCAATTTGTATCTTTTATTTCATCATACTGGTTTCACACCGAAAACTTAGTTTTCCCAAAAATTTTGGAAACCTCTTTCGAACAAATTACACGCTGCATCGTTGTGTATGATTGTGGGAGATCACCCTGTAATAATGGGTGATCTCTCATTGATATAGGCCCACCTCATCTGGGAAAAGTTAAAAAAGAATGGTGGGTTAACGACTGGGACGTACACAACTTTCTCTTACACAACTAGCTAGACCCGAGCATGAGATAATTTGACGATTTTCATAATTTGGCTAAAATACAGAAAAATATTCATTTAGATTATTAATGCAAAAACTATATAAAAAGCGTCGAAATCTGATAATACGAACGATTCCGGATTTTGAAGGAATCCTTGTTTATGTGAATAAGATTGATTTTCCCTTATTGGCCACAACTGAAAATTCAGTTTACTGTTAATCGGCCCAAAACTAATTATTTGGAATTGTTGCATACATCAATCCAAAACTAATTGCGTGGAATTGTTGCAAACATCATTCCAAAAAAGTTTCGAGAAACTGACAATTATTTTTATATGTCCTAAATGTAAAAATCTGATATATATTGACTTTATCGAAAAAAAGCAGGATATACAAGTTTTGTTGGAACTAATTTGCTATTATTATAACGGATGATTTTTTATGCATAGTTTTTATTTTTTAAATCGAATAAAACACTCAAATTTGCATCAAATAGGTATTAAAAAAAAAATTTAACCGATAAATAGGCCATTCACGTTTTTAAGAAAACTTTATGAAAATATTGCCCGCGGCTCCGTTTCAAATGGTCCATTCGGAAGATCCAATTTTGCGTCTTAATTCTTCTTAATTCCACAAATTACGATTTTTATGTTACCCTGTAAGGCGGCAATTGTGTTCGGCTTGTCCACATGGACTAACGACTTTACATAACCCCACAAGAAAATCAATAGGCCTTAATTCGCATGATCTTTGCGGCCAACTCACAGGGCCATTTCGAGAGATAAGCTGTTTACCAAATTCATCCTTCAACATTTCCATTGTTTCACGAGCTGTATGGCATGTGGCACCGTCTTGATGAAACCACATGTCAAAAATGTTCAACTGGGGCAAAAAAAAAGTCGCGTGTCATGGCTTGATATCGTTCGCCGTTGACGGTAACGTTTTTTCCACGGTCTTCTTGGAAGAAAAATGGGCTGATGATGCCACCAGCCCATAAACCACACCAAACTGTCGTTTTTTTTCGGGATGCATCGGTAATTCTTTTATGGCATGTGACTGTTCATCACTCCAGATGCGACAGTTTTGCGCCGTTGACGGTAACGTTTTTTCTACGGTCCTCTTGGAAGAAAAATTGGCCGATGATGCCACCAGCCCATAAACCACACCAAACTGTCGTTTTTTTTCGGGATGCATCTGTAATTCTTTTATGGCGTTTGGCTGTTCATCACTACAGATGCGACAGTTTTACTTATTTACGCATCCATTGAGCTAGAAACGAGCCTCATCGCTGAACACAATTTTTTCGATAAAACTGCGAATTTTCATGGACCTGTTCTAAGGGCCATTCACAAATAATTAAGCTTTCAAACCCAAATCGACACGTGCAATTTTTTTTCATTTTACAAACTTTTGACAACAAAATGTTAAGATCATTCGTCAGTGCGCCGTGGTGGTGAAGATCTACGCAGAGATCTGGGTATTCCCGCTGTTAAAGAAGACACGAAAAATCGTGCACGCACACATAAAAAAAAATCTTTATTGGGACACGTTATCACAATGGTCTTCCAAATTCTTGACGAAACAAATTTATTGCGGCGTCTTCAAAGAACTAAGCCCTTAGATTTGGTCCGATAATAACAAACCGCTCTATAAATTTCGGAAAAAGCAGGAACTCTCACAGGAAAGTTACCTGCCAAACATTTATTACTCGTGATAGAAAAAAATTCTAGATAAGTCGCACACTTAGTTGCAATACAAATACAAAAAAGGTTGTGGTTTTAGTGAGGGTTAAAGTCCCACAATACTTTGTGCACGTGCTTATCGTGTCTTTTGAGATTTTCACCAGCCCACGGAAAAAAAAAAGTCGTAAAATTTTGCATGTGGGTGAGTAACACATGTCCAATTGCTGAGAACGACGACGAATTGAAATTTCACGATCTTCATTAACATTGGACGCTACTACGACTGCAATATTATCTTCGGTACGCACTTTACGTATGCAAATTTTGCTGATCTAGCGAAAGTACTTTTTACGTTGTGAAGTGCGGAATGAAGCATTGCCGGAAATTCCTCTGCAGCACCCCCCGCCTCAAAATGCACCATGTCGATATACTAATTTTGAATTATCTATCTACTTGTCAAATTCTATTCCAATCTATAAAGCGGTTCCTAAACTACAAGGATTTGAAAAAAAAAAAATCTGGATTTATATAAAAAATTGTGTGAACGATTTTTGTGAAACACCAGGCGACCAGCAAAAACAGTAGGTAGCTGTGGTTACTTGTTTTTACAAAATTTCGAATAACTCGTTAACGAGTTAATGAATCTGAATGAAATTTGGTGGGCTCTGGTGCAACTTTTCGAAGGGGGCGTAGTGAAATAGGAGATTAAGTACAAATGTTCTTACATTTTGTCTAATCTTGGCTTAGGATCGTGAAATATTGATACGTTTCATATAACATTTTGAGATGCAACATCTAATACGTCTTTCTACCAAATATTGCTGATCTAGCGAAAGTACTTTTTGCGTTGTGAAGTGCGGAATGAAGCATTGACGGAATTATGTCCAACAAAATAAATTTGGTGCGAAATTCGGTGATAACAGCACGAATTGTTGATTCACCAGGTTGATTATGACGACCATAAAATGGACGAAGCTCTTCGTCAACTGAACTACAATTTTCGAAATAAATTTGCACGATTTGCAAGAGTTGTTCACTTGTCAACCTGTTCATGATGAAATAGCAAACCAAACTGAACATAAATGACATTAGAGTTGCCCGATTTGATCACAAAATGTCAGCTTCATCTCTATTCGAAAAACCAAACTTTTAAAAAAACACCCGTTATATATATTCAAGAGAAAGCATGTTTTCAGATAGTTTTCTTCAGGACAATGGACTATTAAGATATTGTTTACTCTAAAACTTTGTCGTACCTACCTATATCCTGATTCCAATGATATAACCGTCATAGTCTCGGCTCTTTTAGCCCCACCCCTCACAATGATATCTAGAAAACAATTAATCCCATTAATACTTATTTATCCAACAAATAAAATTTATAAATCAATGTTTCAAATCCAAAATGTCCTCCAATTAACAAAACTGCAACTAATTCCCAACTAAACACTGACAAATCCAAGTGGAAAGCGTCCATTTGTAAGCATTCAGCGGTGCGTAAATAACGAGCCTCATTTCCTTTTGGTTTTGCGAGTGGTTTATTTCCCACTTACACCGTACGGATTTATTATCCATCATTAAAATAACAATGCATTTAATCCTTGTCAACAATTTGCATTGTTAAATCCCCCGCCAACCCCCCCAAACAAAAGAAGGACGAAAAAATTGTTTGCCGTTCTATTTAAATTGTGATCAAGTACGTGATATATTGCAGCAATTTATTTTAAATTTTCAATAGATTTGCAAATTGGTGTGTTGAGCATGAGTTTCTCTAAACCACTGGAAAGTTGCCAAAAAAAAAAAGGACGAACCTAACATAGGTACAAACACAACGCAAGCTTTTCAATTGAAAACGCTGTAATCCGTTGAGGGCGAAATGCCTGTTCAGAGGGAATTTTACATCACCGAAAATGGAACGGCACAAGGAATCTAAAGTGCTAGTGCGTACACTTTCAGACTGTTAGGATAGAGGTGAAAACAGTTTTGGAACTACAAAGCAGGATTACTTCGTTCAGAGAACTGTTAGTAATGCTTAGTTTTGCGAGAGTCCTCAACCCTATTCAATCCATCACCATCATACTTTTGCATTCCCTGTGCTGTGTGTATAGTTTGTAAATGAATTTTCACAGATTAGGTGCGTTAGAATGTTTGTTGGTGTGTGGCGTATGCGTTTGGAGGAGTTTTGTGTTTACCTGGGAAAAATTCAGTAAACTCTGGAAATGGCTATTTTGAAAAAAATGTTCTCAGAGTGAAAGGTTTACTACAATCTGATTAAAGTGATCCTTGCTTTAAAGGACATTTTTTTAAATGACAAGGTCTGTCTTGCAAAAATGCTTTGACTTGAAGCAACTTTACAATCAACGGTTTCCAACAAGGGGGGGCTGTGAGCTCCATCATATTGGTTAATTTTTATACAAGTGCTCTTTTAGGTTCCCTCAGACACACTATACGCAAAAAATTGTCCGAGATGCCTATGTATGATGGCCAGCGACAAATTCTAAAAAAGTAAAATGACCCGAACTACCTGAAACTAAAATAGGAGAAGAGTAAAGATATGGATTGAGGGAGGAGGTCACCGTTCTTCATCGGAGATATCGAGACCAAAGGCTGAACCATAACAGTCGGAAGCAATCGGAAGCTAATGTCAAAATTCTACGTTAAGGTTTCTTCAGTACTTAAGTTGCCCATAATAGACTTCTGTGAATGGAACCGATTTTCAGAGTGGAAGTCGTTTTGCCAAACAAAATTTCGTTGCTTATGAACTTACGAATATAAACTTACACAGCTATTGAAGTGAAATGTCAATTTTTTTGTATAAAAGAACAAAAGAAAGAGAAAGAGTGAATGAATTCGCCTTTTCGCAAGTGAGCAAAAGTGAACGAAAACTGAACGTACAATACACATCGCATGTGTTTGCACAGTTACGGAAGTGGTCGTCCGCAACCATCTTCTATTATAGTTCAGCCTTAACTCATCGCGGTGTTTCATGATGGCTGACCAAGCCTTTCCCAAAGATATACTGCACCAGCAGTGTATCCGTCGAAGAGGAAAATTTTCCGCAAATCATACTTCGTCGGAGGTTTGAATTCCATTCGAGGTATGTTTCAGCAAAGAATTCGTATCGGAAGAAATCGGAAGAAAAAATTGCACTTGTCTGTCAAAAATTGCCCCAGAAATGTACCTGAATGCACTTGAATGCAATTGGACGGGTTGCGTTACAAAATGTAGGAGAAACATTCTGAATTGCTTTTCGGGACAATACCTCGAAGCTAAAATCCTCCGAATCGTACAAAATCGGAGAATTTTACGCTCCGACAGATACCTCGCTAAGACCGATAACTTTATCTTACTTACTTGAGTTTCGCTACATTCCGTATTGAACCTGGGCCTCAACTAAAATGCCTCTCCAATAGGCCCGATGTTTAGATAACTGCCTCCAGTTACGCGTATTAAATACGCCTCTCTCAATCAATTCTTATCTAACTGGCTCCAATTGGACACTTCAAGTTTGTCGCTATAGATTTCAACATGTGTGCGTCAGTTACGGCGAGAAGTTCTTCAACTGCGTTTTCCCCTCTGAGTGGGAATCAAACATTCTGAGGACTAGAGTATTGATGCTTATTCGTTCTACATGCTCTACGGATCTTAGTCCAAAGTCAACTGTCTAAGCAGTTGTACAGATCTTTAAGTTCGTAGTTCAATCTTTGTCTTCCTTACCTGTTAGCCCAAGCGAAGATATTCTGAAGAATTATTCGGTTTACAACGATCAAGCGTTTCCTTATATGCTTTTCATACAGTCCAAGACCGATATGATCAAAATATTAGAATCTCCATGGCACTTTGAGTACAGACAAGAGCAGCCATTGTTGGCAGGAGTTGGTAAGTTGTTAGTACCTTGGGGTCTCTGGTTCAAGTTCCGAAATAACAATCCCTAAGTACTTTTCGACTGTGCCACCTCTTGAGAAAGTCTGGCATACAACCAAAAGTATAAAACTGAAGCTTTTGTAGTTTCAATTCTTTGTGACAAAATTATATCTTTTGTGGTGAAGCAGGGTTTGAGAGCCTGCATGGGCCGTTTTATGTCAGGTATTTAGTTTTTCAGGTTGATTTTCAGAGACTTTAAGGGGCTTTCCCTCACTACTTCGTAGATGTAGCAGTTGCGACGTTGCGTCTGAATTCTTCGATATTGCCTGTCCCTTCTCCTTGACGGTATATATTTTATCTTGACCTCGCTTACTGATGATTAAAGCCGAAATCATTGATGTAAACCCGTACTATTTTCTTCTTGAGATGCCATTTTGACGCAGGTTTGGATGTAAGGCGTCTTCTAAAGCAGCTCGGCTTATATCAGCTGTTTTTAATTTTTTTAATTTTTTACGTCAATGTCCAACATTATGCGAACCATATCGAAAAGTCGGACAAACAACTATGGTGTATAGAGTTGGGGCCTCAAGCCTTGCTTCTTCATTCATATATATGTGTGAAGTTATATTTTTGCCACAAATTGCATTTCAACAGCAATTCCGACCTGAAATTTTGTGAAATGTCAGACTTGCGCAAAGGTTGGGCTTTAGCCAGAAACGTAGGTGTTTATAATTATGGAATTCGAATCAGGTCCCAGCGCATACTAATCCAACTCGCTAACCACTAGCCCACTGCACCCACATTGTAAGTCATTTCAAAAGGTTGTTCTGTTTGTCTTCCTACTCAGGATCGGAAATATGTATATAGATATCCAGGTTTTATATTATGTCCTTAGGGCGTTTTGTAGTTATTGTATCGGTACCGTACCTGATATATCATATTCACTAGGCCTACTAGGACCATGATCTGACAAATTCGAGTCATGAAATAGATTATTCCAACCTTTCCATGTATCGAATAAGCACACATGAATTAATTTTGAAAAAGCTAGGTTCTGGCTAAAATGAGCCTGCTAAGCCAAATAAGTATGTTACCCAATTGTAGATGAAAATTAATTGCTTACAAACTTACAAACTTCAATGTACGCAGTTGAAATGAAGTGTCAAATGTGTGTGTGAAAGAACAAAAGAAAAAGTTTCGCAAGTGGGCAAAAGTGAACGAAAACTGAACGAATCGAAGTGAAAAGCGATTATGGTCGTACAATAAAAATTGCATGTGTTCGCACAATTGCGGAAGTGGTCGTCCGCAACCATCTTCTATTATAGTTCAGCCTTTCGGGAAGAAGAAGATGACATGCCAAACAATGTGTTTGGTTTCGCATGCTGATTTTTCGGGTAAGGGATTTTTATTCGTGTGTCCACCTTTAAAATAATTTTTGTGTTATCCTGGTGCCCTTTGTTGTTCGTGCTTCAGAATGTTTGCTATTCCGACTCTGGGTTTGACAGCTGCCTTTGGACATATTGACAGTTGACTTTGGACATATTGACAGTTGACTTTGGACTAACGTACAATTGCCTCAGAGACATCATCCTTTGATGTCATGGTACATACATACATGCTTTGGTGATGTGCCGTGTGTTTGGCATCCTAGTTTGGCGTTTCTGTTTGTGTTGCGAGAGTGTATATACTTGGCATAAATACCTCTCTTGTTCCAGCGTTTGGGGGAAGAGGTTCTCTTGTCTTGGCCTTCGAGCTTGGCTTTTAAAGTCGCAGTTTTGTTGGAGGATTGTCTTTTGGGACATCCATCACACGCCTCTGCTGCACCTCAGTTGCTTCCTCGTTGGGTAAAAAAACGAGAACATGTACTCCTTGCAATCGAACCATTGCGTCTGCGCCCTTAATACGATGGCGCAAATGCTTCGTTGCGGTGAAGGTGTCATGAAAAAAACCTTCGGTTAAAGTGTCCTTGTCTTCAAATTATCTCCCGCCTTCATACACTTTACGTGATAACCATGCCATGGCAAAAGGTCGGCGTCTTCTGATTGAATCCAACTTCTAACAATCCTGTAAGGTTGGATGAGGGATTGTCTTGTTGGAATGTCCAAGCCAGGGTTTCGACAACGTTTTCCATTTTTGGAAATGACCGTTCCAGCAAACATTGGTAGGTGTTTGCGTTCATTGTTTTGGACAAAAACACCAACTCGATTGTTCAATTGTAGGTAATAGCTTCCTACATCATTACACCTGATGTACGGCTGTGATGTCTGTCAAAATAAGGTCCTCCTTAGATCATGGCAATAAAAGTTCGTCGCCCTGGTGACACAAGAACGTAACTACATTTCGAATTGACAATTTTCTTAATATGATCTATATGCAAAAATTCGTTGTATCGATTTTCTCGAAAAAACTGGGTATGCAGTTTTGTTGGAATTAATATGCTTATAGCATATAAGAATTTTAATCAAAATCTTTAGAGCCGATTTTGAGAAAATTGAGGTTGTATATTATTTTTATATGGCAGGTATCAGGAATAACATTGCTAAAAGAAAACAAAAAAATGGCCTAGAATTATGACCAAAAAACGCTCGATACGAAGTTTGAAGAAAATCGGTCAAGTCGGTTAGGCTGGAGAGACTTGTACGGACAGACGGACCGACGAATTAACTTACGGAATTCCAAAAACTACTTTTTTGAGTTCCGCTATTATCGTAATGTTAGAATCAATCAAAATCTCGAGGTCGAAAATTTGCACGAAAACAATATCTTTCTCTTTTTAAGAGAACGTTAAAAAAACAGGGGAGTGGCAATGGTCGGATGTCAATTTTTATACCCTATCCCATATAGGGGTATATTAGCTTTGATATTAAGTTTGTAACATAGTGAAATAATTTCGCTAGATATACCTAAAAGTATATGGATCGACTCAGAATCGCTAGCAGAGTCGATTAAGCCATGTCTGTCTGTCTGTCCGTCCGTCCGTCCATCCGTCTGTGTGTCACCGATTGTTGGGCCTTAAATTTTGAGCTAGAGTTTTGAAATTTAGTACACTAACTCTCTATCCGACTAAGCAGTAAACATTTTTGAAATCCGCCCACTACCACGCTTCTTCTTTAAAAAAAAAAAACGTAGTTCTAGGCCAAACCATTAGAGATTTTGAAAAAGTGTCTGAACAAGATACTTAGACAATCCTAATGTATATATTTTTTCTTTACGTTTTTTGCCACGCCAACTTTTTTGGGGCGTTTTCGATAAAAAAAACGTTGTTCGGCAAAATTTTATATATATCGTAAAACTTTTTGATGCGAATTTATTGGTTATGATAACATAAATATTTCTTCTACATATCATTTTAACCCACGCCCACTTTTTATAGGCGTTTTCATATAAAAACCTTTTGTGTACACTGCTTCATAGCATAACCAGGCGAAAATCTTCTTTTTTTTTGTTGAACCATGAAAGATGTTGATAAACTGTCTGAACAATATCTTACGACAATGACATTTTCTGTATTTTTTCGCCATAAATCTGACATTTTGAGGATATTTGTCAAGGATGAGATGGGATAGGGTATAAAACGATCCACGCAGTGGGTTGTAGCCTTCTCATATGTTTTTTTCATTTTTTCTGCTGGGAGGAACAATGAGCAAGTGTATCAAATTCCATCATTCTAACTCAAAATTTAAGGAATACAAACTGACAGACTCAGCTAGCGATTCTAAGTCGATCCATATACTTTGAGATATATCTAGCGAAATTATTTCACTATGTTACAATCTATGTATCAAAACTGATAGTAGCGATAGGGGTATAAACATAATTTCAAAGCAACAATAATTGCTCAAAGATTGCTATGAATCATAACATAGAAAGCAGTTGTCTATTAATATCAATACATCTCAGGGAATGCAATATTCACTTACTTACTTACTTAAGTGGCGCTACTGTCCGGAATGAACATGGGCCTCAACCAACATGCCTCTCCAATTAGCCCGGTCCTTAGCTAACTGCCTCCAGTTGCGCACTCCAAGTTGGCTGAGGTCGGTTTCTATTTGTGCGCGCCAATTAAGGCGAGGTCTTCCTCTACTGCGTCCGACGTATGGCTGGGAATCGAAGATTCTGCGAGCCGGAGTATTGGTGTCCATTCGTTCTACATGTCCTAACCATCTTAAACGTCCAATGCGGAGTTTTTTGACCAGGGGCATGTCGCTGTACAGCTCGTATAGTTCTTGGTTGAAGATTCATAGCCCGTCAACGCAAACGGGAGCGAAGATTTTTCGAAGAATTTTCCTCTCAAATCGACTAATTTTCTTCACCCGCTTTTGAGATGGTCCTAGCTTCAGCGCCATAGAGTAGGACTAAGATCTCCTTAGTAGTTCGAGTGAGGGCTTTACTACTGATTGCCTTCTTACCCCGTAGAAACAGCGGTTGGCAAGAGTAATTCCTCGTTTAATTTCTGACGAGATGTTGTTGTCAGAGTTAATAGCGGAGCCGAGATAGATAAAGTCCCGTACTACCTCAAAGTTATATCTGTCAATGGTGACGTTCTGTCCATTTCGTCGATGTTGTGTGTTCTTTCGTGTTGACAGCATATACTTCGTCTTGCCCTCATTTCCTGCTAAGCCCACTTTTGCCGCTTCCTTCTCTATACTAGCAAACGTGGCTATGACATCACGTTGGGTCCTACCAATTATGTCAATATCGTCGGCGTATGCTAGTAGTTGTACAGATTTTTGGAAAATTGTACCTCTGGTGTTGGCTCTTGAGTTTTGCACAATCCTCTGAAGAAGTCACATGACAGCGCATCGCCTTGCCTAAATCCTTTTTTGGTATCGAATGTGTCAGTGAGGTCGTTTCCGACTCTGATGGAGCAGCGAGAATTCTCCATCGTCATCCTACACAAACGGACGAGTTTGGGCTTCGTCTCTATAAATGCTGTCGTATGCGGCTTTAAAATCGATGAATAGGTGGTGGGTATCGATTTGGACTTCTTAGGTTTTTTCCAGGATCTACCGAAGTGTGAAGATTTGATCGGTTGTGGACTTTCCTGGCCTAAAACCACACTAATAAGGGCCGATCAGGTTGTTGGTAAACGGTTTCAGGCGTTCACATATTATGCAGATAGAATTTTGTAGGCGATGTTGAGGAGACTTATGCCTCTGTAGTTGGCGCAGTTTAGAGGGCCTCCTTTCTTGTGGATCCTGAGGTTCCATTCTTCAGGCATACTTTCTTCCGGCCAGATTCGGCTTATGAGTTGGTGGATGTTACTTACCAAGTCATCTCCGCCGGCTTTATAAAGCTCGGCGGGAAGGCCGTCATTTCCGGAAGCCTTATTAAGCTTCAGTTTAGATATTGCTATCCTCACTTCACTCAGGTCGGGTGGTTGGCAGCTTTCGCTGTCGTTGCCAATATTGAATGATTCGTTCGGCCTGACAGCGGAATGTTGTTCTTCATCGCCGTTTAACAGTCTGCAGAAGTGGTTCTTCCATATCCTCAGCATCGACTGTGTCTAAACTACGATATTTCCTTGTTCATCTCGACAGGATTCTGTTCGAGCCTTGTATCCTTGGCTTTGACGTTTTACACTTTGGTAAAACTTGCGAACATCGTATCTACAGTGGCACCTGTCTATATCCTCGATCGCGCGCTTTTCTTGCTCTTTTTTCTTCTTTCTGAAAAGCCGGTGTTCTTCCCTTCTTCTCTGCCTATAGAGCTCAACGGCAGCTCTCGTCTTCACCTGCAGCTTAGCCTTGTAGGCCTCGTTCTTGGCTGCGAGAATCTGTCGGCATTCCTCATCAAACCAGAGAAACCTAGCACATCAGTTGCGGCTGATCTAATGGCTTGTTGGCATCGTTGCCATAGTTCTTCGACATTCGATGCTGGTGGTATAGTGTTAATCGAGAGGTTTGGGGATACGCGTTGCTCGAAGGTCTTGGCAGTCTCTTGCGATTGCAGTCTTTCGCCATTAATTTTTTTTTAACAGTATTTCTGGATTGTTGTGGCGTGGTGGATATCCGCATTCTAACCCTGGCTGCAACAAGGTAGTGGTCCCAGTCGATGTTAGCTCCTCGGAATGTTCGGACATCCAAAATACTGGATGCGTGCCTCTTGTCTATCGCTATGTGATCAATTTGATTGACCGTCGGTTGATCTGGAGACCGCCATGTTCCCTTATGGATATCGAGGTGAGGAAACCGTGTGCTGGCTATAGTGGCATTTCGTTCCGTAGTGAAGTCAATTAGCCTAAGTCCGTTACCAGACGTGTTGTCGTGTAGGCTATGTTTTCCGACAATACTACTAAAGATTTCTTCTCTTCCTACCTTTGCGTTAAAATCTCCAAGCACGATTTTAACATCATACTTCGGTAGTCGCTCAAAGGTTTTGTCAAGGAGCTCATAGAAGCAGTCCTTAGCTATATCATCTTTTTCCTCCGTTGGGGCGTGAGCGCATATAAGGTTTATGTTGGCGAATTTGGCCTTGATGCGGATTGTTACAAAGCGTTCGCTAATTTCTTGGAAACATAAGACTTCTTGCCTTCTTGCCTAAGTCTGGCACTTATAACAAATCCGCATCCGAATAGTCGCTGTTTCTGCTCACTATAACACGTTCCGTAGTAGATGTCACAGTTTTTCATCCTCTTTTTACCCGGCCCATCCTATCGTATTTCCTGGATGGCAGTAATGTCTGCTTTGTAGCAGTTTAGGGCTTCCGCTAGTTGTTCGCTTGGACCTCTTCTGTTTAATGTTCTCACATTCCTGGTGCAGATACGAACGTCGTTGTCCTTTTTTCGTTTTGCCGTGTCGTCAACAATAAAATCAGTCCTTTCCGAGGTTATTGGTTGCTTCGTAACCGTTAGATTTTTCCATGGTTGGGTAGTTAACCAAAAGCACAACCCCTAACCTGGAGGGCCAGTTCCAATTTATTAGATACCCCTAGGACACGGGGCCATCAGTATCCACTACGGGATTGAGCGCTGCCGTTGGCCTTTCGGTTCATCCGCCACCAGCTCTGTTCAAGGGGCCTGACTAACCCTTGAAATTCCTAGACAACCTGTTGTCCGAATATGTCGAAGCAAATTGTCTAGGTTCGCCTGGGCCAGCAGGCCGGGTTTTCATTCCGTGCCATTCTGACCTGGCTGTTTATAGTGTTGCTGTTTTTCGTCGTGTTATCAACACTCGCGATTATCGTTTAGCAAGTCAAATCCGGTTGGATGAGACCAGTACCCGATGGTTACTACTTAGAGGTAAAAAAATATGCACTTGATGTGTAGTCAGAGTTACAACACTGGGCATTGCCAAGTTAAAGCCAACCAGAGTCTACCCTCGTTCTACAACACCCAACCATGCAATATTCACTCCTACAGATTAATTAAGGGATTAAGTTCGGAACCACCATATCATGCACCCAACAATAAATAAATGCTTTGAATTTCCTTTGACAAAGACTCGTAATTATTCAAAGCTTACCCATACCCTTCCCTACAAACTTAAGCAAAATGTATAAAACGAAAAGAACTGTGGATTATTTCACACCTTGCCAACGTGCTTAATGAAACGTACCTTCCTATTTGAACTAATTGCAGTGACAGGTGCAGCGAAAGAGTTTATTAATCAAACCCATTAGGGTGTGGAATAAGCGGTATAAGGACAAGGAGGACTAAACTAATTTATTTTCGGATTTAGAAAAAGACTGATTAAAACAAATAAATTGTATTCACTGTCATAAAATGGAAAACGGTTCTTTTTTACTGGTGTGACGTCGTATCTGAGAGTTTTAACAAAGTATGAAATTGAATGTAATATACATTCCATGCAGCACCAGAAACGCAGTTTCCATGTAACCATTAGGTAGGTAGGTTCAGCATGACCCCATTGACATTGACACTGACATTGACATTGACATTGACACTGACATTGACATCACAGTACTTCGCACAATAATGCAACGAACTACAGACCAAACCATTAACACAACAGAGAGAGATAGAAAGAGAGAGAGAGAGAGACTTATAGAGACAGATAGAGACATAGAAGGAAAGGCATATAACATACACCCCAAGTTGGATGGGATCCCTAGTTTGACCGTATGGTTTCTAATTGGCCAGTGCCCTGTGACTATCGCCGTAATTCTTGCGATATCTGGGCGGGTTCTATTCAGTCGGTTGTTTGTTCTGTTCATGTCGTCGGTAAGCCATATTTTTCCCGATCTGAAACAATTTGTTCACCTTGCCGCAAGTGAGCCGTATAGTGCTATGCCTTGCCAGGCATGCTCGTCTGTGTGCTCGTTTCCTTCAATGTCACTGTGCCCTGGGACCCAGAGAAGTGTGACCCAAAAGCGTTCGCTCAGGCAGGTATATTCGTTCCTGCATGTCTGTACCAACTTGGAAGATATGATAGCCTATAGTTAAAGGCCTCAATGGCAGCTTTTTTTTTTTTTTTTATAATTTACACGTACTCAAGGGGTTATGAATACCCTTTTATATGTTACCATAGTACGAGCGTTAGAGAAGGGGAAGAAAGAGAGGATAGGAAAGATTTTTGGATGTAGTGGAGACTTAAACTCCATGGGTGGTGTCCGAACTAGCTTCGGGGAGTCACTTTTTCTTGTGTTCGTAAAATTTGAAGAAATTCAAGATGGTGTGCATACTTTTAGGTATTACACCGACCTTTTTATTTCTTTTAAATAAAAGTGAAATGGATTTAGGTTGGGATTGAACGCGCAACCTTCCACTCAACAGACGAACACATTACCACTACACCGCGGCCGTTTCCTTCAATGTCACTGTGCCCTGGGACCCAGAGAAGTGTGACCCAAAAGCGTGACTATCAATGAGGATAGCAATATTTTACTTTTTTGTAGTGTCACGCCCCAGTTGCGTGCAAGCCTCTCGAACAGGCGATTGAATAGAGGCATGCAAGCCTCTCGAATAAGCAGTAGTTCCTCCTGGAATATGCTTGCAAAATCCGGTAGGCGGTATGATACTAATTTTTTCCCTTCGTCGGGGCGTGAGCGCAAATAAGGTTTATGATGGCGAATTTGACCTTTCTGCCTTCGCTTCGTGGAAACATAAGACTTCTTGTCTTAGTCAGACAAATCCGCATCCGAATAGTCTCTGTTTCTGCTCGCTATAACACGATTCGTAGTAGATGTCATAGTTTTTCATCCTCTTTTTGCCCGGCCTATCCCATCGTATTTATGGATGGCAGATATGTCTGCTTTTTAGCTGCTCAGGGGTTTCGCTAGTTGTTCACTTGCATCTCCCCTGTTTAATCATCTCACATTCGAGATGCAGATACGAACGTCGTTGTCATTTTTTCGTTTAGCAGGTCTTCAACAACAGCAGTGACGCGATGGTTAGTGCGATAAACTGCCGCGCAGAAGGTCTGGATTCGATTCCCAGCCGTAGCAACACCCATATGATTTTTCACTGGCCCTTTTCTCGTGATGATCTGACAAATCATCCGAGTAGTATAAATTTTCAAAGCTTATCTCAACCTCCTGTCCCACCATCGTGCAAAGAAGTACACACGCACACATGATTGGTTGTGGGAAAGCTCGGCCTTGGGTACCAACGAGCCTGTTGCGCCGAAAATTTGTATTTATTTGGGTCGTCAACAATAAATCAGAACTTCCCGAGGCTTCGTAGCAACAGTCCTTGGATGTTAGTATCCACTACGGGATTGAGCCACGCCTTTCGGTGCATCCGTCATCATCTCTGCTCAAGGGGCATGACTTACTCTTCAGATTGCTAAATAACCTGTTGCCTGAATATGTTGAAGCAGCTCATCTAGGTTTGCCTGGGGACAGCAGGCCGTGCCATCCTAACCTGTCTGTTTATAGTGTTACGGTTCTTCGTCTTTTTATCAACACTCGCACTTATCATTTAACAAGACAAATCTGGTTGCATGAGACCAGTATTCGATGGTTACCACTTGGTGGCAAAAGTAAGCACAATTGATGTTTAGTCAGAGTTACAACCACTATTGAAATAGCTAATCCGAGTTCTACAACATCCAACCAGATGTTGGCAACGAAAGGCACATTATTATGTAAAACTATTTTTTTTGACTTACGGTTCTTAAAAATCTATGAGATAAAAGTGAAATGCAATATATGTCTTAAAACCCGAAACCTATTCGTAAGAAGTTTAATTTTTGCAACAAATTGTGGGACAGCTGGTTTAACCCCGGCAATCTGAGAAGTTTCTCATGACAGATTTATACTCCTATATGGTTGTTAGACTTTCGCAAGAGTTGTTGCAGTGAACAACGCTTAGGTGTTGACAATTTCGGGATTTGAACTAGACCCACAGACCCACGCTTCGTAGTCCAATAAACTAACCGCTAAAATACAGCACCAACAATCCAAACTCCTTCCCTAACTTATAAATGTCAATCATACGAAAATCGTTTGCATGTAAATCATTTCAGGGTCAATGTTTTTCAGAGGGTTTAGTCTAAGAGAATAAGACAACTGGAAGAGTCTATCCACCTGTGAGCACTAACAATGTCGTGGAGATTCTGTCGATATCGAGCAGATGACATGCCACATGACCGTTACCAAGACGTCTTGGATGATTTCCCGATGAATTCTTTGCTCAAAATGACCAAGAATTTCTTAATCCGCTTTTTCTTGTCTTCATAGCCCGATGAAGCCAAGCCGGCGGGGTTGGCAATTCATTTGATATCTGACGAGATGTCGTCAGAGTTGGTATCGAAACCGATGAAGACAAAGTACCTTACTACCGTATTTGCAAATGACGACATTCTGTCATTCGATGTTGTGTGTCCTTTGGACAGTTTTGTTGAGAACAGTGCGCATCTATCGAAAGGAAAACTGCTTAGAGTCATGATCAAATCATTTTTAATTTCTCAATTAGGCCATGTAGGAGGCCATTCCAGTATGACCTACGGCACATACCACTAGTCCAACCAACATTTTCAAATAAGAATTTGATTGGTGAACTTTTGTTTTTGTATTCGTACAACCACCACAAGTGAAAAACATTCTCAGTGATTTGATGCTGCGTTTTTGCGATGAAATCCTTTCGACCACTTGAACGAACGCATTTCTAAAGCGCACCTAAAAGGCACTCGGAAACTGTTAAGGATTATCGGTAAAGAAATGCAGACTTTAGCGCCCATAGTTTGCAAGAAGTCGTGGAAATGCCTTGAAAATATCACAATGGGTAAGAGACATGTCTCGATGGGCACTTGCAACATAATTTTGAAAACATGTTGCAAAAATCATGAATGCCTTCATAAACATTTTGAAAATGCCTTGACTTTGATTTATTATAATTGAAGGATTGAGCATAAAAAAAAAGGGTCACCCATAAAGTATTTTATCCAATATTCACGTATATCTATGAATATTCCGTATGTGTGCCAAGTCGTGTAAAAAAATTTACGCATACACTTCACTTCCACAGTGTGTTGCAGATCTAGAGATGTTCTTCATTTTGATAAACATGTGTCTAAGAAATAGCTTCATTATCCAGAAGCACATGTTGCAAAGAACTGCAGTTAAACATTTTATTTCACAAAACATATTGTTTACCAGATTCCATGCTCTCCATTTGCTTTAGAGAATAGCTTGCTCATATCTATCATGTTCCTTAAAGCGAAATTTTTTTTTCATTATTAACTTCCTCCTGCATTGCGCCTCATACCAAAATAGAGCGTCACTTAAGATGAGTCTAGAGAGATCGAACATACTAGCAATTGTTTTTGCTTTTAAGCTGTCTGGAGACCAAATTTGTCATACAGCTTGTCTCTGCAGTTTGCTCTCAGTGCATTCGCTCTTAGTGTGGCAATAGCCGAAAATGATCTTAACATAGAAGAGATCATTGATTTGACCACTTCCCGTTGGCTGGCGCTCAGCAGATTTCAGTTCTGAACCACCCACTGCGCCACCCAACCCATTCACCACTCACCACTCGCATCGGTAGAGTATTGAGAACAAAATTGTAATCTCTTGTAGCAGACCTCTCAGAGACCAGAGATTGAAACTTCTTGAAATTTTGAGACTTTTGTTGTAGAAATGTAGGTCATGGTCACGGACGCTCGCACTGATTCAGTAGTAGGTGAAGGTTTCTCAAGTGCGGGTCGTGGTTCCGAATCGGTAACGTTGTCCCCAAATAGTTTTTTTTTGTTCGTCTCTCTTCCCGTTGTCCTCAATTTGTTCGTCTCTCTTCCCGTTTGTTCTTTGGTCAAGTGATATATGTGTTCTGCTTTTGCATGTAAATTTGTAATATTCGAAGTTCAAGCTCAAGCTCTTGTAAGGCCAAGTCATTCCAGTGATTTGTGAGTTCTTTTAAAGTACATTTCAAGTGAAGTGAAAATGATGTTATAATGATGGTAACTGTGTAAAGGTGCATTGGCTTTATTGTGTATCAAAGCATTTTTTATCATTTTGTTGTTATCCCTCGCGTGAGTCTGTTGATAAATCGTTTGTTTGGGGAGCGCTCTCTTTATCGCTAACACGATCGTAATTTCGTATTAATATATTCATCGAACCACAGTTACAAGGAATGACGTTTCAGTTAAGTAAGTAAGTGAATCCTTTTTTTTCTATTCCGTTTCTGTTTCCCCCTACTACTGGCACATATACATTTGTATAACGCTCCAACCCTCTCACCTTCTTACCACCTCACATTATCCACATATTACCCACTCACATTCTCACCATCTCACCCACTCACATTCTCACCATCTTACCCACTCACATTCTCACCTTCTTACCCATTCACATTCTCACCATCTTACCCACTCACCTTCATACCCTCTATCCAACTCACCTTCTCATCATCTTACCTTCTCACCCTCTCAGAGCCCAATCGACTCGTGTGACTGTTTGGCAACTCTTTGAGTTTATTTTGCACCGACTTCGCAAAAGACCTTGAGTCCGCACATGTTGGGATGAGATTAAACTTTCACCACCAAAGAGCATTGACGGATTGAGCTAAGTTTGAGAATTGAACTCTCCCAGAGCCTTGTGTAGAGTTTGCCTTTATGTATGCTCCTTCCACCACCCATACACAGCAATGATCGTTGAAACTGGGTTTGGTTTTTAAGAGTTTCTAGTGTAGTGTTGTATGCAACAACAATTGTTAAGTGTTCTCCCACTATTGGTAGTTGTTTTTGGAACTAGTTGGTATTTTGCAACTCTTTTGCATTTGTTTTCCAACTATTTGCCCTTACTTTCTCTGAGAAGAAGATCTTCACACGATAATTTAATAGAAGAAGCTCTAGCACAAATTCATTTGTGCGTAATATGTGGTCGAGAGCGGTTCGTGGTTCGTGATGTCCAATGCGCGGTACGGTTAAGTATTTTTTTTTCTACAAATTTTTTTTTTTTTAGGTTCTTCCTATTAATTCAAGTAAAAGTGTATTATTGAAGAGTATAGAAGTGTTTTCGTTTTGTTTATAAATGATCGGTTAGTTTTAGTAAATTTCATTCCGTTACGCCTATCTAGCAATAAAACCTCCACTGCGTTTTTTTTTTTTTTTTTGAAGAGTGCCGACATACATGTTAAATCACTATTATGATTTTTTGTCGGAAAGTCTTATGTTGACATATTATTAATTTTAATTTTGGGATTGAAGTCATATTTTTCAAATGTCATATGTATGACCAAATCGGGTTCTCTGTTTTGGGTTTGACTTGCAAAGATAATTGTAGACGAACTGTACTATTCGCATGTTATTCATTGGACCATTTAAAAAAATGTTTGGATTTTTATTTAACTTTTTGAATTTCATATGTAACTAGAAAATATAAAACTACAATTAGGTATTATACCTTTTTTAAAGCCAATAGTTTATTTTAATAGGTATTCTATGCATACTTAAAAAAAAAATTTGGGAAAAAGAAATAAAAGTTTTTAATTAGTAAACAAAACAATTGGGAAAAACAAATAAGTTTTAAATAAATTTTGAATAAATTATTATAAGATTTTTGGCGACCTTGGGGTCATGAAAAATTTTAAAAGTTCCCAAATTTTCT